>CM067360.1:84177907-84655407 GCA_034401795.1 Chaetoderma sp. LZ-2023a
AACAACAACCCCAGTCAGATTAGTTTCAAAATATTCAACAGCTTACCTGCATAGCTACCTTGGAATGGGTGGGGGTCCGATCTGTCATTCAAATATACATAGTGACGTATCTAGCTCTGTCATGAACATTGAAAAGCCCGTCAAGAGTACGAATTGTATGTCTTTGATGGATTTTCTATTGAATAAACATTTTGTTAAATATTTGGAAATTAGTTTGACTTGGCAGCAACAATACCCAGTTAAACTGTTTCAAAATATTCAACAGCTTACCTGGAAATTATGATGCTGGGAATTAAGGATTCAACGTATATAAATGTATTCCAACACACGTAAAAGTGGGCGGAGATTAGGTAGAAATGGGCGGGGCATAGCTAGAAATGTATCCCTCTATTCAGGTTTTACGGTTTCAAGTTTGATCGAGCTAGAAATGAATCCCCCAAAATAATTACCAGCTGACCGTATGGAATACATATCTATTGAAAGACATTGCTGCCTCTGACAACAACTTTCAGTCAAATTGTTGTCAAAATAATCATTAGGATTTCACCAGTAGAACGCATCAACATTATGAACATGCATAATGAATACTATTTGTGCTGCGTTAAATCCCACTGATGAGTGCTTACGTCCAATAATGCCACTAATCCCTTCCAATAGGGCAATGACTGCTCCTTCTTCTTCTTCTTCTTCTTCTTCTTTTTCTTCTTGTTCTTCTTCTTCTGCGTTCCATATTGACTGCTCCAAATAGTCAGATGAATAATGTTTCGAAATTTGTTTTTTTACATATTCTGATAGATCTCGGGTATGTTATTGGTGGTGGTAGTTTTATATATAGGTTATGAGGTTAACAACCAACACCATATATTGTTATTCCGTTGTCATTCCCTTTAAAATCCTCAACAGCTTGCTGACGTCGTTTATTATGTGGCCATGTGTGGAATGTCGGCGTCAAGAAACTACGGGGTGATTGCCCTTAGATTAAATATATGTTCGTATATATATATATAGCATACTGATGCCCAGCTGTTTCCAGAGACAAGCATAGATATTGAACTATGGGCGTGGAGACCGTCTACTTAGATATAAAAATAGAAACAGCAAAAACAAAAAACAAGCAAACAAAAGAAGATATACAGTCTTCTAATATACAAGCAAACAAAGGATTTACACCATGTTCCCATCCGTCTTAGATATCCATCTATCTTCAGCAGTCAAAGAACATGACAGGATCAACAGTAGTGTGTTTGATGAATGCCAAGATAACTTGGGCGTAATAAGCGAGAGGGAGAAAGTATTCAGCGCATGCAACCAGTTGTCGTGTTTGATGCGAATCGTTGAAAGAGACAAAACGTATTATGTTCATGGCCATAAAACCGGTCAGATCAACAGACCAAATTCGGCCAAAATACAGCACGTGGTCTACGAGTAGAGCATATCGTGGAATAGGTGCAGGCGTGTGGTTTGGTCGTCTAGCGTATTAGTCTATGAGGTGCTATTCAAATGGCATATGGCAACAGGTATATAACCGATGGAAACGTCTGGAAGCGGTAAGCCGGTAATCTATTTGAAAGCGGTAATCTATTTGAAACCAAACCAAACTAGACATTGCATGAATTGAAAATTAGCAAGCTAATCTTACAAGTAAATATGGCATATAAAATTGCATCTTGCATCTTGTATGGGACAAGCGGAACGTGGTAAGCATTTTTGAACACAGACCTATGGTAGTAACAATATTTAGTTAAACTGGTCTAGAATAATGAGCGAGTATAGAGCAGGTGCCACTTGCGCACGCCTTTAGAGAATTTGATTGATATGTTTAACCGCTCTTGTGCCAACTTGTGGTTTATAATGGTAAAACCGGCCATGATTTGCTCTGCTGTTTTCTTGAGGACTGTCTATTTGCACGCTAAGAGAAGACGATTAAAAAAAATGTTACCACTGGAATGACTGGCTCGGTTACCGAGCCAGTCAGTTCAGTGATAAATTTTCAAAAATAGTCTTCACTTGGTCTGCTCTTGAGAAAGTAAAGGCTTAATTGATAAAAGTCGTCTTTTGAGTGCTTTTAGGCGTGGTTGACACGCCCCTCGCGTGTCAACCCCGCCTAAAAGCACTCAAAAGACGACTTTTGATAATGACGTATTTGATAACATTCGGAATGTTACAGTTTACATAACTATTCTCGAAGCGACGGTATAAACTGCGATAAAGCCGGAATCAGAATGAACAGTTAGGTATTTTAACATTTTTGGGTAACAGACCGAACAAAACTAACTTTTCACGAAAAACTCATATTAGCGTGTAGATTTGAAAAATGTTCAGGAAATAAAAATTTGATCAGTTCAAAGTCACTTAATTTATAGGTCGGCAAATGTAAATTTTCATGTGATATCAGCTTTCGTGTAATTGGCGAATTTTTTATATCTAACTAAAGCTTAATAAATGTATTTATTGCAAAAATGTTTTAGATCTCATTCTATCTTTAAGCAGTTTTAAGATATTTGGAACTAACGCTGGCTATCGTTCGTAGATCTTCAAACGGTACATCGTTACTATGGGCGGGTTCAGAGGGGTGTAGGTGGTGGACTCCCTCCACTGGGAGGGGTCTCCTGTCGTGCCCTTCCTTCTCCCAACACATTTAACTGTTGTAGGCCTATTTGTAGCAACGCGGTCACTACGCGTTCTCATATACGTCGTAGTTAGTCTCTTGTTAGTCTATAGGTAACTGACCATTAGATTAGAGATTAATTAAAATTTTAAACCTGTCTATGGAGATGTTACAATTAAGAGTACTTTATCGCTATGGACTGGAATGTGTTGCTCATATTTTTTAGACTAACTAGACTGAAAGTTGTTGCTCCCTTACATTGGAAGCCATACATATAATCGCCCAGGGAAGCAATAGCTTGAGGCTATTGCTGTCCTGGGCGGTTATTCAACATAAGGCAGCATCAACCTTGAACCTAGTTAGGTTACAGAATAATCTGTGTCTGTTGGAAAGTATCTGTTCTAAGATTTCGAATGCTATGAGTAATGGACCTTTCCGGTTTTAGCTATGCCCCGCCCATTTCTAGCTATGCTCCACCCACACCTCGCTCGTGTTGGGATCGATCGATCTATGAACACCCTGACTATCAATTTCCAAAAAACTACACAGGTAAGCTGTTGAATATTTTGAAACCAATTTGACTGGGTGCTGTTGCTGCCTAAGGCAGCAACAGCGCCCAGTTAAATTAGTTTCAAAATATTCAACAGCATGTTTATTAAATAGCAAAGACTTACAAAGACATACAATTCATACAACGTGTCGGACCTTTTGAGATTTGATGACGGTCTATATGGAACCCTTGTGACGTAATGATTGTGACGTCATCATACACGCGCTGAGCTGATTATGACGTCATACGAGGGAAAGGTGAATTAGGCCGTCACGACCATGGTGTGATGCACCAATGAGAAAAGCATCACCCACGCATAAATTATAATTAAATCGTTAAAAATCCAATAATTTAGCGCCAAATTGATGGTCCATATTTACCTCAGGAGCGAACATCTAAGAGGACCTCAGACAACCACCCCCCACCCCCCACCCCACCCCCACCACCCACACACGCACACCCCGTCGGGTTTGGCTACGGCTGATCCAGGTGGTTGAGATGTGCCTTTTTCTTATGCAACCCAGTCCGGGAAATTCTTGGATCCGCCGCCCCTGATTTACTTTTTCATGTGAATATATGGCATGTTACGCTTACATCTCAATGAAACGGAAATGTATTCGCAGAAATGCATTTAATAACTTGATATCATGTCTTTTTCGTCGTATTATTCCGTGTCAAACAGTGATCACAATGTATAGATTGCGCAATGTAAGGTGACTTTGTATTACTAGTCAAGTTAATGTACTCTAGAAGTGGCTCAACAGAGAAGCAATTGGATTAACGGGCTTCCTGCTTCAACAATGATAATGTAGACGTCAGTAATCTTACGATTTGATGCGATAACTGTTTTATTCCTGTGGGCAAGTTAATAGACCTTTCCAGTTTATCCATCCATAATATGACGTCATAAGCAACTACGTGAAGTGTAGGATGACGTTAAAATCAATGCCCTCATGAATGGCATGGATATGTACGTTACGAAGGCTTAATTGATGACGGACTAAGCGTTGTTGTACGACTTTTATGTCTTTATTATTTAATAAAGATGGTGTTGAATATTTTGAAACTAATTTCACTGGGCAATAGTACCCAATCAAATTCGTTTCAAAATATTCAACAGCCTATCTGTAAATTTTTCTGGAGATTTTTAGTCAGGCAGTTCAGGGATCGATCAATCCAAACACAGCGAAGAGTGGTTGGAGCTTAGTTAAAGATGAGCGGAGCATGGCTAAAACTGGATTATTTCATTAGATGTATGTAACATGCCATGCCTTAATTATTAATTTTGGCGATGTGGTACTTTGGCTTGAAATGGTTAACTAGTGAAGGATAAAAATATGTTTTAAACGCTCTCTCTGACAATGCGTTCCAATAAGCTGTAATTAGATGCATACAACACGCCATGCCTTAATTAGTAAGTAATTAGCCGGTCAATTACATCAAGGCTGATATTGTATCAAAATTGGCATTTACTGACATCTAAATGACTTTGATCTAGTCAGGGGTTTGGTTGTGATCATTTTCCAAGTCTACATCCCAATGTGAGGTATTGGTGAAAAGTTGGCACTTCTGCACAGCTACCTAACAGGAAGTAATTGGAACCCGACCATTAGAGTTTCTGTATCTCCCTGTTCACTTGTTAATGATATGGATGAATCTTGGATAAGAACTTAAGGAACATCGAACTTCAATGGAGGGGGAGGCGTTAACAGGCGACGCGCTATGGTTGAATAGCAGCACAGATGTGACAATAGAATTTTGGTACTTAAATATTCCGAGGTATTCTTATAGAGAGGTACCTGCTGTTATCCAACTCATAGGTATGGTACTTAATATTTTAATCATAATTTACTTTGTAACATCTGGGAGATACCGTTCTCCCTTGTTCGCCATCTTGATGAGCTTAGCGGCTATGGATGCGTGTGTTTGCGCGGGTGGAGCTATGTACGCTACCCTTATTTCTCCAACTGTTATATCGGCAAGAGTTGGATTTCTCTGCGCAGTTTCTGTGTTTGTCACTATAACCGGTAATGTTGCCAGCGAGTATCATCTGTTGTTCTTCACAGCACTTCGACTTTACCAGGTGGTGTGCCCCCTCAAATCGCGAGCGACGGTTACTGCAGGCTTGATGGTCAAGTACTGCTTTGTCATTGTTGTGTCAGCTTTGTGTTGTTCAATTACATATGCTTCTTTATGGCGACCCGTGACATCAGTCATTGGTATGGAAGAGGTGACTGTTTGCAACTTTACAGGGAACAATGCTGAAAAAGATCTAGCCTTCATGATTATATTAACCGCTATTCCATGTGTGACAATAGTCGCTCTCCACATTGCTAAATACATCGCTTATATGAGAGTCTCTAAATCTGTTGCCGTCGTACGAGAAGGCAAAAACCCGGATACTCGCGCTATCGCCATTGTCGTTGTTTTATTCTATGTGTGCTTAATCCCCGCGTTTACCTATATGGTAATACAACATGCCAATATCCCTGGCTATAGCATCAATAGAGATTATTTATTCTTAGTTCTAATGTACGTGATGCATCTTAACAGCGTATTGAATCCGATCGTGTATGTATTAGCCCTGAAATCAATTAGAGATGAGGTTATACGTTTATTTTGCGTCACACGGGGAAAAATGTAATGGTCACACATGGATTCGCATGATTACATATCTCTATAAAACTATTTATAGACTCAATTTGTCAATCAAAAGCCATTATTTGTCGGCATTTTGTCGGAAGAATGTGATAAGACATATTATAGGTTATAATTGGTTAACTTCTTGAACGTTATCATATTAAGTAAATATTTCATTTCCCACTACTGAGCGTTTGTAGGCTGACTTCTGATCGAGATGCTTGTCAAAAGTGATTGCTAGGACTTTGGTGATGTCTAATGCAGATCCCACTTTCAGTCAAACAAACACAATGCTTCAAATAGAATGAATATTAATTGAACCTATTTACAAATCTATGGACCTTTCCAGAATAATGACGTCATATGACGTCATAATCAACTAAGCGACGTGTAGGATGCCGTGATAATCATTACGTTGTAAGAATTGTAGGCCTATGTCGCTACTATTTAATAAACATGGCTGTTGAATATTTTGAAACTAATTTGACTGGGCACTGTAGGTTTAAACAGTATTTATTTTTTGTTTCAGAGGGCGCACACTAATCTTATTACCGTGTCTCCCACTCACATACAGTTGAAATACTTCAAATGGCGGCATATAATATAATAGGCAGCCAGGAGAGTATATATAGGCCTATAGAAATAATATATACGATTATAATAGTATAACAAGAATATAAATCAAATGAAAATTAAGCTAAAACTAGTAAGAATAGAATAGAAAAGATGGGCTTAGGATGCAGATTCCCCACTGCCTGCCAGCACCGGGTTGGCTCACATTGAGCAGACGGCTAGTTCAGAGCAGAGCAGATGCTATTTAAACCGATTAGTTTCGGCAATATATTTGCAAAGCATAGATTAATCTCAGAAGTATCATCGTCATTGCCGTAGATGAGTTGTGTAGCCGTTAATGATGTAAGAGGAACATTGTTGGAAATCAGTTCATTGTAAAAAAAATAGGCTCTTTGGTTGTTAAAGAGTCGATAGTGGAAGAGGTAGTGGTTAGTTGTCATTATTATGACCACATAGGCAGCCAGGAGAGTCTATCAGAAAATTCTCATAGAGATGTCTAGTTAGATTACTGCAACCATTTCAAAGCCTGCGTAGAGCTATGTTGTTCCGTCTGGTATCTACATAGTACCTTGGGGGAGGCAATCGAGTAGGGGACATAGCGTTCAATTTGTTTTTAAATTCTTGAAGTGTGATGGACACCTTGACAGGAGCAGGAAGGATATACCACGCTCGTACAGTTGCCTGAAAAAAGGAACCACGGTGAAGCTCAATACGGCATCTAAATGGAGTGTACTTTTGTTGGTGGCGGATATTCTAAGGATTTCGTGTTTGTGAGAAAGGAGGTAGATAATCGGACAAGGCCTCACCAGTCCTAATTTTGTAGACAATCACTAGTTTATGTATATTTCGCCTATGGGAGAGTGTTTCCATGCCCGTTTCTGTATACAGGTCAGCAGTACGAACATTGCGCGTAAGACCCATTATAGTTCTAGCAGCGTCCTTCTGGACGTTTTCCAATCTCGTGACACGATACTCGGGTATATTATCCCAGACAACGTCTGCATATTCTAGGGACGGTCTAGAGAAACTTTTATACATGATTTCAAGACATTGTCTGTCTAGTATATACTTAAGACCCTTAAGTAGCGAGAGCTTACGTTGGGCAGTTGTTAATAGAGATTCCACATGATCTTCCATTGACCTTTTTATCGAAAGTAATCCAAAGATGTTTATGAAAAAGTGAAGAGTGGATTTCAGAATCTTTGAAAGTTATTAGAAAATCAGTAGGATTATTTCGCAGGGACATAAATAAGTGTTCAGTAAAACGGCACTTGAACACACACACACATCACGATTTCACAGTGATTTGTGAAAAAATCAACAATTATAACCTGACGTCTGTATACACCTTTTTTATTATTTATGTGGGTGAAAACCTCACCCGACAAGTCAACCAAGTACACGGTAAATTGTACAGCGTTAATATAGGGTTGAGTCTAAAAATTACACCATTACGCCCAATCCTGAACATTCTGCCCACCTTGGAGTCTCAGTGAAGACTCCAAAATAACATGAGACCCTTAGTCTATGAAGGGGAGCTAAAAGGTTCATATTAGTGAAATATTCATCATATTTTAATATCAATTACAGATCCAGTCTTAATGGCCGTTTAACCCCACGTCCATAGCGAGTAGCTTTATTTAAGTCACTCTTTCGAACTGTTGAGTCTGGACACATAGCTGCTACCGAATTCACAGTTCCTCCAACCAGGTTTTGAGCACACGAATTGTCACTGCCATGCGTATCGGATCCAGGGATAACCTTGTATGAAGGTTCATCTGATTGATCTTGAGAATTTGGTGATCGTGCATAGTTTTGTGGGGAAAGACCGTGACTATCAATTATTTCAAGATCATGAACACATTGGATAGGCCTTACGTAGCGGCCCTTGGCAGTTTTCACATCAACAGTGTGTATTAATCCATCACGACCTGGATGAACCACCTGAACAACCCCATGGGCCACTGCAACCTTTTGGATCCCCCACCCCGAATCAGAACTACAGATCCTACTTGCGCACCGCCTTTATTAGCAGGGACGTCCCTACAGGGCGAGAGATTACGTATATACTCTTTGACCCAACATGGCCAAAATCTATCAAGAAGTTGTCTACTGAGCTCCTACCGCTCAACCAGATCATGAGGTTCAACTGCAATACATTCTGAACTGATGGTGGGCTTGAAACTAGACGACCTACCCAGAAGAAAATGACATGGCTCGTACAAAACTACTCCATCGGCCAATCTTAAGAACCATATACAAATCAGGACCTTCACCATTAACACCAGAGGCTGCAGGGTTGCCTTCTTCCAAAGCTACACTGATCAGCAGATGATCTGAAACACTGATCCCCAGACGTCCTCCAACCTAATCGCATCAGAACTATTGTTCCGATTGTCACCACCAACTGCGAGGTTTCCATTACCTGAATCACAATCAATCTTCTCTGACAAAAACAGGACCTTGAAGCCAGAGTTGTGATTTTAGCAACTCCTCTGCTGAGATTCTATGAGTGACCAAATCTGCCGGGTTTTCTTTACCAGGAAGATGATGCCACTGTGAAGGACTAATAAGTGTCTGGATCTCAGTAACCCTGTTACCAACAAATGGTTTCCACTTAGGCGGGTCACTGTGGATCCATGCTATGGTCACCGTAGAGTCTGTCCAGCAGTAACAAATCATATCGGCAGGCAATTTCATTGCCTGCCTCACATACACCACTGAGCGGGCAAAAAGTATGGCACCTAACAACTCGAGACGTGGCAAACTCAATCCCTTCAATGGGGCTACCTTAGCCGAGCAATAGAACCAGAGATTACTTCCACGTTCTATCCTGCAGCTCCACATGTAAGTAGATGCATGCGCTGTAAGCTGACTGGGATGCATCTCCAAAGGTCTGCAGCTGGAATACACTATTGTCATACCAAGCGGTGCTAGTGTAACTCCGAGGACCCCTCCAGGTTCTCATAAGCTCCAAATCTTGGAGCCACTGTGAAAGTCCCTTCTGTATTTCCACAGGCACTACGTCACCCCATGCCAGTCCAAGCCTCCAAAGTTCCTGAAACAGGCACTTGGCTACCATGATGAAGGTTGAAAGAAATCCTAAGGGATTAAATCCTAAGAGATAAAACTCAGGATCAGCCGACCAGACGAAAAAACCATCAAAGGAGAAACAATCCTAGGCTGCTAACCATCGCATACCTAGTACATTTAAAGAGTCTTCTCCTGCCGACTTGTCAACGAAGCCCCGACTTAACAAATCATCAACCTGTTTGCAATTTGAACCTCATTTTGCCAGAGACATTCCCGCTTGACTCATGACCTTATCAGCCTCACGAAGCATGTCACAACCCTCTGAGTCTTCATCACACCCAGATAACCAGTCATCCACATACAGGTTTTCAGACAGTTCTTCTGTCACACGAGATGAATGGAACTGTGTCAAATGATATTTAACAGTAGCATTGAGTAGAAATGGGCTGCTTTTGTTGCCAAATGGTACATGCACAAACCTCATCTGCCGGATGACACCCCGGCCATTCCAAAGAAATCTATGCACATCCTGGTCTTCAGGTCGGACATGGATCTGATGAAATGCCTTTGTCATATCAGC
Organism: Chaetoderma sp. LZ-2023a; assembly: GCA_034401795.1. Classification (NCBI taxonomy): domain Eukaryota; kingdom Metazoa; phylum Mollusca; class Caudofoveata; order Chaetodermatida; family Chaetodermatidae; genus Chaetoderma; species Chaetoderma sp. LZ-2023a. The sequence goes on from CM067360.1 coordinate 84,187,892, forward strand.
TGAAAGAGCAACTTTCCACCGCCTGAAACGCAACAAAATACCAGGAAGATCAGGGATCATGCTAGGACCTGTCTCCAGGCAATCATTCAATGATGCTCCATTAAACCCCTTAGCCGAGGTATCAAATACAGGATGGACCTTTGTGGTCTGGCTACTCTCCTTGACTACTGGACGGTGAGGCATATAAAAAGTGGTGTGAGACCGACATGTCTCAATTTCAGGAACCGCCTCTATAATGCCTTCCATTTGCATCTCACAAAAGACCTTATAATACTTTGACTCCAGCTCTGGGTCTTTGCTGAGGCGATGGGTCAAATGGTCCAAACGGTACCTAGCCATTTTCTCATTGCTGAGGAGATTGGGTCGCACTTCCTCAGGCTTCCATGGAAGAGGCACTACATATCTGCCCTCAGAGAACTCTATCTGCTTGTTAAATTCATCCAACACTGGATCCACTACCGGGGGCTCCTTATCACATATGCCCCCTGAATCCAAGTCCCAGAAACTTGTTAAGCCAGACTCTGATAATTGTGTGCAAAACAGTTGATTGGAAACACACAGCTGAGTTGCTGCAAATGTAGGCACAGGCAAAGGGCCCGACAAGACCCAACCAAACACAGACCGCTGAGCAACCAAACCATCAGGCAGGAATACCATTTCAGGGGTCTTCAGCTTCCAGTAGGCATCTAGGCCTACTAGAATGTCCACTCGCACGTCCTGTCCCACAGGAACATCAACAAACTTAATATCTTTCCCAAAGGATGTCAGTACACTGTGGGAAACGGATGGACGGAACATAGGGTGCAAATAACGGGAATCTCAATAGCTGACAATTTTGCAGTATTCTCCCGAGGCCCTTGTAAAATTATACTGTAAATATTTCTTTGCTCTGCACTGCTGATGTGACCACTGCCAAAGCTCGCATAAGCAAGGTTTTGGGGCCCAATCAACTCTGGCGCAGTATTGTCTACTAAGTCTTTTGAAATATAGGTCTTATCAGAACCTGTGTCAAATAAAATAATAGCCTCAGTCTCTCCACACTTACCATGCACGGACACACGGCGACTTGTAATAAAACATGAGACGCTATCCTCGTAACATAATTTTTATTTGAAACATTTGGATTAACAATTGATCTACCTGGATCCAAGACGGGTGTGTTTGGGGGGGTGTTGCATAGAAGGGGAGTTATTAGTAACACCAGATGGGCCAGAGTTTTGTTCTGGTAAACATAATAAAGTGTGATGGTTTCCCTTACAGTTGGCACATTTGGCCTGACAATTGCGAAACGAGTGTCCCTTAGCGGTTGTCAGGCACCGGAAACATGCCCCTACATGATGTAGTATGTCTTTCCGCTCGCCCACCAGGAGCTTTGGTAATGCTGTAGCATCGGTCAGGTGTGTGGCCTTGACGTTGACACAGACCACAAGTTGAACGACCCATCTCAGATGATGAGTGCAGTGCTGCCGCGGTAGCCATAGGCACATTCTTATCCACCATCACAGTTGTGCCTTCATTTACCAAGTCGTGCTCTTTGGAAAATATCTGAGATCTTTCTCTGCGCTCGATCTCACACTGGAGAATTGCCAACAGAAATTGCAAGTCACTCTCATGCTGCTCGCCATCTTTCGGCCACTCCATCCATAATTCTGGAAGGAGGCGAGACAGAATAAGTGGTGTCAGCACAATACCGTACTGTTTCCCGTTAATGCCCAGAACATCCAGGCTGCATACGTGAGCTTGTAGGTCATCATACAACTTCCATAGAACAGATACTTTGGGTTGTCATGGTAAGCTGATTGCAAGCAAATCCTGTACATGCGAAAAAATTATCCGTTCCGGCAGCCCAAAACGCTTTTCCAAAATGTCACATGCAGCCTTGTAGTTTGCAGCAGTCAATGCCAACCCGTGCACCGCCGCCTTTGCGTCACCATCCAGAAGAGACAAGAGATAGAAGTACTTGGCGATGTCCGGCAACTCGCTTACATGAACAACTGCTTGAAATTGTTCCCAGAAGGACGTCCAAGTGATAACCTCCCCACTGAAGGTCGGAAGCTCTAATTTGGGCAACTTGGTCTCAACCGCTGTAGCTGACGTTATAGACATATGATCACCACCCTCGGGTACACGGTTACATGATGCCAATAGTACTGCTGCCTGTACCAGAGGCACCCGAGCCCTCTCACGAAAATCGGCCGCTTCTTTGATATCATTGTCTACCTCAGTCAAATCTATTGATGTTCTACTACTTCTTGGTTTTGATCCAAAGTACCGAGTCTGCGATCAAAGTCGTCCAATATATCAGTTAATTCTATAACAGAAATATCAGCAACTTTACAGAGGCTTATTTCCAGAACGAGTAACCCACTCGTGGGCCGCTGCTCGGGACCGTAGTACTGCCCTGTCTGTCATATTGACAACGTGACCTCTGTGACCTTTTGTACGAGTTCACAGTTTATGAAACAAACATTTGTGTTTATACACTCACAGCACACGCAGGGCTGCAAGTATTGACTCCCAGATAAAGTTTGGTTCTGTCACCAATTATGTTCAGTAAAACGACTCTTTGAAAGTTATTAGAAAATCAGTAGGATTATTTCGAAGGGAGATAAATAAGTGTTCAGTAAAACGACACTTGAACACACACACAAATCACGATTTCAAAGTGATTTGTGAACAAATCAACAATTATAACCGGAAGTCTGTATAAACTCTTTTTTATTATTTATGTGGGTGAAACCCTCACCCGACAAGTCAACCAAGTACACGTTAAATTGTACAGCGTTAATATGGATTTGAGTCTAAAAATTACACTATTACGCCCAATCCTGAACAAAAGTGAAGTGGTTTTAGAGCGTTGAATTCTACAAGCCAGGTAGGTGCCTATTGAATTATCGCCTGAAGGTCTTGGCTAATTGTTGGAGACTGTGCTTCTAAATTGTCAGATATTATATAAATACATTTGCTATTGGCAAATAATCTAATGCTATTTAATATATTACTCGGCATGACGTTAATAAAAATAAGAAATAGAAGCGTTCCAAGGGCTAAGGCCTGCTTGTAGATTCATCAGTGAGGATGCTGTACCATTTAAGACAACTCACTGTTGACGATGATAAAGATAATCTTTGAACCAAGAAAGAAGACTTCCAGTAATGCCAAATTGCTTTAATTTCTGAAGAAGACCACGATGCCATACACGATCAAAGGCTTTTGAGATGTCAAAAAAATAAAAACAATACTTCTTTTTGGTCATCAAGGGCATGTGTAATTACAGTGTAGAGTTCTAAAAGTTGATTTACTGTGGAGTGCGATGGGAGAAACCCTGACTGCTATGGGGTAATAGCATGTTTAATGCGGTTGTATATATACTTAAATACTATTCTCTCCATTACGTTACTTAAGCATCTTTAGCAACTCAACAGTGAGATTGGACGGTAATTAGAACATATGTTTGGGTCACCTTTTTAAATATTGGAGTTACATTAGCTGTTTTCCAAGGAAAATCGAGAGCTGGCAATTGAATGATTAATGAATTGGGCCACGGTTGGTGCTAATATATCACTGCTCTCTTAAAATATCTTTGGAGTTCATTTATCAGGACCGACTGCTTTGGATGTATCCAAGTTAGTAAGTATATCCAGCACGTCAGTAGATTCTATCCTTATAGTATCTATCGTGTCTTCAATATATGGAGACAGGGGAGGTAGTAATATTTTAGAATCATCCAGCCTGGCAGTGCTAGTAAAATATTCATTAAGAAGATCTGTCTTTTCATCATTAACATAAGCAAATGAAGAATCGACACGTTTTAAAGGTGGAATTTCGTTAAAGTTAGAATTGTTGCCGTGTAGGAACGGTTTGCTTAACTTCCACCATTGCTTAGAACCTATATGATGGCTTCCTATTTTTTCGGCTAAGTTGTTTTCATGGTCTTCTTTAGCTGCTCGAACTAATGTGTTAACATAGTTTCTCTGCTTCTTAAAAATTGCCACATCTTGGTCTAATTTACTTTGCCTGGATTTTCGGAATTACTTTTCCCTAACTCTCATTTCATGTTTTATCTTACTAGTCATCCAGGGTTTATCATCAGGTTTTAAGGCAACTGTTTTATTTGGTATACTAATGAAGCGGCACTTATAATATTCGCCCTAATAGTTTGGCACCATGTATCAACATCATCGTCATGGGAAATATTATCCAATGGTGAATCAGCGAGTTGGTTGCGAAGGTTGCCCCAATCAGCCTTAGCATAATCCCATATACATCTATGGTAAGATGTCCGCTTAGGTATTTTAGAGGATATGATCAAATAGGTGGGAGTGTGGTCGTTGCAAAATGGCACAAAGATGCCACTATCTTGGACTTTTCTAATGTTATTAATGATAATAGGATCAAGTAATGTATTAGAGATTGGTCGCGTCGGCTCTTGGATTAGCTTGTGGAGCCCGAATGTATTGATAATGTCACATAAATTATGCTTGGCTATATTGAGTAAATCATCACTGAGGTCGCCAACTATCATAATACTTTGATTTGGGTTCAGATCTTGGACATTATAGATATTATCTAATATCGTCTGCCATTTGTCAATGGCTGTATTGGGCGGGCGATAGATGACACATAATAGAAGCTCTAGGCGGTCATGGATCTCTATCCAGATCATTTCAATATTTCAGCTTTCGTACTCAGTTCGACGAATAGCCGCGATTTTGTCTGATACATAAATACAAACTCCTCCCCACGCCTGTCGGCGATCTATACGATAAGGCTCTTGAAATCCTTGCAATTGGATTAAATCCTTATAATAGTTGGCGTTACATCACTTTCAGTTACAGCTACAATGTCAAATATGGACAGATTATCTTCAACTAGGTGGATTTTGCCTTTGAGGCCGCAGACATTTATATGTACAATGGAAATATCACTACCGGCGGTGGGAACCGGATTTATTTCAACATCACCAGTCAGAAAAAGGAGGCGGTAAATTAATATCCAACCTGTTTCATCGTTCTGATAACAGATGAAAAAAGATAGCAATAGCCGCTTGCAAGCTTCGTAAAAGCTACAATTGAATTTCGAGGGCGAGCTTAGATTGCTTCCACGAATCATAGATCTAGATGAGTAGCCATCATAAAGCCCAATTGATGCGCAGTAACTGGCTAAATTGTTACCCAATGTCAAATAAATAAGCACGTAGCCCTCTCATGACGGATATATTCTCAGATATATGTGGCATGCGAGGACAGGTGCACATCGAATAGTACGGAGACGACAAGCACTTGGGGAGAGCTTTAGAAGTGCACAGAGGGTGAGTTAGAAGAAGAAGAAAAAATAGTAAGATTTGAGAATATAGCCAAAGAGCAAAATGATAGAAGATAGTTCAACCATTGTTGAATTCTAGAAAAGGAAATGTGCCGCTTTGGAAAGTTAATATTACATTTTATACACATCTCGTACTAGTTTTTAATATTGATACAACATAATGAAAGGAAGCTGGAAGTATTCATACAAAGGGAGTATCCCGGTATATTTTCAGACGTATAATTGAGTAGCCATTCATAGATTCTTAAGATGTAGTGTAAGCATAGATGTGACTGGGATAGGGGTGTACAAATGGATCGTTGCTAGATTAATCTGTTAAACATTTTGAAATCAATCTGAGCGGAAGCTTTTGCTGCATGTAACAGCAACAGGTTCCAACCAAATTAGTTCGAAAATATTCAACAATTTGAAGTACGAGTCAAGGGTTCAATGTGTTAATCTCACTTGAACGCATGAGAGACTCAAGATACTCATCTTATAGGTCGCATAACCATGTGTTTTACATTAGTTTCATGGTAATCTGAATCTGTTATATGGACATATTTGTAAACCCGGTACCCTCCCAGGTGGGGGCCAGTGCCACTATTCATAACAATCAGTACGGGACAAAGAGCACGGTCAACATGGTCACGGTCAACATGTATTTAGATTGTATGAAATAGAGGAAACAAATATACAACGGACACCTGACGTACATATAGCAGTTCATGTAAACACATGGGCAAAAATCATCCGTCTAAATGAATTGGCGCAACACGCATCCCAGATGCTTTGTTCTGAATAACGTACTTATGTGACAGTTTTGATTAGATGTCCGTTACGTATAAGTTAAAAATCGATGAGATTACCTTGGAACTTCAATGTCTAGAACATTGAGTATATAATTATTCACGGAAATGTCATTTTATCAGGTCTTAGGTACTGGTAGGGATTTTGTCCATTTCTTCCAGTCGAAAAAAAGACCGAGGAAATTTGCTTGAAAGTGTCTATAATTAAATATTGAATGTTTTAGTATTCAAGGAAATGTCAGAGATTTCGAAATATCATGTCTTAACCGTTTGCTGCCTAAGCCCGCCAAGACCGGCCTACACAAGTGGACACCTTTATGAGGGAATTTTAATCTTCTTGATAAATTCAGACAACAAAGGGTCAAGTACCGATGGATTGTACCATGGGCAGTGACAGCTCCCAGTCAAATTAGTTTCAAAATATTCAGCAGCTTACCTGTAAAGTTTCTGCAAATTGATAGTCAGAGAGTTCAGAGGTCGATCTATCCCAACACGAGCGAGGTGTGGGTGGAGCTTAGCTAAGAGATGGGTGGGGCATAGCTAAATATGGGACGGTCCATTACAAGTGGCTGACCTTGTTTAGTATCTAGTCGTTTTCCGTTACCGCACAACTGTATACATTGGGCTCTTTATCCTTGGCATACAGTCGTGTGGTGTTGTTGGAAAATTAGTATTGCGTACAGAATGCTCTCATGCTGTTTTAAAAATTCGTTATCTACCTTAACTAGCTCACCACACTTAGTTGTGACATGGTCTTTACTAGTTAACTGTAACATTAGTCAGATAAATTCTATGGGCACCATATTGATGAGTCATATTATAGACCATTGCTTTTCTGACTAGCGAATTTTGACCAATATCTTCGAGCCTTTATTTCTAATAGTGGGATCCGATCTGTTACTCAATTATCTGACGTCATATTCAAATACGTCACGTGGTAGTCGACGTCACAATCAAAATGATGTAGCTCCATGACGAAAATCGAAAAGTCGGTAACGAAAATATACTAATTTGAAACTAATTTGCCTGGGAGCGGAGCTGTTGCACAAAAGTTACTTTGTCATTTGGATTTTGGGTTAATAAGGGTTTATAGTTTCAAATCAAATCCAACACGCGTAAAAAATGGACGGAGCATAGTCAAAATGGGCGGAGCGTAGCTAGAGATATATTCCTCTATTACCGATTTATTATCCTGTATGCATCTATTGAACACTCTGATTGAAGGCATGTCCATGAACACCACACATTATCTTTTCAATGGCTAAATTTGGTAAAAAATATCCAAATATGTGCATATTGAATGTTCATTTGCAGGACAAGGGAAAACTGTTCTTGAAAATTTACCACGCGAATGACTCGCTCCGTTATCGAGCCGATCATTCCAGTGGTAAATTGGCAAAAATATCTTCTCTTGGCCTGCAAATGGACATTCCTCAAGACCTTTATAGCGGTAGGTTTTTGCGGTTTGGCCATGAATGGGTTAACAGTGACCGCGAGACAAGCCAGTGAGGCGGCACCATTGCCTCCGCTCTGTTATTGTCGTGCCATGTCATTGCTAAGATCGTCTTGTTGCTTGCAATAGATACACCAGTGAGAGCACACATCATATAGATAATAACAGTAATCTCTTAATTAGAAATACTGTCTCCACTACTTTCATGTTTTCTCTATTCGTCTACTGTAATAACAGTTTTACATCATATTGAGCCAACCAATAAACGTATTGGTGGAGAACTTGCTAACCAAATATGTGATTATTTCAAGTCGAACTAAAATACTCTAGATTGTGTTTTCATTACTGAACAGTGAGCCAATGCTTATAAGGTCTAAAATTAAGTTCCACCATGTGACGCTTTTCTCCTGAATGTTATATATTGATTTTCAGATATGTACTAATTATTAGTAAGAATAAACTATTAGTGAACGAATTGTAAAGTCAATAGTTAGACGTCACATTAACCTTTCATGACGAAACTGGCCTCTACAGTAGTCTTGAGGAATGCCCATTTGCAAGCCAAGAGAAGACTATTTTGAGATTTTACCACTGGAATAACTGGCTCAATAATCGAGGCAGACATCCCAGTCGTACATTTCCAAAAATGGTCTTCTCTTGGCTTTCAAATGACCATTCAATTAACAACTATTTTGCCATTATTGACCTAATTTAGACAGAATTTTTGCTTTTAAATCATTTTGGTATTATATCTTGCGCGGAACAGATTCTGGTGTGTACGACTTCTGCCGGTAAATGCTCCGTGTAGGCTGATGACGCACATTATATCAGATATATGAGGTATCACACAAGAGCTAATGGATGGACGCATTTCTAGCTCTGCCCGTCAATTTCTAGATAACTTACCTCCTCAAACGGTGTATGCGCTTTTGAATTGATTTTAACGCTTACATCATGAACTCTCAACTGTAACTATACAGGCAAACCGTTGAATATTTTGAAACTAATTTGAAAAAGAGCACGGAGCAACAGTGGATCCCAGTCCATTTAGGTTCAACTTTCAAGATATTCAACAAAATGTTTATTAAATTGTGAATTTACCAAAGACATCTAATTCAGACGATTACTGCGGTACCTTTCCCACTTTCCCTACGAACTTACGTCATGTGATTTTGATATCAACTAACAGGTGGTATATTTTGACAATTACGTTAGATACTTATGCTTGTATGACAGATTGAATCCAGCAAGTGATCAAGGAGTCAATAGCGATGATAATATGACGTGCAATGAGCAATCAAGAATGCATGTGTATATTTACTTGATTGCAGTTTGAATCCACATAACTATCAAGTAGATTATCAAATATAGAATATTCCACTACTCAGTGCTACCATACTTGGAGTACCCATATAAGAGAATGGCATGCAGAGTGGTACATGAAGGACAGCTTAGTGATAGCGTGGAGGTTAAAACTGGCATAAGACAGGAATGTTTGTTGTCTCCCATCCGTATCCTCCTGGCAATGGGCCTTTCTATTTGTATCCATGCCCCGCTCATCTCTAGTTACGCTCCACCCACACCTCGTTGGGATTGATCGATCCCCGAAGGCCCTGACTATCAATTTCCTGTAAACTATACAGGTAAGTTGTTGAATATTTTGTAACTAATTTGGCTGGGTGTTGTTGCCGCCTGTGGCTGGATGGATGGATACAGTGGAAAGGCCCATTGATTTGATCATGATTTGAGACCCACAAAGAGAAGCACAAGGGAATACAACGAACACTGTGGACCAAACTTGATAATCTTGACTGTGCAGATGGCCCTGCCCTCCTATCTCACAGCCATCAACTGATGCAGGAGAATACAACGGACCTTGCAAGCATTTCTACACAAATTGGACTCAACATCCACAAAGGGAAACGAAAATCCTGAAGATCAAGACAGATTGTGAGGAACCAGTGCCACCGCTGGGGGGGGGGGGCGCTTGAGGAAATCGAAACCCTTATACAGCAGGGCGGTGTAGGGAACACGGGTTGAACAAAGGCTTGGGGGAAGACCAGAATCAGAACGGCAAGAGAGGTATTTCTTTTGTTTGGGAAATCAATAGTGCCATAAAAATATGGCTGTACAAATCAAACATAAAGTCAGTAGTGTTGCATGGAGCAGCGACCAATAGTACTTTGAGGAAGGTCCAGACATTTGACAGCTATCGCCTGAGAGGAATATTGCAAGTTCGCTGATCTGTGACTGTCAACAACAAGGACCTCTGGCAGAGGACACACCAAATTTCAATAGAAGTGTGAATTCTGAAGAGAAGAGGGAGATGGCTTGGCCACACATTGAGAAAGTCTGTATGTAACACAACAAGACAAGCGTTGCCCTGGACACGCACGCACGCACGCACGCACACACGCACGCACATATACACCGAACGAGGGTATAAGGAATAGAGGGAGGTCATGGAATACCTGGAGGTGTGACCTTGAGACAGACAGGATACGTATAGCAACATATGGAGAGGATTGCCCAGAACAGGGATGCTGGCGAACCGTCATTGATAGCCTATTCTCCAGGAGAAGCAAATGGCTAAAGCAAAGTAAGTACACTACTCAATAGGAGATCTGCTGTGACACTGAATTGATAAATGTGATAAATGTATGATTAAGCAGCTTATCTATTTCCCCACTTAACATCATCTTTACAAAAATGAAATTTTGATAGCTTATGATCGATCGATCGATAGCCTTTAAGTCTGGGAAACTAAAAATGACTTATGATTTCTAACTCGCACGTTCAGTCAATCCTTTCCCAGAGACTTTTCAACCAGTAAGTGCATCACATGAATCAGTCAAATGGGCAAATGGACTGCATGCTGGGCATTAGGAAACGATGATATCTGAGTAATCTATTTTATAATAACAATTACATTTTTTTATAAATCATATGTTACAGTTAAGCTGCTGGATCAGTTTATTGTCACATAAAAAGGGACATTTAAAAGCAGATAGGCACACCGATTGAATTGTTAAATTGTAAGAGAACCGGTGACTTAAGTATGGGATCTGGGACATGATTGCTCCATTTTGTTGGAGTGGTTATTGCCATCGACATCTGGCTAAAGGCTATATATAAGTAAATAAATATATATATATATATATATATATATATATATATATATATATATATATATATATATATATATATATATATATATATATATATATATATATATATATATAGAGAGAGAGAGAGAGAGAGAGAGAGAGAGAGAGAGAGAGAGAGAGAACGAGGTCACTTTACATATCACTATTATGGACCGAGTTGAAAATTATCAATTTGCACGAGCTTTAGCGAGCGCAAAACTGATAATTTTCAACGAGGTTCATAATAGTGATATGAAAAGTGACCGAGTTTGAGATTTTATTTATCATATAAACTGTAATTTTGAAATATTTGCCAATAGTTGCTGATGTGAATTTTATCTGATTTCTCATTGTTGATTTTCGTGAAATCGTTACCGCCGCTGTGACGCACCACTACTTGATAACAGATACTGAATGCGCAGCAAAATATAGTGACAAACACAAAATCTGGCGATGTCAGCCGTAAACTACCCTTTTCTTCTAAGACTATCGCAGAGCCACGGCCATCAATCGTTACTTCGCTGTCAAACGATGACATTTTGCGATGACGTTTCATGAATGACAAATCGTAGTAAACAAATCGTAGTAAAACAGTACCGCGTAGTAATCCCTACGCGTCGCGCTCACATCAATCGATGTTTTAATTGTTATATATATATATATATATATATATATATATATATATATATATATATATATATATATATATATATATATATATATATATATAATACGGCATACATATTCTATTATCAGCACAATTCACCTTTCCCGAGTATCTATCTATCATCTGACGTCATATGACGTCATAATCAGCTAAGCGGCGTGTAGGATTACGTCATAATCATTATGTCATAAATGATTCTATTTGGCCCGTCTTTAACTCTTAATAGTCAGACACGTTGTCCGAATTGTATGTTTCTACTATTTAATAAACTGAGGCAGCAACAGCGCCCAATAAAATTAGTTCCAAAATATTCAATAGCTTACCTGTATAGTTTTCTGGAAATTAATAGTCACAGAATTCAGAGATCGATCGATCCCAACATAAACGATGTGTGGGTGGAGCTTAGATAGAGATGGGCGGTGCATAGCTATAAAATTGGAAAGGTCCATGCATTACCCGCATAAATGGGTGCGGAGAACATCATAGAAATGCATAGAGGCAGTGTAGAGTGGTCTGAGTCCCTTGATAATTTCAGGGGTGACATTTTAGTAATTCATTAGAGCATTATTGGAACCGATACCTATAACTTAATTTATTGGGAAATGCAGACCGTGGCATAATTAATGCCAGAAATTACTGGATAAATTGTCTTTGACCGGGATCTAGCTCAGTTCATAACATCGTTTGATGCCGTACCTACTGTCTCACATAGGTGAAGTATTTTTTGTTCCACAAAGGTATAGTCACGCTACAAGAGGTCCAGATGACAACATTTGTCACAATAAAGAAGTTGATCCCGGCATGGCGGTTCGCGTATATCGATCCCTGATAACGAGTTACTGGGCCGGTACTGGACCAATACCGAGTCAATATAGCTCAGTGCTGGCCCAGTAAGATGTGTTATCAGGGACAGAGTGCAAACGATTCCATACAATGTCAGTTCCTAAATCTGTGACGCCGGAAACTACCATCCTGGTCGTACTGGCAGTTCACCAGTAGAATGGCACAGGCAGCAGCATGGATTTAGATAGTAGTGCAGAAATGTGTCCTAGCCTCTAGGAATGTTTGGTGATTTCCCCATCCACAAGTTCCCCGCACATCCATGCTGAGACGGAGAATCATAGATCATACTGATCATGAATCCAACACTGGCGAGGTAGCGTGAAATTTGAAGTGTGTAGCGATATGTGACACCGGGTGGAGATTTGATTAATCCCTGCTTACCTATGGGCTGAAGTAAGCGTGCTCTGTACCACCATGTGCTCCTGTCGTTAGCTATCTTCGGCGGACTGGAACTTGTCTCGAGCAGCAACCGTTCAGCAATTTGGTCCTTTTGACAGAAACCATTAGGATTGTGTAGAGCAATATTGGATCTGTAAGTAGATCACCTACTAAAGTATGGCGGTGGATGGACTAGAGAAGTGGGTCTTATTTGTTGAGAGTCTAGAGGCGTGAAACAGGTAAAAAGATGAATGGATTCCAAGACACTATGTCAACTACCGTACCAATGGACCTTTCCGGTTTTAGCCATGCCCCGCCCATCTCTGACTAAGCTCCACGCACACCTCGCTCGTGTTGGGATCAATCGATCTCTGAACACCCTGACTATCAATTTCCAAAAAAACTACACAGGTAAGCTGTTGAATATTTTGAAACTAATTTGACTGGGTGCTGTTGCTGCCTAAATCTATCAATTTCCTGAAAACTATACAGGGAAGCTGTTGAACATTTTGTAACTAATTTGAATGGGTGCTGTTGCTGCCTGTGGCAGCAACAATGCCTAGTCAAATTGGTTTCAAAATATTCAACAGAATATTTATTAAATAGCAAAAGCAAACAATTTGTACAACAACGCATAGACAGTCTTCAAATATGCGTTCGTGATGTGCATATCGACGTCATTTATTACGTCATTCATTATGATATCATTCTACACATCACGCAGTTCATTATGACGTCATATGCTGGATGGGTACTCTGGAAAGGTGAATTATGGTTTGAGTGGTGTATAAAATCACACTAGCATTTGTATTCTAAATAATCTGTGATTTTCTACTAGCGACGACAACACTAACCAACTTAGATAGGATCATCTGGTGGAAATATCAACTTAGACCAAATGAGCATGATCTGCGATCTATTCTGATTAACTAAACAAAATAGTTTAATTAGATTTTATATTCAGGATTAAGTTAGGTCTAAGTGTTAATCGGCTTTGTATTCACACTGTTCTGTACTTCAAATGCAGGAAATTTAGCTGTTCCGGGCTCTAGCATATCGACCAAAAAACAAATTGTCCCACCAAGACCTGAAATAATAATAATAATAATAATAATAATAATAATAAGAAGAAGAAGAAGAAGAAGAAGAAGAAGAAGAAAAAGGAAGAAGAAGAAAAAGGAAGAAGAAGAAGAAGAAGAAGCGACAATAAATTATTAGACACTTGTGTGACATTTTGTTCGCCTGCAATTGTGATGAATAACATGAACAAATTTGTCCAATACCCGCGTCTTTGTTATATTTTTCAATCAGGCCACCGTGAGGTCAAAAGTGTCTATTTTTGGAACACTGTTGCTGTTACCTTTTAGCTTTTGACTCCAGCATTGGCATGCATCTTCGGGACCTCCCGGGGAAGTTTCCACCCAAGTTAGTGAAGATCCCTTCACCCAAAATTGGAGAAGATCACTCCAGCAAAACCAGAGTTATTAAAAAATGTCTTAAGAACAACAACAACAACAACAACAACAACAACAACAACAACAACAACAACAAAAACAACAAGAACGACAACAATTCCACCAACCAGCACTCCATGCTCGAATTTTTAAACCTGGCGTCTAGCATCGCGGGTTAAAACGCAGTCAATCAAAAATGCTCCTCCAACAACCTAAATCTTAAATTAATGTCAACGTAGGTCTCAGATTCATCACAATAACAGTATCTCATGTTATTTCCTACAATAATAGCAATCATCATATATATTAAACAGATTTATAGAGCATTAACCAATCGTGTGTTAGCTTAACCCTTAAATGGTCCAGTTGGTAAAAAAAAAACCTACCTCTGCAGTGATCTTGAGAAATGTCCATTTGCAGGGTGAGAGAAGAATATTTTTTGAAAGTTTACCACTGGAATGACTGACTCGGTAAAAATACTCTTGTTGGTCTGCAATTGGACACTGGCTAAGCAGAAATTTCACATTTTGATTAATGTCCATTTGAAGGACAACAGAAATCTATATTTTTGTAAATCTTTGTTATAAATTTACAAAAATATTATTTTTGGCTGCAAAAATCAAAATTTCTTAAAAGCATCGGTAATTAAATGGTTAATTGAAATAAATAGTATTTTGAGCGCTTTAACGCGCACAAAGAGAGGTAAATATATCGCGTGCTTATGTTTACGGACACTGAACTATTCAGAGGCAATGGCACTCATGGTTAGGATAAACTACATTTCTACATGTATTCTTCTAAATCAATTTTAACTTTAACCCACATTTTACCTTAGGCAATCTTAGGCCGCGCAAACACAGGTATAGCTGAAATTATATGAGATACCTTTACGTATATGGGACAAGTTTTACATAGCCATATCGCTTACCACAGAACAATGACATAGGTGCATGATCCGCCTCCTCTCCTATACACCCGTGTTTCTCGAAGTCACAGGTGTAGGCCTACTCCAAGAACTAAAAGAAATATGTGCACATAAAATTAAGATATTGATGGATTAGTTGGTGATGGATCATGATACACATTGCCTATCGTGAGGACATACACATGAGCAGCAATGAAAGAATCCAGTTCTAGCTATGCCCCGCCCATCTCTAGCTAAGCTCGCCCCCACCCCCACCCCTTCCCCTTGTTGGCTCGATCGATCCCTGCACGCAATAAACCTCAATTTCCAGAAAACTATACAGATAAGCTGTTGGATATTTCGAAACTAATTTGACTGGTTGCTGTTCCTGCCTATGGCAACAGCAGCGCCCAGTCTAATTACTTTCAAAATATTCAATATAATGTTTATTAAATAATAAAGACATACAAGTCGTACAACTTGACGACCTATTAAGACGAACTACATCTCGTTAGTCATGACGTAATTGATCACGACGTCAGCCTACATTTGACGTTGTTGATTATGACGCAATATGATTGACTGAAAAACTGGATTTCTCATTCGGCAAAATGAACTTGCTTCGACCTCAAACACTAAATCTGGCCCACCTCATGATGTATTGTAGCCTATTGACAAACAAAACACCTTGGTTTCATATTTTATCAGTCTCATAGATATTTACCCTGGTGAATGGGTAACATTGGGCATAGGCTAGCGCCTATATTATAGGGCCTACCAATCTAAATCTGACCTAGTCTTATATGATAAATAAGATAAATCAACAAACAAATCTCACATTGAGACACATATATAAGCAGATATCACATGCGGTTATCCTCTTAAGTAATATTTGAACTACAATTGGTAAAAATGATGTTATTGAAACTAGTCTTTGTATTGTAAATATGACGTTTATGAGATTCAAATATCGCCTGAGGTGACCTATATTCTCAAGCACCTATGACATACTGACCTGGTTCTTATATAGTATAAGAGGCAATTGGTAAGATACTACTTCCAGTGTCACATGTTCTTATAGATAGAGCTATTTTGTTCTATGTTAGTGGCTGGGAAATTAAGGAATCCAGTTTATCGATCAATCGTATGATGTCATAATCAAATACGTGATAGAGTCCCTCATAAATGCTTAATAGTCTGTCAACTTGTACGAATTATATGTCCTTACTATTTAATAAACATTCTGTTTAATATTTCGAAACTAATTTGACTGGGGCTGTTGCTGCCATAAGTCATAGGCAACAACAGTCAAATTAGTTTCAAAATATCCAACAGTTTATCTGCATAGTTTTCTGTAAATTGAGATTCAGGGAGTGGAGGGATCGTCGGGACCGATTGATCCTAACAGTATATCTCCAGTTTGATAATAGAGTGTATTCTAGATCACACAACATATTTTTTACCCTTTGAAGAATATTAACTGGAGCCAATACATCCTAAAAGTCAATATTTTAGTTATTAACTGCTAGTTCGATGAATGTGTGGCTGGTAGCATAGGACACCGCCCAGATATAGTAAATGCGTCAGCTGGAAATAAGTTCTGAAGATAATACGGCACATGAACTGTTCAGCACATATTAACATGCTTGACAAATAATTAGTAAAACCTTCCTGGCATTATTTCTAGATATAGGTCAATTGTAACCCTCCATGTAATCCATCCATCATCTGACGTAATATGACATCATAATTAACTAAGTGACGTGTGGGATGACGTCATGATCAATTATGGCATGAATGACTCGGTTTAGTCCGTCTTAACGCTTAATAAGTCCGACACGTTGTACGAATAGTATGTCTTTACAGCTTAATAAACATTCTGTTGAATATTTTGAAACTAATTTGACTTGGCGCTGTTGCTGCCATAGGCCTTAGTTTCAAAATTTTTAACAGCTTCCCTGTAGAGTGTTCTGGAACTTGCTAGTCAGGGAGTTTATGAATCGATCCCAACACGGGAGAAGCGGGGCTGAAGCTTAGACAGAGATGGGCGTGGCATAGCGAAAATTGGAAAGGTCCATTCCGATCAGCAATGGGCCAATGGTACCATGCATTACCAATAGTAATGCGCTCTGTACCTAGTTCTGTACACTAGCTAAGCTCCACCCACACTTCGCCGTGTTGGGATTGATCGATCCCCGAATACCCTAAATATAAATTTCCTGAAAACTATACAGCGAAGCTGTTGAATATTTTGTAACTAATTTGACTGGGCGCTGTTGCTGCCTATGGCAGCAACAGCGCCCAGTCAAATTCGTTACAAAATTTTCAACAGACTATTTATTAAATAGTAAGGACATACAATTCGTACAGCAACGCATAGTCCGTCTTCAAATATGCGTTCGTGACGTACTCATCTACGTCATTCATGACGTCATTATGACGTCATTCATTATGATGTCATTCTACACGTCATGTAGTTGATTATGACGTCATATGATTGATGGATACTCTAGAAAGGTGAATTACACAGGGATATCTGAATATTCCTATCCTAAATAAAGTTACCATTAAAGCATCTTAGAACATGTCCACGTAATCATTGTAAATGGTGATCAATATATAACCCATTTTATCCATTATCCTCGAACGTAGTGGATATTGATTGTGGATTTTGCCTCGATCTTGCAATTAATGTATCATCATCCTAAGTGTTTATCTTTATAGACGCTAACCACATCTGCCCCTATGTGATCATGCATATGGTTAGCATACATATTGGCTGATGAATTCATTGGAATTAGATTACAGGGAATACTTGTCCATAGATCCCAAAACATTAACTTTTGGCAATGACCTTTTCAGCGAGACTGTCCATCACACTTCATTAACTATCGTCCAAAGGCAACCTATGCCTGTCTGAACATGTTCGGTGAGACAGATGGAATATTTGTCATGGCTTCGACATCATTTTGGTCAATAATTCCTTGGATATGGTTTCCAAGAATTGGGCTACATCATGTCAATCGCTAACCATATAGTACGTCACATGCATGGTTTCTACATCAAGAATTCCTGCACACGTATCCAAGGAATTCTTGATGTAGAATCTATGACCAAGGAATGCGGTTTAATAATAGTTCGGATCTGACATGCCCTGGCCTAATTCTGGGAGAACATATTCATAGAATTCTTGATCAAAATAATGTAGACGCATTGATGTGTTTTCCCATTGTAATCTCCCTATAGAACATGTTGAAAAATACATAGGTTGCCTCTACCATAGATTACTGGTATTTTTAGGATACTCTATGAAATCTACTGAAGATCTCCATTCACATTAATGCTTTTGGAATCGAAAGCTAAGGAAATCATGAACTCACAGCCAAGGAAGTCTTCAACAAATATGTCCGCTAACAACTTACTCTGTGCATCTATAAATAGCAACGCTGAAAAAATTATAAATCCCTTGCAGGATCTAGGCATCTCTTTAATTCAACATCCACTACTCTCTCATATACTGTTTTATATTGCTTGTCCGGGAATGGACCTTTCCAGTTAATACATCCATCATATGACGTCATAATCATCTACGTGACGTGTAGAAATATGTCATAATCAATAACGTCATTAATGACGCAGATAAATTCGTCAACAACGCATAATTGGTTACAGACTAAGCGCTATTGTACAAATGGTATGTTTCTATTATTTAATAAACATGCTGTTGAATATTTTGAAACTAGTTTGACTGGGCGCTGTTGTCTTTCAAAATATTCAACAGCTTACCTGCATAGTTTTCTGGAAATTGAGAGTAAGGGAGTTCAGTGATCGATCGAGCCTAACACGAGTGAGGTGTGGGTGGAACTTAGCTAGAGATGGGCGGGGAATAGGTAAAACTGGAAAGGTTCATTCATTGTTGATCATACCATATGATAAATGAGTCTAAATGTCGTGGTTAGAAAATACCAGTCGAAATATACCTTATACGCTCTATATAGGTGTTTCTTATCGCCAGATGCATGCCACACAGGCACGAAACAGTACGCGTTACCAGGGATACCATGACATATTGTGAAGGATTTTCTTAGAAGTCCACGGCGCCATGTGACATCGCTACAACCCACAGCTTCAGCTAAGTACTTCTCATCTCCAAACATCTGGAATTATGCATATCATTTGTCATAATATCATAACATTGCATGAAAGTAAGTGCAGAGCCCCTAAAATGATAGATATGAACTGCATTATATTGTAAGCGGCGCATGGCCCATGTGCAAATCTGGTATCGGCGCACCAGTTTGTAAACGGCGCGCCGCACATATGCCAATAACAAACTGGCGCCAATAGGAAATGTGCATAGTTGTAAATGAATTGTGATTTCTAGCCCTACCGTCGGCTTCATGGCTCAGTAATTAATTTTCAGGCCGCAAGTTTGACATTGACATATGGGACTGAGCGCGCCGTTTACAAACGGGCGCGCCGATAACCAATTGGTATTTGGGCCTTCGCCGTTTACGAACGGTCCTGCACCGTTTACAAACGAGCCTAATTGGTTATTGGACGAAGGTTTTCACCATTATCATTTTACCAACCAATATCAAAACATTTTCAAAAGTTAAACTGAAGCTACATACACGTGCATACGAGGAGTTACAGGAGTATGATCACACAAGAAAAAGTTTCCATGAAGAATTACCATTGATTGTGGCATTATGTGTAAATTGCATGAATTTGCATCAGCAATTACGTTAATACATTGTTTAATGGCAATTGATTCAGTTTGAAGGGACAAATGTCTCGGTCACGTGGTCACTAAGTGCAGGCCGGAATACGCACGTGTAGCCATATTAACTATGCAATGTAAGACGATGGAATCACCAAATTTGGCATCTCTATTTAGCTTGTTACTGTCTAGAAAGCTATTTAGATTCTGGCCAAAGGTTCAAATATCTATGTTATAGTGTCACTATATATAACGGAATACACATTCTTACCATATCTGGAATGCAAGGTGGTAGAATTACCAAATTTGGCACATCCTTTCATATCACTGTTGGTTAGAAATAGATTGACTTTTAAGGGAGATGGGCAAATGTCAAGGTCATGTGGTGCTTTCCGAAATGCACATGTTGGCTGGCCATAATGATGAGACAACTTAAACGCGAGTATGCGGAATCGCTGGCTTTAGCACAAAGCTCTTGTTACGACTGCTTTGAGTTTGATGCTAAAGTATCAAGCATTAAATGCATTGGCAAAACGGAGCACACCGGCGTGGAGCCGCAACTCCCCAAGTGTAGTTTAGTTCCAAATAATTAATATTACCGTTAGTGAGCAATTCAGAAAACGTAAATATCGATTTAAATATGATTATCTATGTTGCGGCAGCGGTAGTAGTAGTAGTAGTAGTAGTAGTAGTAGTAGTAGTAGTAGTAGTAGTAGTAGTAGTAGTAGTAGTAGTAGTAGTAGTAGTAGTAGTAGTAGTAGTAGTAGTAGTAGTAGTAGTAGTAGTAGTAGTAGTAGTAGTAGTAGTAGTAGTAGTAGTAGTTAGCAGCAGGCGTATGAGCAGCAGCAGCAGTTGTTGTTGTTGTTGTTGTTGTTGTTATCGTTGCTGCTGCTGCTGCTGCTGCTGTTGTTGTTGTTGTTGTTGTTGTTTGTTGTTGTGTTGTTGTTGTTGTTGTATACTTACTTTATAAGCGAGTGTAAATAGATAGATCATGCCTGGAGAGCCATGACACCAGTGCACGAGTATGTCCCTGTTAAAGTTTGATGGCTCCAGGCATGCACGATAATTCCCAGAAGGGTGTTTATACGTCATCAAAGCATCCACTGTTGGTTTAACCAATTTATCCAGTAGGTGTCTGAGGTCCGGATCTTTGACCTAGATACATTAGCCATTTTAAACATCGAACTCACTACACGCGCGCACAAGCACCCACGTGCACACACACACACACACACACACACACACGCGCGCGCGCACGCACGCACACACCCACCCACGCACGCACGCACACACGCAGACACACTTGTGCGCAATGCCCCTGTAGTAAAACGTGGCAAACCTATATCCTGACAGCTGTGATGGGTTTTTCTTTCTAGTCCGGTTGGGAGGGAGGAGGCGGGGGTGGGGTGGGGGGGGGGGGGTATGTAGCAAAATAGATTTACGTGTGCATCAAGTGTTACAAGCAGGCAACATTTGTTTCCTCATATATTATGATTTAAGGAATCTACAACTGAGTGTTGCCATTTAGGACTCGGCACACTGAAATCAAGAATGGGCCTGAAGAAGCTAAAGATTTTGGCTGAGGACAAGACGTAGTGGTCAAAAGCGAAGCAAGACTGATTGCAGTTGTAAGATGTTTAGAATACGGCTACAGCCGCAGAAAACAGAAATCATATATACATAGATACATAACGATACGCCCATATTTGGCGTATTTTAGCCATATGAAACCTATAGCGGATATATGCTCTATGGGCCATAAGATGGTGGCTCTTTAAGACTGGTGGTCCTGAAACCACAAGTTTTGTAACCGTCAGCGTGCTGCACCCAAAGACACTTTCTACATGTCCAATATGGAACTGACTTGTATTAAGCTACAACCTGTCTTTTGCGACCATTTTTCTTGCCCATGAGGTGTCCACAATAGACAAGTTTGACTGTACTACACCGCTAAATGAAATAATTCACATGCTCGTAAAATCTAGTAAAAAATGGCAAGTGTTTTTCTACATTGAAATGGACAACTCAAAACGATCAAAGCTGCTGGCAGTAACATGCAATGCCCATGGAATGCACCATTCCAGTTTTTGCTAAGCCCCGCCCACCTCTAGCTAAGCTCCACCCACACCGCGCTAGTGTTTGGATCTATCGATCCCTGAACTCCCTGACTATCAATTTCCAGAAAACTATACAGATAAGCTGTTAAATATTTTGAAACTAATTTGACTGGGTGATGTTGCTGCCTAGTGTTGTTGCTGCCTATGGCTGCAACAGCGCCCACTCAAATTAGTTTCAAAATATTCAACAGAATATATATATTAAATGGTAAAGAATTACAATTCGTACAACTATGCATAGTCCATCTTCAAATGTGCGTTCGTGACGTACTTATCTACGTCATTCATGACGTCATTGATTGTGATGTCATTCTACACGCCGCTTAGCTGATTATGACGTCATATGATGTATGGATACATGGACTATTCATCTGACGCCACTATTCTCTGGGCACAAATTGTCTAAATCTGGCAAGTATGGAATATATTTACTAAGGTATTAAACACGAAGTCAGGCAGTATCTGTGACATTTACGATGCTACGAAACTAGAAGGCGTTCTGAATTTGTGAACCGTTACGATAGCCTTGTTGAAAATTACTCAGAGTAATAGCAATTCCTCTGCTCTTTTATTTAGTATGGCGCGGTATCAAATTTTCTAATAGAAGACACAATACCCACTGGCACTGGATTGATGTGTGTGGACAGACACCCAGGTCAAACACGCTACCTCACCCCCAATCCCACCACACCACCACCACTACCATAATAACTGCAAACAAAACTGCTTCCGCGGTACCTGTTGATTTGGTAGTTACACGAATGCTGAACAAATAGTTCTAACGTGAAGATTTCCTGAATGCCAACCGACATTGCTCAATAAGGAGAATAGAAATGTATATTCTAACTGCGTGGTAAGAGATACTTATGAATGTATCTAAGCAAAATTTCAAAAGACTAGCTGTTGATTTGCTAGACTTAATCTATTATACGGGTGGGATGAGATACTAGTTTTTATGTAGCCTGTTGTTCTATTTATAATCACGACGAGGTATGTTATGATCCTTGGCTGCTGATATGACATTCAGTACCTGCATAAGCATAAACAATATGCCAGCAACTCCATGTGCTATGTCTAGAAATGCTGGACGTAGTTCTGGAGATCATTTTGGGTAGCATCGATACATCAATGTGCACTTTGAGTTCTCTTCTTTTGACATTTCCTGTCCGAGTTCAATTAAACGTATGCACATCTAAATATAATAATAATAATAAAAATAATAATAATAATAATAATAATAATAATAATAATAATAATAATAATAATAATAATAATAATAATAATAATAATAATAATAATACTTGACACGAAATAAACAACCATAATATATCCTGTGCTTATTATTTATCACTCTCAACTGAGACTCCATCAAGAGTGTGCTTTCACCAAACAAATGGCAGGTATTGAACTAGCCAAGGTTGGAGCAACACTGATGCTGGACAAAGAAGAAATGATTAACAACTAGGCAGATGCTCATATACCTTTTTAATAAAATCCTTTGAAATTGTTCCTTCTCCAAGTTCCTCATTGACAAACAGCAGACCATACAGATATCCACAACGACCATTGAGATGCTCACAGGATACCCTCTGCTGATTGGCGCTGTAAACACGCTCTTCGCCGAAATTACACAATCTACAAATGATAGAAGATAAACTATAATAAAAGATAAACATAGATACGGTACTCTGCGTATATGATCAATGATTCAAATAAAAGCGTTAACTAGTGTATTGAAGTTTGGTATTCTCTAGCCTACAATCATCGGCATATCTCGGAACGCAAGCAGCAAAATTTAATGTCGTTCAGCTATTCTCTCTTGTAGAATATATAGCCTGGTTCTCATAACATCTGGAACCAGCCGTAAGGAATCCGCGGCACGGTTGCAGATTGTTGCAGATAATTTGCATTCTGGAAAGGCATTTCATGATAGACAATCGCAGATAATCGCCTACAATGTTCCCATTTGGGAAAAACACTGCGGATTGCCCACGACCCAATATGCTCTCTCTTTCCAAATCCCACTAATTGCTACAATTACAAATAGATAGTAAGAATTTAATAATACCAACAACACCGACTCATTAACAACGTGAAAATGGAAATTTGAGCAAAGAAATGCATTTATCGATAAAATACTACACCACTACACTTTGGCAAATGTAAAAACCCAGATTGCAAATGGTGCACTTGGCGCGCAAAACATTAACGAGCTTACGAACGCAATCTCAAAAATGTTTGAGGAATCAGCTGCGGAAACTTTCGGTAATATAAAGCCCACTCGTATACCCCAGAAAAAACAATCGTGTCGTCCATGGTATAACGAAAACTGCAAAAAGGTGCGTATAGAATATCATCGGTCCAGAAATGAACTCAGATGTCGAAATATAGAAATAAACCGACAACGCATGATAGACGCCAGCAGGAATTATACAACTATCATGAAACAGTCAATTGCTCGATACAGATGTAATCGCCATAGGGAGATTAGAGCAATGAGTAGCAGTAACCCATAAGATTACTGGAAATTAATAAAACTGAAGAATACATTAGAACCATCCACAGTAACAACAGAGGAAATGTATACATTTTTCAAATCCATAAATGAAGAAGACGGTAACACAAACAGAGATCTTACATTGGTAAATGATGAACCAACAGACACGTCACCAGAAAACAACGTATTAAATTCCCCTATCACATGTGAAGAAATACTGAAATCCATTAAACTACTCAAAACAAACAAAGCTGCAGGACCAGACGGAATATTAAATGAATACATAAAATCAACAGATCATATTATGCTAGACGTATACAAATCTCTCTTTAACTTAGTCCTAGACTCCGCAATAATACCAGATTCCTGGACTGAAGGCACCATTATCCCCATATACAAACGAAAAGGCGATCCGAACGCCCCCAAAAACTACAGACCAATTACGTTACTTAGCTGTTTGGGAAAACTTTTTACATCTATATTGAGTAGTCGAATAAATGAATTCCTCGAAAACTCTGACAAACTGTTTGAAAATCAGGCAGGCTTTAGAAATGGCTATTCCACTACTGACCACATCTTTACACTATACATTAATAGAAATTTTTAAAAGAAGAAAGAAAAAACTATTTTGCTGCTTTGTAGATTTTGAAAAAGCTTTCGACTCGGTTTGGCGCGATGGACTTTGGTATAAACTTAGACAGCATAGTATCCCTGGCAAGATTTTTAACGTAATTAAAAGCATGTACAACAACATAAGATCAGCAGTTAAGTTCAATAATGCAGTGTCACAGCCCTTCGCCTGTATCAGAGGAGTGCGACAGGGAGAAAATCTCTCACCTATTCTATTTGCAATATACCTTAATGACTTAGAAAACTTTCTTCAGAACCGAAACAGTAAGCAAATAGAACTCTATAGCGAAGAAGAAGAAATAAATAATTTACTGAATCTACTAATCCTTCTTTATGCTGATGACACTGCTGTACTAGCAAATAGTTCACGCGACCTACAGGAAACGCTCAATTCTTTTGATGAATACTGCGACGTATGGAAACTCAAAATTAATATAGACAAAACAAAGGTCATGGTCTTTGGCAGTACAAAAAGATTCTATGAAAAAATACCTTTTCGTCTTAAATTAATAGAGCTTGAAATAGTAGATAGCTACACATATCTTGGAATATTTTTTTCATATAATAGCCGCCTCCTTTTAGCGGAGAAAAATATTTCCGAACAAGCTCGCAAAGCTACATTTGCACTACATCGCCGAGCCAGGGAGCTGGACCTACCAACGGATTGCCATATTAAATTGTACCACCAAATAATTGAGCCAATCCTACTATACGGGTGCGAAGTCATCGGAATAGAAAACTGTAACCTATTAGAGAAAGCAAATTTAGATTTTTTTTCCGGTACATCCTAAAAATAAAAAATAGCACCCCAAAGTATATGATATACGGCGAGTTAGGAGAAACCCCAATCAAAATTGTAATAAGAAAACGCATGATAACATACTGTCTTAAGCTCATCTCAGGTAAGCAAACCAAACTCGCTTGCAAAATATACAAACATATTCTATTAGACCACAATCAGAACGGAACATACTACAAATGGCTAGACGCTATAAAAATATTTTAGATAGCACGGGGCATAGCTATCTCTGGACGAACCAAACAATACACAACTTCAATGAAACAAAAATAAGAATAAACAAAAATCTTGATGACCAATATATCCAAACATGGCAATCAGAGATGGGCGTATCTTGGAAGGGAAAAATCTACCACTCTTTTAAAATAAATTGGGAAATGGAAAATTATCTCATGAACTTAAATGACCGTAACCGAATCTTATTCACGAGATTTAGAACAAGCAATCATCGGCTACCAATAGAAACGGGGCGGTGGGAAGGCATACCCCGGGAAGAAAGAATCTGTCCACTATGCACCCTGAATGAAATAGGAGATGAATTTCATTACCTATTTATCTGCGAGTTCTTTAGCGATAAACGTATAGAAATCTTCCCAAGACACTATTATAAAAGACCACATTTTTCGAAATTTCACCAACTGCTTTCAAGGAAGAACAAGAAATTACTAATAAGGATCTGCCGTATGATCGAAGAAATTAATAGGCACAACGTTGATTAACCCTATACACAATGGACTCGCAGATTAACAACACAACATTGACGAGAATTGCAAAGTACCACCGCCACCACCACCACCACCACCACCACCACCACCACCACCACCACCACCACCACCACCACCACCACCAACAACAACAACGACAACGAAAAGGACAACGGCGACGACGACAACAACAACGACAGCAACAATAATTATAGCAGCGACAGCAACAACCGCAACAATAACAACAATATTAATAATAGTAAGGTTTAAACATAGTAGTCAACCATGTCTAGAAAACTACTCTACCGCTAGATGTCGCTCCATTCAGACTAGTGCTCGAGTCGGACCACATGCTTTTGAACCCAAATGGAACAAACTGACCGCATTAGTGAACAGGTTCCACTGGGTGGGTGCACAAGATTCCCCATAAACTACCTAAGATTCGATCCGATCTGTTACTCAAGTACATGATGTCATAATAAAAATGTGTCACTTTTTATATGACGTTACAATCATACAACGTAAGCAGGCAACTGCCCTAGTAACCCGCTTGGTGTCCCACACTGGTTATTCAAGATCTCCCCTAAGCTAGCCAAGAAC
Source organism: Chaetoderma sp. LZ-2023a (assembly GCA_034401795.1). Classification (NCBI taxonomy): domain Eukaryota; kingdom Metazoa; phylum Mollusca; class Caudofoveata; order Chaetodermatida; family Chaetodermatidae; genus Chaetoderma; species Chaetoderma sp. LZ-2023a. The sequence goes on from CM067360.1 coordinate 84,214,920, forward strand.
CGACCCTATGTAACCCAAGTATCTGATGTCATAATAGAAATGCGTCAGCTGTCGGATAACGTTATAGTGTAACGTTATAATGTGGTCTTCTTAAAGATTTCCCTTAAACCAACTAAGAACTGACCCTATGTTACCCAAGTATCTGATGTCATAATAGAAATGCGTTAGCTGTCAGCTAACGTTATAGTGTAACGTTATAATGTGGTCCTCTTAAAGATTTCCCTTAAACCAAAACTGTTACCCATCTGATGTCATAAAAAACACGTCACATTTTAGCCGACGCCAAAATCACATAATGCAAACAACCACCTGCCTTTACAACCAGTTTGTTGCACCCACACTGTGGCTATCCAAGAAACAATAACAAGAAACCTAATTGTAGAAAAACTGTAGAGTAACACGATGAGAGGCTGTTTTGTAGATTTAACACAGCAATGACTGGTTCGGTTATCGAGCAAGTCACTCCGGTGGTGAATACCCAAAATAGTCTCTGTCGCAATATGAATGAATATAACTGTCTATTGTTGAAAATAAGGTTGTTCTGTATTTTAGTTTAAAAAATGACTACCTTATGTACAGCAATAACCCATTTCTAAGAATACCAATCTGACATTTTTTATAATCAGTTATTAAATATTTATTATAATTTAAATCCTGATGACCCCCACAATATGATCACTATAATTTTAGTACTTTGTTATTGAGATGGCGGTACAATAACAGTAATAATTCTGTCATTACTAATTATGAAGTACGTGTAAATAATAACTGTAACTTTCATAATAATTCTAAGTTACTACTACTACTACTACTACTACTACTACTACTACTACTGCTGCTGCTGCTGCTGCTGCTGCTGCTGCTACTACTACTACTACTACTACTACTACTACTACTACTACTACTACTACTACTACTACTACTACTACTACTACTACTACTACTACTACTACTACTACTACTACTACTACTACTACTACTACTACTACTACTACTACTGCTACTACCGAAAGCACAAACAGTGGTTATATAACTAGATAAATACCAAAATATGTAATTATGAATTGATGTATAATGTCTGATCGCCATAACATTTATAATTTCTGTAAATTCATATTCCCCATATGCCATTATGTGGCCTGGGGGTGTAAATAAAATAATCTGAAATAATCTGAATCTGATTCCATATGTCCGTAAGCATAAGCGAAACCTGTCCGTATCCGAATCCGATCGCTACATGTAGCGATTTCATTCGGATACGGACAGCATTCGGATGTGGGATTCCTTGAAAATTAAATTTTTTACATCATTCATGGGCTTTCCCCCAATCGCCATGCTATTATTCTGTACATGTGTTCCAATATATAAGTTAAATTCATAGTAAGCGCGATGGAATGTGAAACTCAGCGAAAGGCTGATAGAATATTCTAGAAATATATCCATGCTCGTAGTACTTAATTTATAGACATTTCTATAGGAAATCACCTAGTTTTATATACTGTGCATATCTGTACATAGTCCGTTCACTGGCACGGGTATGGCTTAAAATTCGTCTTGATTTCCTGTTAATACATTATTATATCTTACACAAAGCCATCTTCCCGAATCTGGAGAAAGCGTCAGATCGTGTAATAGACCTTATGACATAACTCTCTCTTCCGCACCATTAAGAACTTAACATTAATAATCAAGTGTCGCTGGAAGCCGAACATCTTCACTATGCGTATTGAAAGTGGCAAATAAAGGCAGAAGACTGTCTTTGCTATCTGAAACTTCTAACGTTGTAAGAATACACGATCTGTTGTCCCACCTCCTATTTGGACTCGAGGGCGGTGTGGATTGTAATCACGGCGTCGAAAAGTGTCATAAACATGCTTAGACCACAAATCCCCAAGGACGAAGATCTAATTGGAAGGAAAGTCGAATAACAAATAGCAATTTGGCTTTACAATCGGTCTGAAGCACCATTAAACTTAACAGTTTTCCGATTTAAAATTTAACGCCAATAATAATAATAATAATAATAATAATAATAATAATAATAATAATAATAATAATAATAATAATAATGTTGCAGTACGTATCAGCTGCTGAGAGATGGGATCTGGCCTTTGTCAACCTCTTTTCTTGAAAAGCTGTATGGGCCTGTGGAAGAACTGCAGAAAACCACAGATTTCATCTTGAGAACGGCTCTCCAAGTGTGATACCAGCGATCAAAAAGAAGAAGAGAATAATAATAATAATAATAATAATAATAATAATAATAATAATAAAAATAATAATAATAATAATAATAATAACGGCTTATTCTCTATTCTATTTAGTTGCAATGTATAAATAGTGAAACAGCATACACCCTTCCCTTTTTTCGAAAATTCATTTGTTTCGCTACTACTGAGAGCTATGCTACTGTTGCAGAGACAGATTACAATACCGCATGCCTACTAGAGACTGTATTATAACGAGATAATTACCACTGCTTAGTTAAGAGATAATGAATGGGTCCGATCTACCACTCAATTATGCGACGTCATAATCAACTACGTCACTAAGTAGGTAACGTCACAATCATAATGACGTATCTAGCTCCGACGTGCACATCGAAAAGTCAGTCACCTGTACGAAAGTGTACGTATTTGATGGATATACAATTTAATAAAGAAAGCAACATCACGCAGTCAAATTATTTTCAAATATTTAACAGCTTACCTGTATAGTTATCTTGAAATTCGGATTCTGGTAACTCAGCACTGAAAGTATATAAATCGATCCCAGCACACCTACAAAGTGGGTGGAGCTAAGCTAGAAATGGGCGGGGCATAGCTAAAATGCATCCCGCTCTTAAGATGTAGTTGTCTAACTCACTTCTTAATATTGGATCTGCTTTCGTCCAGATTTCCGAGTCTCGCTTCAACGATTGCTGCAACAGCATACAGCCCTGGCAAACCGAATACAAAACTAAGTCTATCATTCAAGGTCTTCATCTTGTCCTCGGATTCGTAACATAGGTCGATATATTTCTTTGCCAGGAGTAGATATCGTGTGTCCTTTTCTTTGTCCAGCTTTGTGTATAGATGCAAGTACGTATATGCAACACCTGTAATTAAAGTCGCGTTGAAGAGATTATAGATAACGAATGCAGATAAAATAGTGAAATTCTTTACAAATACGGGTCAAGCAATCTTTCCAGTGGTGGTGTTACGGATGACATGTTCTACGTGTGCTGTGTTACACCTTCTGATTTCCACAGTATGGTTTCCTGTTTGCTGAATTGAATACTACAATTGTAGAGAATTTAAATGTTACGAAATTATTGTGTTGAATCCTCTTTCATGGACATGAAATTAATGGACCTTTCCAGAGTAATCAGCTAAGCGGCGTTGGGATGACGTCTTAATCATTACGTCATAACATATGAGTCTTTAACTCTTAATAGTCCGACACGTCGTACAAATTGTATGTCTCTACTATTTAATAAACATGCAACAGCGCCCAGTCAAATTAATTCCAAAATATTCAACAGTTTACATGCATAGCTTTCTGGAAATTTACAGTCAGGGATTTCAGAGATCGATCGATCCCAACACGAGCGAGGCGTGGGTGGAGCTTAGCTAGAGATGGGTGGGGCATGGCTAAAATTGAAAGGTCCATTGACCTGGTCTGTGTACCAGATGCTTGTCTTCATAGTAAGCGATATATGACGTGTAATCTCAGTTGGGCGTTCTTACTAGTTGAATTATTGTTACATTATGACTTCTGATAAGCTAACTTGTGATGTATACCTATGCCATCTGGTGGATTCTCGTGCGCAATATAGGTTGCCAACTTGTGAATAGATCTAGAGCGCTAAATTGAAGGTTTCTGATGATTTATCAACTGATTTCATTTTAAATTATCTCAGAAATTTGATTCCAATAGATATGATTATAAACAGTTTAATATCTGTGGAAAAAATTGATTAAACATTTATTGATTCACACGATAGCGACTATTTTTAGTCAAGCTGGTCCTAAAATTTACCTCTTTTAAGAATAATCAATGACAATGAAAGAATTACGTGTGAGTTAAGCACCATCAACCAAAAGCCGGGGGAAATGGTCAACATGTTTAATAGGAAGTTCTGAAACAGTAGTATGTCCGGAGTCAAAATGATACCGCCTCCCTCCTGGGGAGCCGATTGGCGATCCGTGGCCCCCACCGCCCTCTCAAACTGTGGAGCATAAGCGGTTTAGACATGTGGTTGGTGTATGCCTCTAGATGGAGGCTCTCAATCCCTGGGGCATAGGATTTGAGACACGTGTATAAAACTCCCGTGCGGACCCCACATGTCTGGGAGAACATAATCAGGATACCGGCCAGTGGCCGGCCTCTCCCCTTCTCTCTATTCTGACCGATATCCTGAGGAGGTTTTTCTATCTGTGGGACAGTTTTGTACCTATCCTACCTATCTTCTACCCCACCCTGTTGATATTCCAGCCGGCTGGTGCGTGCGTGTCTGTGGTGTTTTGACCCCACACTGGGGTGTGTCGCGGTGGGTCTTTATCTAGCCTGCTCATATTACCCTGGCCCTAGTCTTACCTAGTTTCGAAATTTCAGGTAAGTTCTAGCGAGGTCTTTTGAGTGGGATTTGAACCCAGTCTGCAGCCTGGAAATGCTATGCAATTCAACAACTCTATCGATAGACCCACCACAACACCGCTAAAATCTCGCCTCTTAGTAATCTTATCTCTGAGCGTGAGTTGTGCAATCGCTGTTACGCATGATAGTGCACCAACACAGCAATGTGTGAACACATAACCTATTAGCTATAATAATGCATACATGCCCCAGATAGTTAATGCGTTGTATTATACACTTTTAAAATCACAGGTTCAAATCTCGTAATGCGTTATTAGCAAATGATAAACTTTAAAATCGCAGGTTCAAATCTCGTTATGTGTAAGTATGGTAAACCTGTCTATAATTACCCGTTACCCGAGAAGCATGACAAGACTAACTCGCACAGTCATTGACTGACCCCATAAAACCCATGATTGCAGGCCACAGACCCTCGAGGAGGTCAAAGTCAAGAATAGTTTAGCTCACCTGCTATGCGTTAACACCCAATTAGACACAGCTCCGGCGATCTGTGCCCCCCAAGGCCCTCTCAAACCGTGGAGCATAAGCGGTTTAGACATGTGTCACCAAAGACATAGGCTCAAACAAATAAATAGTCATGGCTAGTGTTGCATCGGCATGATGGGACCACCTATAGAGGCTTCCATCTACCTTGACAACGCTCACCTGGGAGGAGGCTAAAGTGGTTAGCATGGGAACCAAGCAAAAAGTTATCTACGTCGCCGGGCATTCGGGTAGACGCAGAATTTGATCTCATTCCCGTGGCTGCGAATGGTGTGAAATTACATTTAGAGACAAGCATACTCAGTGGTATACGAGCTGATCAGGCACACATAAAAGGTCTGAACGTCCATTTAGAGACAAGCATACTCAGTGGTATACGAGCTGATCAAGCACACATAAAAGGTCTGAACGTCCATTTAGAGACACGCATACTCAGTGGTATAGCTTGTGATCAAGCACGCATTACATGGTCTGAACGTCAATTTAGAGACAAGCGTCCACAGTGATATACACCATGATTACTGTTGCACAGCTTCGCGAGGTTGCAAAGCAATTCGGCCTTAGAGTAGCCTCTAAGGCCAAGAAAGCCGACCTGCTCCAGATGATCGGACAGGCCCGTGCCGAGGAGTCGCAGAAGCGTCTCTTCCGAGCAATGAAAACGGGAAGGTTTCCAGTGCTTACCAAAGACGATCCTTTGAATCCCCACAAGAAAGTGCAGCAGCTCCGTGAGCTTCGTCAGGCGGACAAGGAGGTGACTGCTAGCTTGCGAGCCAAGACTGTAGCGAGGTGGATGGTGGACCGTCTACTGGAGCGCTTACCTCCCCTATGCAGGATCGCTAAGCAAATGATGAAGGGGCCGAGGTCTGAACCCTTAGCCCGGAGCATGAGGCGAGAGGGTGAGCAGATTCTCAATGAGCGTCTGGGTAAGATGGAAGGTGAGGAGAGAGGAAGACGGACAGTTCGCTGGACGTTCTTCCAAGGCCTCAATGGAGACCTCACAGGACAGATCATGCAAAAGATCCAGCAGACTGTCCAGAATGCCTTCTACCTCCGCTACACCCACACCTATCGCATCAGACACATCGAGGACGGTAGGGTGATGCTCTTCCACAAGAACGCTCCAGGGAGTCCGTGGCTGAAAACGATAGGAGCAGCTCAGGACTGGGTGGCGGCAAGAGAGCAAGCCCGACTCGACCCCGACAACATCGATCGACCCAACACCAAGTGGGCTTTCGTCCGATCAATCAACGTTGAGGTCAAGGCTGTCATCGACCGCCAACCTTTGCTTGGGAAGGACCACTCCCAGACTGGCTATGACAGAAGAAGAGTATTGTGGCACTTGACACCTACAATGATAACATGTGTCTCTGGAGATGCCTAGCAGTGTATGATGGGGCGAGACCTGATAGAAGTACTGTTCCTGCACGAGAGCTCGCTAGACAGTTCTACAGCGCCCGCGCACCTATGCCTTATGTTCCAAAAACCTCTATGGATCAGTTGGATAAGGTAGAGTTCTTCGCGAAGATCGGGATTCACGTGTATGAACCAACCAAAGAGGGAACCTGGCACCTGATCAGGCAAGCGGCCCACTACCGTGACACTATGACCATCGGAGTGTACGACCACCACGCCTTCTACATCAAGAACATCTCCAAGTCGGCCCACACACTAGTCTGCAGTCACTGTCAGCAGAGGTCCACAAAGGCCCCGAATCTTCAGCGTCATGCTGACCGTTGTACAGGTGGAAAAACAAAATTCATGCATCCTGGCGAGAAGGTTGAGGCACCATAGTCTGCACATGAGTAAGCCTTCTGCCCGCCCCAACACATGAGAAAGCCTTCTATCCGCCCCAACCATCCAGTTCAGTGGCTACTCGTTGGGTCGAGTATGAGTCGAGAAACAGGGGCATACACATACACCATGTATAGTGTGGGCACGGTGGCGAGCGTTGGATCGAGGGTGCTCCCGTAGATGGTTATGATCCGACCACCAACACCGTTTACCAGTTCCATGGCTGTCACTGGCATGGGTGTCCACAACACCAGCGAGGTGAGGATGCCGAACAAAGATACCATAAGACAGTCCTGAGAGAGGAGAAGCTGAGAGCGTCTGGATGCACACTTGTGGTACAGTGGGAGTGCTGTACAAAACGCTGTCCAAGCGTCCCTAAACGAGTTCGGACCATCTCATACCCGCACTTCATCGTCTATGCCTTTGAGACACTCCTAGCTGGTGCCAAGACTCATCTTATGGAGACTCACGATTGAGAGTACCCACATACCGATCTCTGTGTCAGTCGGCTGCTCCTTGGAAGGCTCCACCAGTGAGCCCACTCACCTCTGCAATCCTGACCCCAAAGAACTGATCAGAGAGTTTATGCTGGTGATCCAACGGCGAGCATCTCTAATCTGGAAAAGGGTTAGGGCACAGTACATACCGACAGACCTGGACAAGCTCCCAAAGCGACAGCAGCGACTGATCAACGAGTGGTGTGACCAAGTGCCGGTACTGGGGTTCAACTCTGGGTGGTATGACCTGAACCTCATCAAGAAGTACTTTGTCGATGAGCTGACTGGCAGTACAGGTACAGTGAAAGTCGCCAAGAAGGCTAGTCAGACCATGTTCCTCATAACACCTGAGCTACGGTTTCTCGATGTGCTGAACTACCTCGTCCCAGGAGTCTCTTATGAGGCATGGATCAAAGCCTATGGGTGTACACAGCAGAAGAGCTGGCTCCCGTATGAATGGTTTGACACACGCGAGAGGCCTAATTATCCTGGACTCCCCGACTACCCAGCGTGGTGGTCTAAGCCCAAGGGTGGCTACCTCCTGAAGCTATCGGAGTGGAAACAGTGCAAACAGACATTCAGCGAGCACGGAATGCGGACGTTCACCGACTGGTTGCGATACTACAACAACCTGGATGTCAGTCCTTTCATCGAAGCCCTAGAGCGGATGCGGGAGTTCTACACAGAACGAGAAATAGACATCCTCAAAGATGCGCTGTCTCTCCCAGGGGTGTCACTGCAGTACCTCCTACATGGAACCGCTCAGCACATGCCGGATGTTAGCCTGTACTCTCCGGGCAAGGAGGCCTACGAGATGCTGAAGGCTGCGGTTGTTGGATGGCCCAGCATCGTGTTCACCAGATACCACAAGGCAGGTGTAACACGCATCCACCAGAGTGAGCGCGTCTGCCAACGTCTACTCGGCTATGACGCAAATGCTCTGTACTTGTCCACGATGTCTAAAGAGATGCCATGTGTTAAGGAGACAGTTCGGCAGTGGTCCGGTGCTAGCGACGTAGCACTATTTAAGAAGGATCTGCTGGCTGACCACTGGTTCGGTTTCGCTGAAGTGGACATAGAGGTTCCTAAGGCACTGTGGGCGAAGTTCGGGGAAATGCCACCTCTCTTCTACAACAGAGAGATTCCAGCTGAGGCAGTATCTGTTGAGATGCTCACATACCTAGAGAAAACAGGTAGCAAACGTCCCACAACCAGTAAACTAGTCGGCGCACTCTCAGCCAAGAGGAAGCTCTTGTATGCACCATCACTCAAGTGGTAGTTCGCCCATGAGCTAGAGATTATAGCTGTCTACCGGACAATAGACTACAAGCCGCAGAGACCCTTTGAGTGGTTTGTGAACAATGTTACCGATGCTCGTCGTACAGGAGATGTTGATAAGAGCAAAGCGCTCTTGGCAAATCTATTCAAGCTACTAGTCAACAGTGCTTACGGCAAGCTCTCGAGGCTCTAGAGTGTCACAGCAACACGACCTTCACCAAGGATGAACGAGCGGTAGATAGAGCCCTCCGCAGTGCATGGTTCGAAGATCTCGAGGAGATCGGCGAGTCCTACGAGCTCCAGAGTCGCAAGGCCAAAATCACCATTCGTCGCCCCTTCCAGGTGGGGATAGCTGTATACGAGCTCGCGAAGCTGAGGATGCTGGAGTTCTACTACGACTTCCTGGATCACTATGTGCCTCGTGACAGCTTCGAGTACCTCCAGATGGACGCAGACTCTGCGTACATCGCAATAGCTGCCTCCAGCCTTGACGAAGTCATTCGCCCTGAGATGCGAGCAGAGTATGAGGCTCATAAGCCGGAGTGGCTAGCTTGGGGCAAGTGGTCTGGACGGACTCTGGGACTGTTCAAGCTCGAGTTCGAAGGCAACTGTGGTATCGCTCTCTGTTCCAAGTGCTACTACATGGAGAGCCTCGCTGGGAAGGTGAAATGCTCAGCCAAAGGTATGTCTAAGAGTCAGAACGATGTCTCTTGGCAGATGTTCTTCAGTGCCCTAAATGGTAGCTTGGACAGAGCTACAAACTGAGGCCTATGCATGCGCAACCAGGGCATGGTGACGTATGAACAGGAAAAACTCGGTCTCTCAGCCTACCTCGATAAGCGGCATGTGTTGCCAGATGGTGTCCATACCGAGCCAATCGAGTACCATATCCCTCAGGCTTAGACACCTGGCGACGGTTGTAGCTGTGTGTCTGGAGGGACCACCAGAAGCTCCTCCCGAACAAACGGACGTTTGGGACAGCTCTCTGAGCATGCCAGATAGTACAGCATAGGCTGCCCCTCCATCTCGACATACCTGTCAAGTCTGTGGACATCTAGCGACCAGTTAGGATCGGTTGCACGTCGTCGCCCACCTTCCAACTCACCAAGTCGGCACGACAGCCATGGCGTGCACTGTCCCATTGTGACAGGGTCCGAGGCCTGCTTCGTGACATCAACATTATCCACGAGCGAGTCATGGTTACACCACCGACGGATGCGGAGATACTGGCCACCATAGAGGAAGGAGTGCCAGCTCATAGTACAAAAGAACTCCTGACGCAGATACTCTACCGGAAGTTTGACAGCACCCAGGATAGGGCACTAAACCTACCTGTGGGCCAAACCAACAGTCCTTTTATTCTAGCTCTCCAAAAGGCGAGGGTCGATCCCAAAGATCTACTAACGGTCGGGAAGTGGGCTGCCATATTTAGCCTCCATAGCCAGGAAGAGCGAGAGATGCTGGATAGCCTCTAGTCTGGAGCAAATAACTACTTCAGGGAGGAGGTCAGTGCCTGTGTAGCGGAGAGCCATGACACTGGTCATGCAAAAGGTACTCAGGAGGGGTTCACTGTTGGCCGCAAGGAGGCTGTTGAGCATATCTTCAATGAAAGTGGGCGTAGGAGATTGGACAGGAATCTGTCAGCATTTCTGAAATTCCCAGATAACTACCAGGACTACCTCATCAAAACCCCTCGCAAGTCAGATGCTCATCGCGCATGGAAAAAGTGGGTCTTCCGTGAGAAGTTCCAGAAGAAGAGAGGGCTTGAAGTGTGACAGCTCACCTGTCTCCTTGTTGCTGAAGATGAAGCGGTACAGCTCAGCTGCCCTCTGTACACCTGCGATAAAGTCCCCTTTGGGCTCCTTGAGGGTTAGGCTGTCGTATATGGTCTCGAGAAGGGCATGTCCACACTTGGAGCTGAAGTATAGCAACCAGGCATTGTGGCGGATGTCTGCTGAGATCTCGCGGGTGTACTTCTGAAAGAGGGTGAAGACAGTTATCTTTGTGTGCTGGATGCGCCTGGTGATGTTGCTGAGGTAGGTGACTGTCTTCTGGTCCATTGCAGGGTCATCGATAACTATAACAATTGGTTCTGTCAGTCGGGCTGCCAGCAGCTTCTCCATCAGAGCTTGCAGGTTCTGCGTCTTGGTGATTGGACCATTGTACCATTGATCATTACTGTCAACCACCTCAGCGGCGGAGTCAGACACCAGAAGGATGTATTGAGAGTGTAGATGTTCGGCCAGGAGAGCCCGCAGCAAGATGGTTTTCCCGTGGCCTGATGGGGCAATGATCAGCACCACCTGGCTAGCATCGCCCGGACTATTGTCGAATGGTACAGACATGTGCGCGAAGGATGGTTAGCACTTGGTCGGTGGTAGCCTCGTCTATATCTGGGAGACTAAACGGCAGTACTTCCTGCACCAGCTTTTGCGCCTGCTGTGTGGGTAGCATTGTACCTCCAGCGGATACGAAGGATACGATGGAGGCATCAAGCATGAAATCCCAGCAGCAGCTGAGAAGATAGCGTAGAGGGCCTGTGTCAGTACCCACAGTGTCTAGCACATCCAGTAGCTGTACGATACATGCACGGGAAGCCATGACTATTATGTGAGCTTAAACGGCAAACCAAAGAACCCTGACTTCTTCACCTCTGGTAGCTAGAGGCTGTCGGTAGCACCTTTTTTGCCATCGACCGTGATATTGCTCAGGCCGATGGTGCCTACCCTGAGATTCCCTCCGTCTTGTTTGAAAGAGCTCCGTGGTTTCAGGAGATCCTTAACCAGGTCTTGCGCATACGACTCAGCCATAACCTTGATGGCACCAGCCCCGTCGACTTCGAGCATACCTCGCATCGTTGCCCTGTCTTTGATGCCCATCCACTTGTATACAGTCTTGGCCTTGTTAATGGCCGATTGTCCTACCGTAGCAGTGTTCCCGACGAGATCTCGGGCTGGGATGGTACCTCGGATCTCCCGTGGGTCTCCCTTCTCATCAGAGTCTAGGAAGGAGATAGGGGCAACAGTGTCCTTTGAACCGAGGTGTGCCTCGCCCAAGTGAGCAAGATCGCCTAGCTCTTTGCTTTCTAGGTCTGTGAATGACAGAGTCATAGTCATATACAGACGGCTTAAACCTACTAGTCATACCCCAAGTGAAATAGTTGGGCATAGGAGGACCACGCAGTCGGCCAAGGGAGTAGGTAGCAGTGCTCAGGGTACTGGCCCTCTCTGCAGGGGCACGCCTTGTGGGCGGTCCACCATTCCTGGGCATTGGCAATCCTCAGGCCGTGTGCTCGACTATGGGCTACACACCACCCTCCGGCACACCATGCCTCATATGCTGCAGGGGTCTCGTCATCCATCTCTCACTATTCAGAGTATTTAAACGTAGGCGACGATGATCTCAGCCATTGCACTCGTTGCTAGCCCTAGAACCGCAGCCTCCATTAGTGTAACACGTTCATCCATGATCTTGGCGGCGCCAGTGTAGGCAATATTTGGGATGGGGTGAGTTATTTCGAGACAGTGGCCGGCCACCCCACTCACCATGGTAGCGAGGACAGCTGCAGTGGCGGCAGGAAGAACCTCATTTCCCCATGTCATCTTCACCACAGCCACATTCTTCGCCACGTTACTGGCAACATGGACTGCCAGAGGTTCAGCCTGTGTCAGTAACTTCTGTGTCTTGGTTCGCAGCAGGTTCTCCACCTTCTGAAGACTCACCTGGCTCTCGGGCAGTTGCTTCACGATCTGTACCATTGACGTCATTGTTTAAACCCTGAGTATACAATGCAGTTAAACGCCTGTGATCCCTGTCGAGTGAGCTAATAAGATCTTCCCAGTCTGCATCTGCCAGGTGTCCAGGTTGGTACTCAGGAATATTCATCTCTCTATTGAGTCATCTAAACATGTCCGCGCTATGCGAGAAGTACTATGAGGTCTTCCAGAGGGAGCTGAAGGCCTACAAGAAGAAGACGCCAGATGAGCTCGCTCAGCTCTCTGGTGCTGAGCTGACAGAGGAGCTGACAGCTGTGAAGCTCTATCTAGGATTTGGTAAGGGGCAGATCTGCTTCCTCGAATACCATATCAAGGGTGGGAGTATCGTCGAGCAGCTCCTGCGAACTAAAGGTTTCTACAAGGATCGGGAGTATCTGTCAGATGTGTTCCAGCAGTTGCAGACCTCCATGGCCTCACCTGACTCAGAGCTGAACAAGGCTCTGCGATACTACAAGCTGGAAAAAGGATGCACTGTGGAACCATCCCGCCCTTGGATGTGCATGTTGGCAGCGTGTTTAGGGGCTGTAGGGCAGGACAAGCTGGCTCAGTGTCTCACCATGGTCCCCACCGCTACTGACGAGAGTCAGGATAGTCTTATAGCTGATTTTCTAGTGGCGGAGGAGGCTGATCCCGAGCACCACGATAGCTAGGCCTGACACCACTCATAGAGCTGCCACGGGAAGCAGTGTTGTGTCGACTGGCTGCAGTAGTGGGGTTGGCGTTGCTATGGGAAGCGGCGTGTCGACTGGCTGCAGTGTCAGGGTCGGAACGACTGTATGGCCCGTATTACATGTAGGTGTGTTGATATCCGTGTTGAAACCGAAGTGGACACCATGGGAACTCCCCTCGACTATCATGTTGTTATAGCCCCTGTCTTGGAGATCCTCGATGTTCACGATCATGTTGCTCGAAATCAACCGTAGGTGTGGTGAAAGAGCAGTCAAGTTTGCGACGGGCCTTCTGCAACCCCTGTTGGAACTTAGCAATAAGACTGCTGGGATCTGCCACGATGATCATATCCTCAACAAGACTGATGAACATGGCCTGGACCTCTGCTCCGCTGACACCATCTATGGAATTACGCAGCTTGGTCTGCGCTGTAAGGAGGCAGTAGCACAGTGCTTCCAGGGACTGGTTGATCCGAACGATCCCTGCTGGTGTGAGGCCTGAGGTGGTGTGTCGGACAAAGTACTTCCAGACATCTGGGTAGTCCTGCCTAATTCCGGTGATGTACATATTTTGCACTATCGCTCCAGGATCGGAGTCTTGATCGAACGAGAATGTCGCTGTCTTCCGATGGCCTACTTGTCGGCGTGTTCGATAGGGGAATCCTGAGTAGGCACGTCTCGGCTCACCGTACATAACCCCTAGACCGCTGTTGTCACCACCATGCCACCGATAGTCTGGGTGAGCTCTGAACTCTCTCTGTAGTCTGCTGGCCGCTGAGACGCTATAACTGTTGAGCTGTGGGTCGAAGTCCTTTGTATCAGGGAGGCTTGCACCAAGCTCATGGAGGATTCGTAGCACAGTGAAGTACACGTGGAATCTGAGACGGCTGGCGATGAGCACAGCTTCAGGAGTACCAGAATAGGAGTGAAGCAGGGTGGAACTTCCTCCACAGCCTGCCGTGGCACACCACACAGCAAAGTTCAGCTGCTGATTCCAGTATGAGAGGCTTGGAGCAGCCATCAAGTATGAGCTTGCTTCGCATCCTTGATGGTGATGGGGCGGTTCGTCAGCGGTCGTGGGTTGACGGAGAAGCTGGTTCGGGCCCGTCCATCCACTGTGATAGAGAAAGGTGTTAGCTCTGGTATATCATCCAGTAGGCCTCTCAGGCCAGTCAAGGGTGTAGCCAGGAGGGGCGGTTGGCTCCGGTTGACTGTCGTGAGGTTCAGTGGGAAGGCCATCTATACTGGTGTTCTTAAAGCTACCGCAGCACATTATTTGTAGTTGTCTCAACTCCAGAGACCGGCGAGGTGACCTCGCCGTAACATCTCGTTTTTTAACTCCTCCATATCAACCCACCCGCTGGAGCCTTTGAGGTATTGCTGTCGCAGTTTAGGTTTCTCAGTGCGGTACAGGGCTTGGACCTTCAATATATGGTGGTACTCTTCATCGGTGACCTGGCCATCCTCGAGAGCTTTGATGACAGACTCGTTGATAGTCCGTAGCATACTCTGTGCTAGTGTCACGTACTTAGCATGCTTCTCCAACCTCCTTGTGATCTGCCGCTGCCCCACTCCCAAGCCCATGGCCAAGACAGTGGCAGCTAGTGTCACGCCACCCAGAGGGATGGCGACGAGGACACCCAGCCCTATAGCGAGAGTGGCCACAGCTGCCACACCAGCACTGGCTCCAATCACACCCGCAGCAGTGGTTGTATGCGCAAGGACGTTGTAGGCTTTTTATATTGACTGCGCATTCTGCCATACTTTTTTGCCTCATGGACGAGATTCTGCCTGATGGTATCTATCTGCTGGAGTCGCCAGCCATGGATGGTACAGCCCTCGTCAGCAGTCAGGGAGGGGTATAGTTCTGGTTGCTTCCGCCACTCTGATTTTGCCATAGTATACCTGGAGGCTTAAACTGGCATCACCTGCAGAATCTGCTTATGAGTCATAGAAGGGTTCATTTTGGAGAGCCTGGTTAACCGTACCAGCTTTTTGGTCTTGAGACAGCTGTCTCTTAGAACGTGGTCATCCAGCACTATGTCGGGTGCCAGTAGCTTTCTGAGACGTGACATCTGGAACTTCACCTTATCACCAAGATAGTAGGTCTGCCGCTGGATGGCTTTCTTGATCTTACACTTCCGCGTCTCCTCTTCCCACTGTATGACCTCTGGCTCATCCTCGTCTAAGAAGACACCTGGCTCATCATCGTATGTGAAGACATCTGGCCGATCATCGTCTGTCAAGACTCCTGCATCCCGCTTACTCTCCTCCAGGAGGGCCTGCCAGTATCAGAAATTTTCCCAGTCCCTCCTTGCCCTGCGCGCATTCTGTTGATACCAGTTCTCCCGCTGTAGGCGCTCTCCTTCTTGTTGACAGATCAGTTGCTGTGCGGGCATCTGTTCGTTTAAACCCTTTATCTGTGGATGGGTTATGAAGGGGCAATCCTCTATCGGGTTCATCATCTCGGCCAAGGCCAGATATTGCTGGTATGATATCATGTTGTCGTCAGGTCAATGAGTAATAAGAGTGTAAACTCTAAATGGGCGTCCAATATCCCATCCGTGCTGGCGTATAAGTTAATGGAGGGGCTGTCAAACAGGTGATTTACAGGTGTGAACAGGCTAGGACTGATAGCTTTCCATAGGTTGCTGTTGGCACCTGGGAGATACTCTATCACGTCCCAGCAGACTTCTACCAGTGACCTGCTGTGTGCACTGCCCTGAGGTTGATGTAGCACATCGGCGTCTATGTATGTTGTGCTCCGCTGCGGCACCTCGAAGAGTACCCATTCTACACGGTACTGTACCACCCCTCTCCCCTCTAGAGAGGGTGAGATTATGTTCTCACCACCGGAGAGCAGCAGTCGGACAATTGGCATGGTTATATGTCTTGTTTAAACCCCTTTTATAGCGTGCTATGGAACCCATATTTGCTCACTCGACTGGTCTTGCTGACCTCGCAGATGTGTACGCAGTTGATGCTGCCAAGGTAGAAGAGAGTGATGGCAAGTCCTTCGCCCTACAGTACGAAGCAAGCTCAAAGGCATTCTCCCTCCACCCCCATTGGTGCTGATGGGGTGGAGATGCTCACAGACCTCAAGGATGTGTCGAAAGGGTGCCTGGGTCGAGACATAGATGGCCACAAGATCGTGTTTCAGTACGATTTCCTGAAGAGGAAGTACATCCTCGAGCCGTTGATTGAGCTCTCGGATACAGATGTGGTAGACATCAACACCCTAAATAGCGACCTCAGCTTTCACATGGTCAAAGCCTATTCGAGCGGTGCCCCACCGTTGGTCCGTGATGGCCTGCTATTGACCCTGGAAAAAAACCTGCCATTCATGTTTGAGAAGAAAAAAGTGTGGTACCGTGCCAGACCTGGGGGTAACTGGCAACCATGGTTGCCCCTATATAGGCCTCTCACAGTCATTGACATAGAGGTTACTCCCCTATCCACTGTTGTGAAAAGGGATGGGTAAGTTCGAAAGCTCTACAATCGGGGATCATCCTTCCTCACCTACATAGGTGAAAGTGTCTCCCTGACGAGGGTGGGTCACCGGATTGGGGTTACAGGTGGAAAGCTCCTGCTGCGGCGTCCATTCGATGAAGAAGCTGTTAACCTCCAGGAGGGCACCCTATGGGTAGATGGTGTGTCACATGTCACCAAAGCCAAGGGTGCTGTTAAACTGCTTCAGCGAGTGGGATTTACTAGCCCGCAAATGACTCATATAGTCCTAGAGCTATGTTTCTTAGCCAGCGGCAAAGTGAAGCAGCTAGCCCCTGCCCCTGAGGGGATGAAGATCACTATCGAACCGGATGGAGCAGGGCCCGATCTGGCACAGATATTTCTCGAGGGGTTCACTCTGTTCAGTTTAACTCTTCATATATAGCCATGATTCTCATCATACTGCTCGTGCTGGCGTCTACAGCAGTGGCACAGGGCGCTGAGACTGCCATGATATTGGATGCCAAGTGGGCCCACTTCCGGGATGACCCCCCAGTACAATCCTTGGGTCGACCCCTTGCGGAGAAACATTTATGACCGCTTTCACCCACGTAAAGAGATCGAGTCTGTCTGCCACTTCTATGGGGTGGAGAGGGTAAGCCATGGTTGTCTGCTGGAGACCCCTGCTCAGCACCAGATTATCTGCGTAACATGTGAACATGCCAGAGTCTGCCATGGTTCACATGCTAACCACTTTAGCCTCCTCCCAGGTGAGCGGTGTCAAGGTAGATGGAAGCCTCTATGGGTGGTCCCATCATGCCGATGCGACTCTGGCAGAGACTACATGTTTGTCTGAGCCTACACAGAATAGAGAGGCCTGCCACTGGCCGGTATCCTGAGGAGGTTCTCCCGGACAGGTGGGGTCCAGCGATGTCTGGGAGAAATGATCACATGTCTCAAATTCCTATGCCCCAGGGATTGAGAGGGCAGTGGGGGCCGCGGATCGCCGAACTGTGGCCAGTTGAGGGAGGTGGTATCATTTTGACTCCGGATGTACCACTGAAACTTAGCTGAGACAGCATACACCAACGTGAACGAAGACAGCCGCAGGATTGTGGTGCACGCGTACGTGTGAGCCTTGTCTCACCCTACCCTTGCCCGACAAGTCATCATAGAGGGAAAAACGACACTAGAGCAAGCGATGCTATACACGGAGCAGCAAGGTGACCTGGATGACCTAGTCGAGGCGATGCATTTATCACGAGGTCACAGAGAGGAGGAAGACATGATAGGCACCATAGGACATCAACACCTACCCATCCTGCACACAACTATTACAGTAAGATGGATGACAAACTCGCCAACTTAGAACAAATGTTAATGAAGAGACAGGACAAGATGTTGAAAGATGTGTTCGCCATGATGAAGGGGATGCAAAAGCAAATCGTGGATTCGTTAGCTGAATTACAGCCAACAAGATCGTTTCCATCCCGTGAGGAAAACAAGAATGTAATGACGTGTTTCTGCTGTGGCAAAAAAGGCCATTCCAAGAAACAGTTTTCACAAAGGATACTGCAGGGCCCGACAAACCAGACATGACAAAAATGGACCGAGACACGAACATGCTATCAATGCAGTTTATCAGGCCACATTCGAAGAAACTGCAATCGTGCGTCGGTACAACATACCTCTATCTATCCACCCATGGTATGCTGGAACTGTGGGCAAACAGGACATGTATCAGCACGGTGCCCTAACAATCAGCCAACGGGGAAACCAAACATACAACATTGGCCATCACCTCCTAAATTCCAACAAGCAGTGAATGTAAAGTTCATTTTTTACAATCGGTGTTGGAAGTGCGGTGACCAAGGCCACACAGATTTGCACTGCCCCTACCACGCAATGGATAAAATGAAGGCAAGAATGAATGGCCCCCAATTTGAAGTGATCAATGCAGCCGAGGAACACAATATGACACCAGCGTGGGGTTCCTGAAACCTATGCAAACATACAGCGAATTTTCTCTGAGATGATGACGAGTACGAGGACCAAGATGGGTTCGTGCTGACTGGTCCTGACACTGACGCATATGGTAGATGATTGAAGACCAATGGAGAAGTGGTTGATGACCACGGCTGCAATAATCCTAATGTGGATTGCCGCCACCATGTAGGGAGTAAGGGAGACACCAGGAGGTGCTCTTATGCCGAAGTGGTCTCAGGCAATGGATACCACTAGGAAAATGCCGTCAGAGGGAACACGCAACCGACCAGTTCCTGGTCCGACTGTTACTAGATGATACTCTAGGTCGCAGCTTTGATACCGGTAAGCATAGTGTCGATATTTTAGTGGATACTGGTGCTAGTACATCACTTATTAGGAGCAATATTTGGAAAAGTATGCATGGCTTTAGACCGTTGCAGAAGCCAAGGAAACTGTCAGCAGTGAATGGCTCTCCCATAGACGTTTTGTGCAAAACAGAGGTCAAGTTTCAAGGTGCTATGCCCATACCTGTCATGATAGTTAAGAAGATGAATCATGAGGGATTAATTGGGGCTGATGCGTTTCATGCGGGTAGAGTGGTAATTAATTATAAGAAAGGGGAAATGGAGTGGATTGGAAAGACCTAAGTAACTATGCAGATAATGTTGATACCGCTCGTCCCAAGGAACTAGGCAGGAACCTGTTAGTAGAATGTACAATTCCTACCAATTATTCCCCCATTAGACAGCGCCCATATAGGATGACATTATTGAAAGCCCATATTGTTCGAGATCAAGTTCAGGAAATGTTGGAAGCAGGTGTAATTCGTCCATCTTCGTCACCTTGGGCATCGCCGATTACTTTGGTGCCCAAGAAAGATGGGTTGACCCATCTCTGTATTGACCATAGGCAACTTAATGAAGTCATACCTCGGGATATCTATCCACTGCCAAATATTTCAGACATTTTTGATAGTATGGGAGGCGCTACACTGTTTTCTACAATGGACTTGAAGTCTGGGTATTGGCAAATACTAATGGCCCCCAGGACATTGGGAAGATGGTGTTCATCTGTTCTGAAGGCTTATATGAGTGGGCCCATATGCCCTTTGGATATCGCAACAGTGGGGCAGTTTTCCAGAGGGCAATGAACGCTGTTTTTCACGATTACGTGGGAAGATTTTGTCATGTTTTCGTTGATGATGTTGTCGTATATTCTAGAGGTCCCCAGGAGCATCCTCACCACTTGGCACTCGTAATGGAGTTGTTACGTGAGCACAATTTTCAGCTCAGACATAAGAAGTGTGATTTCGTGAGTAAATCTGTGGATTTGCTTGGTTATCACATATCTGTGGCGGGCATTTCCCCTCAGAAACGAAGGTAGAAGTCATCCATGCGATGATGCCTCCGCAGGATGTCGGTGGAGTCAGGATGATATTAGGGGCTACTGGCTATTATCGTTCCTTCATACCAGGTTACGCAGAAATAGCCAAGTCACTAATAGAACTAACGAAAAAGTACAAACGATTCAAGTAGGGAGTTAAGCAACAGCATGCGTTCGACAGATTGAAGAATTTGTTATGCAGTGAGCCTGTGTTTGCTTACCCCAATCTGCAAAAACTGTACCATTTGTATACTGACGCTTCTTCTTATGCGATAGGTGCGATATTGGTGCAGGAAGATGATCAGGGAATCAAAAGGGTTATACAGTATGTGAGCAGTACTCTCAAGGATAGCCCGTTAAATTGGCCAGTCATTGAGAAGGAAGCTTACACTGTGATCTACGCCCTGAAGAAACTGCGCCCCTATCTGTTTGGTGAATTTACCATGCTTACTGACCACAAACCTCTGTTTGTGGGAGAGGTTCAAAACACTTAGGTCCAACATTGGGCAGTATTGATAGCTGAGTATGGGTGCAAGATTGAGTGTATCAACGGTGCCCATAATGTCTGAGCGGACATGTTGTCTCGTCTGAGACCACCTCAGGAGGCTGCAATGTTCGACACTGGGGATTATGTGATCCCTGAGGTAGAAGATGGTATTCTACCATATATACTCCTAGATGTGTTTGGCAAACCTTACAAGGAGTTGTGTGCTTGGCTCTTGGGGAAGTAGCTAGCCTCAAAATCATAAGTTCCGACCAGGAATAATGATTGTGGATGACCTCTGACCTGGCGAGCTTGAGACCCTCTTCTGTAAATCTCGGTAAGGAATGCATCTTGTATGATCGTAACGTCACTCAAATATATCATAGTATTACTGTGTTATTATCCATGTTTAGCCTCCGAATTAAGGTTGGCACTTTAATGTAGGACAAGCGTACCTGTCCAATGTGAGCAGTGTTCTACTATAGGACCGATGTTGGTCGCATTAGGCAATATTTATGCGGTATGCTTTATAATAGACTCTGTACTTGTTTATGTTTTCACCATGTATTTGAATGACAGCAGTCCTTACTAGTCCGTGCTATTTGGATGTAATATTTATCAGTGAGTATGCTGATGCACTAATCCCTGTATGCTTTATGTAGGCATATATAGAAAGGATAGAATGAAGGAATAAATGAAGGCTATGATGAACAGATGGACAGTCAGAGTACATGACGAAAACTCTGTATACAAGTAGTAATAATATGAATTTACAAAATAAAATGCTCGTGCTGGGATCATGAAAAAGCATGAATACATTTTCATAATTGGTTGAAGAATGTTATTTTGAAAACATATTGACTGAAATTAGTTACTGCACTTACCTGACAAAGAATAGTCATCCAAATTTCACTATTATATGAGGTAAAATTCAGTCACAGATATATCTAGTTTTGAATTAAAATGTAATCCGCAGTATCCACCATTGTTGCTACCCGGAGTGCACCGGTTGATAGCTGACTGTATAGTAGCCAATTTTGGACTATAACTCTTTGCCTGTCAAATAGTACATTCTCTTTTGGAGTGTCTTAGAGATAGATCAGCAAGACTTTGATGAATGAAGGAGCACATGACAATCGTAGTAAAGTGCATGTGCGTTTGATCTATCAAAGTCTTGTGGGACCTCATCTTAAAGACGTATCTTGTAAGAAATTAATAATTCCCATATTTACTCAAATTGAGGGTTAAACCTGGGATTTCCACGAAATCAATAGTCATCGTGGCCTGACCATTTTCTCACCCACTCTCTACATGCTTGTGTTGTAGGTCAAATCAAGATGGCAGATGATGAGTATTAACCATCCAAAATGTCGCTTATGATTAGTAATATTTGTTACTTGTGTTATATAAGTGAGATTGGCAGCGAGAAATTTAACGAGTTGTTAAAGCAATTCGTGAACACAGTTTGAACCGATCTTGATCTGCAGTTCAAACCACTGATGAATTGTCAAAGCAAATTTGTTATAGTTTACTGTCAAATGCTCATCAGCTTTGTGGTTGGTTTGACACCCATCATTGATGTAGTTAGTCTTCTGAGAACACTCTGAGAAGGGTTCAAAGTAGCAGTTGATAGGCCTGTATTAATAATGACCAATCAAATTCTGCAAGTTCCCTTCTAGAGGGTCGTTGAGCCATCAGGGGAAATTCCCTGATTTAGTTTTATAAGCGAGAGATGATCAGAATCGTGATCACTTTACCATCTAATGATCCTAAATCGTAGATGTATTTTCTTATAGTATCTGTTCAGTAACAAGTAGACTTTATTCTTACAAGTAATAATCTACTATAGGAGATAGTCAGTATTATATTTGTACGATACTATAAGGTCATAAATCAATACCTTATTTCTAAATTCTTTGTTAGAAGTCTTGTTAAAATTACTAAGAATACATTATCTTCAGTCTTTTGTATGAACGTGTTTTAGTCTTCATTTTCTAAGCTGCAACTGAGACAGAAAGTCCAAATTTTTCTCCCGAACCTGAAGGATCTTCAGAGTCAGATTGGCCAGTCATAATCGTAAGTCAGAACATTACAAGTTCCTGTAGAAGCGAAAAATCTTCAACGGGAATGTTAAATGTCCACTGACTGAGTCACTTCGTAATGGTGGTGTAATAGTGCCATTTAATGCTGTATGATTTTACTATGTAAATATTATTTTATAATCATCCATTCTAGGAACAAACAAACAAACAGGTAGACAACCAGGTTCCATTTAGATATATGCTTTGTACTAGTTGGAATTGATGATAGTTTGAACCATCTGATATTAGAATGATTTGACTCACCTTGGGTATAAGTTGTTGTCACCATGCCAGGTACTTGTCTCCCAATGATGTTGTTAAATAGCTGCCGGCAACGGATCCACACATATGATTATCCATAATTATCCCCACATTTTAAATAAACGTTGGGGATATTGTGATCACCTCTGTCCATATGTCCATCTGTCTGTCCATCCATCCGTCATGCTATCTCCTCCCAAACCATTGAGTGGAATTAAATCAAATTTGGTATCTGGGTTACCCATATGATTCCGCTGTGCACGGTAAAATTAGTTGTAACTCCTCTGAAATCGTTAGATGGAACTCAACCAAATTTAATATCTGAAATACCCATATGATTGCAGAGTGCAAGCGGCCATTTAGATTTGGCTCCGCTCCCAGGGGTTGGGAGAGGCGTCAAAAGGTCAAATTTTAACCCGTGGAAATTGATTGTAATGCATCTCCTCTGAAACCGTTGGACATAATTCAACCCAATTTGGTCTGAAGGTAACCCATATCAATGTGGAATATATCAGCACATTTACATTTGGCCCCACCCCAAGGTGTGGTGGGGTTGGGTCAAAAGGTAAAAATATTGATCGTAATGCAACTCCTTTGACACTGTTGGATGGAATTCAACCAAATTTAGTAGATCAGTTACCCATACCAATGTGCAGTGGAAGAGCACATTTACACTTGGCCCCGCCCCAAGGGGTGGGGGTGGGTTCAGAAGGTCATGAAATTGATTGTAATGCAACTCCTCTGAAACCGTTAGACAGAACTCAACCAGATTTGATATCTGAGTTACCCATATGATTGCGGAGTGCAAGAGGCCATTTAGATTTGGCTCCGCCCTCAGTGGGCGGGAGAGGGGTAAAAAGGTCAAATTTTAACCTGCAGAAATTGATTTAACGCATCTCCTGCGAAGCCATTGGACGGAATTCAACCAAATTTGGTATGTGAGTTACCCATATCAATGTGGAGTGGATGAGAACATTTGATAATTATTCTATCAGGATATTCCGAGGAATGGTGTGAGTGTAAAGTAGGTGCTAGGCCTGATTAATATTGTGGAATCAATTGGATCCCGCCTAAGGGCTTAGATTTTTCCATAAAGGAAAAATTACCGGTGGGAAATAAGAATATTGAACATAGTCTAAATCATAAATTTTATACACAGTTGCAGGTCGGTGAAAGAGGCGAGAAGCGGCCCGTGGCAAGTAAATGGGCTGGAGCTTGGTGTAAACCCCTAGTGGAAGGGTAAGCCAGATTTTGAGCTTGAAGTGTATAGATATCTGCTGAGTTACTTAAATTAATAATAATAGTTAGTCAGTTGGTAGTGACATCAACATTCAATTAGTTGAATTTTGATGTCAAAGTCAATTGATATTCCAGTTAGTTTAAGTGAACATCTAGATAGATTTTGCAGATATTTTCTTTAACCAGTCTCTGGTAATCCATGTATTTAAGAGTGGATTTCCAAGAGGAAATTGAGGTCAATGTGGTCATGAAATAATTCAATAAGATCCATTTTCAGTTCATTGATGTGGTATTTGTTCTATTTATTCACTATTCGCTTTACTCACTACTCACTTTACCAGGGTTTGGGGTCGTGCACAGGCATCTGTACTGAGGCTGAGTACGAGTACTTTGGCAAAGTACTTGAGGCTGAGTACACGTACATGTACTTTTTAGCAATTGTACTGAGGCTGAGTACGAGTACATTGTAAATGTACTTGAGTACGAGTACAAGTACATATGTAATACAAAACTGTTGTCCATGGAGACTATGGACGGGGTTGGGGAGAACAACCATACTATAATATTCTTTAATAAATACATAGGCGGTGATATGGCTTACTATAGGTTTGGCAGCATGACGTCTGCTACGCGTGGTAGTCAAAGTCTGAACAGCCTGAGCCGTAGTGAAACAACTCTTTTTATACATTTTTAGGGAAACGTTCATCACCAATCATGCATTTATATACTATAATAGTCCCCTGTACTTGCTATGTTGGGTGGAGTTTCTGTGAATTCCATAAATATACATGTAAATATACAATACACCCCTCTGTAGTGGTGTTTTCCTCTATTTATTTACTAAACAAAGGTACCTTGTTGAATATTTTGGATATAATCGGACTGAATCCTGTTGCTACCATGGGCGGCATTAGCTCACAGCCAAATTAGTGTCAAAACATTTCACAGAATATTTCCTAATGCTTTTAGCAATACAGAGAAAATGACAAATTCATTACAAGAAATATCAAGTTTAATATTTTTTAAATAATTTGATTGGCAGTTGCTCCAAACTTAGGAAGAAATTACTTCCAGTCAAATTATTTTCAAAATATTTAACAGAATTTTTTCTTTCTTCATAAAGAATGTGCTGAATTCCTTGCATGATTGCTATGAATGTATAATATAAGGCTTCATGAGTGAAAGGGTTAAATTAGAAATAATTTATTTCAGACAGATGTAGTAATGTTGAATATTTTGAAATTAATTTGACTGATAAAGATTACTGCTTATGGCAGCATTCGCTTCCAGTTAAATTATTTTCGAAATATTCAACATTGAACGTTATTCTTAAAATAGTTTATGTAATATTAACATTGATTAACCCTTTAACACTCAAATTTGTTCAAGAAAGTTTTAATTTTCTTATAGAAATTGTAAATTTGCAGATTGTCTCTGAAAAATTAACACTGGAATCACTGGCTTTCTTATCGAGCCAGTTATTTCAGTCTTAAATTTTCAAAATAGTCTTCTCTTGGTCTGCAAATTGAAATTTTCCAAGACGATTTGCAGAAGGCTTTTTACTCTGGATTGAGTGTTAAAAGGTTAAGAGTTGGAATGTCTATAAAGTCTGAAGTAATGGCAATTTCATTGTCAGGACTATCATGCATGAATGAATGGTATCTTATCAGTAGGCATATAATTTCCCAGGACAGGTATTTGTTGACATAAAGCCTGTATGCTTGCACACGCTCTGTTCTAATCCTTCCTACATCCCTCAACACATTCAATGATAAATGACTGACAATTTTTATGCTGCTAAAAAGATTCTATTGAACATTTTGAACGTTATTTGGTGGTAGGTCTTGTTGCTTTAAGCAGCAATTATGGTTTCCAGAGAAATTATTTTCAAAATATGTAACAGTTTGCCTGTATGACTGCCTTGAAAGGGGGTTTTAATAGTGCATGGGTTAAAATGCTTAACTTGTTTAATCTTATTTCCTATTAGCATACATACAGCAATGATCCATTTCAACACAAAAATCAAGAATTTCAATTTCAAAACAAATTAACACGTACGTTTTTAAATACTTTGAAATTAATTTGGCTGGAAGCAGTTGCTGGCTCAAGTAGCAATGTATTCTAGTCAATTTATGTTAAAAATATTGAACAGTTTCCTGCCTGACAGCCTTAAATTTAGATTAAAAGGTTTCATTAGTGTCATTAGTCAAATGCTTGTTATCTTATTCCCTATTTAAACATACCTACTAGAGCAATTGCCCTTTTCCAGGCACACATCCAGAATTTCAAGTTTAAAACAACTTTGTAAAACAAATGACTATGAAAACATATTAAAAGGCAAATTAATTTCAAAATTTTGAGCAAATAGGACCAATTCATTTAAATTGTTTTCAAATATTTACTAGATTCCATATCACCTCTCTGAGAACCAGTGTTGGGAATTGTGAATGAAAAGGATAAAGTATGCATAAAATCATTATGTGGAAAATGGATAAGTACTCAGAATGTACTCTTAAGTACTCAAAGTACAAGTACAGAGATTGTACTCGAGTACAAGTAGAAGTACTTTGGAAATCTACTGAGGCATGAGTAATGAGTACATGCGAGTACTTGAGAATCAGTACTCGAGTACACGAGTACACGAGTACTGAGTATATGAATGCATTGGCCCCAATCCTGCACTTTACTCACTACTCTCATTGCTCACTACTCACTACTCTCTACTCATTACTCACTACTCTCTTTACTCATTACTCTCTTTACTCACTACTCTCTCTCTACTCACTACTCACTTTACTTACTACTCTCTTTACTCATTATTCACTCACTCACGCACTAATCATTTTATTAACTACTTTCTTTATTTACAACCCACTTTACTCACTACTCACTCTACTCACTACTCACTTTACTCACTCACTCACTCACACTCTAATCATTTTACTCACTACTTTCTTTATTTATTACCCACCTTTACTCACTACTCACATTACTCACTACTCGCTTTACTCACTTCCCTTTTTACTCACTACTCACTTTGCTCACTACTCACTTTACTCACACACTAATCATTTTACTCACTACCCACTTTACTCACTACCCACTTTACTCATTATTCCCTTTACTCATTACCCACTTTACTCACTTTATTTACTGTCCACATTACCCACTACCCATTTTTTCTAACTACTCACTCACGACACGCTACTCACTCATATCTTTGCTCAATGCTTAACTTAACCACTACTCACTCCACTCACTACTCACATTACTCACTACTTTCTTAGTTCACTTCATCATTACTCTACTCACTACTCACTTTACTCACCTTATTCACTCACTCATTACTCTTTTACTCATTACCCACTTTACTCACTGCTTATTGTACTCACTACTTACTTTACTCACTGCTCTTTTTACTCATTAATCACTGTATTCACTACCCACTGTACTCGCTACCCACTGTACTCACTATTAAATAATAATAATAAGTGAATTTATAACGCGCCAAACTCCTCGCAAGCATGCTCGTAGCGCAAGACAATGAAATGATAATATAAACATTAATTTAAATTCTGGTACGCTTGTTTAAAGAGATGAGTTTTAAGATTTGATTTGAATGTTGTAAGATTTTTTGACAATTTTAGATGAATAGGGAGGTTGTTCCATTCAGTGGCGGCCGAGAAAGAAAATGTTCTAAAGCCGTATGAATTCATTTTGTATTTTGGGATTTTGAGCATTTGCTTGTTTAGGGATCTAAGTGACCGGGTTGGTTGGTATGGCTCGACTAATGCAGAAAGGTATGTAGGTGCAGTTCACTTTACTCACTTCTCTCTTTGCTCACTTTACTCATCACCCACTCGCTACCCACTCTACTCACTCACACACTACCAACTTTACTCACTACACACTTCATCTTTTCTCTGTACTCACTATTCACTACTTACATTACTCACTGCTCACTTAACTCACTGTCCTCTTTACTCATTACCTTCTTTACTCACTATGCTCTTTACTAACTACCCACTTTGCTCACTACGCACTTTACTCGCTACCCATTTCACCCATTCACGTTAACCACTAGTCTTACATTCATGCACGATTAGATCCAGCTATGTTATAGATTCCCTCCTGAATTGAAAGACCTTTATGAATGAGAGAATTGCTATAAATCCGTTGGAATCGATCTAAAATAGTCATAACTGCAGTTATGGTAGTCTATGGTGGCACATGTTGGTAGTTCCTGTAGAGATGTTGCTGGCGTGGGGGGATACTGTTTAGGCACTAGGCAGTAATCGCTCCTGACAATATCATCCAAGGACAACATCAGTTGAATATGAGGATTGGTTAAGTGGGAAGGGGTTCCTTCCTTTGATAAGATATATAGAAAAATAAAATGTTGCTGTTATGAGATAAAATATAATCAGTTTGTTTGTTGTTTTTTTCTATTTTAATTTGCGATTTTTGATGAATCAGGGTGTTGGTTGGGGGTTGAAAATTCACCCTAGAGTCAATCAATTCATTTGATTGATCATGCTCAATGGCGCTGTGATATTTCACGAGTTCAAGTTCAATCGGGTCAATGTTGATTGCGTAGCAATACAAGGAGACGTAGAGATACTTCAGATGTTCAGTTCATTGAGCTGTTTGTAGCTGTTCAGCCTGTATGGATCTGTAAATATAACCTGGAAAATGGGATAAAATTCAGTAAATAGTTAGTAAGCATTGTGCCACTGTGATATATATATATATATATATATATATATATATATATATATATATATATATATATATATATATATATATATATATATATATATATATATATATAATACAATTCTTTATTTTATTCAGTCTTGCATGTCATTGAGTATCGTAATGTTTCGCTCATTAAATTTTTAATTAATTGAATAAAATGGGTTTGTCTTCAGTAATCAACCCATATGCATACCCTGTCTCCTTCCACCAGATCTCTAAAGAACCATGAGTATTTTTTTACCCTTTCCTTAGTAGTTAGAACATCGTTAAAAATTCCATTAGACCATGACCAAATAAAGATGTACTTGTTCTAGACGCCACAATTGCGTAATTTTTTCTGAATCGATTCTTCACATTAAATATACGAAAAGGCAGTGTTGGGACGTCGCAATCAGTTACATATGGTAAGTACATATCTCTACCTTGGTCAATCTTGAATTGACAGATATATATTTCAGTAGTGTTGGTTTTCAAAGTATCCAACAACAAAAAGTCCAATACCATATTTCTTAAAATTAGATTACTACGTCAAAGAATGTTATTGTTAATAGGTTTATCTGTGAAAATGTATAGAAGTTAGCAAGTTATTTCTTCAAATTACAAAGTTGTTTTACAAGTTCAATAAATCTATATTCGTTAACGTTATTAGTAGTTGTGTTATCTCTGGAATCATGTTTGATTTTAAATGACTTATTTGGGCCTAGAAACCAGTACGTTTAAGAATCAACATTTTAGATTTATGTAGTATCTAGTGCAGTGCACTTTGGACTCCAATTGGCAAATGTGTATTTTACTGACTGAGTCCCACCTGTTTAATAAGACCTCTGTGGTTTATACAGGATTGGATATAAGTCTTACACAGTATTCACAGATTGTATGTAAGCCCACATTAAGAAAGCCTTGCTGGCATTTGGTGCACCAATAGCTTATAAGATGTTCCTTATGTCATTGTTTCAAGAGATGGAGCCAAGATTTATCTCAAGCTTGATTATGTGGTTAAATATCGAGTTCTCTTTGACTTTCACAATAGACACATGTGATTATGAATCACGATTTACACCCGCTTATGTTTTTTTCACAAATGCGGCATGATGTACGTGCCAGGTCAGAGATCAACCCATAACCCACTTTGATGGATAAGAACTCAGTCAACCCCAAGCTTGGCCATTATAAACGAAAGAAGAAACCTGGTAATAGACCTGTCAGGCGAGATTGGAATGCTTAAGCATGTATGGACTTCGAGTTTGACGAAGTAACAAAATATTAATATTATTGCTAGCTAGTTCAATATTCGTCATCTTAATCCAGATAGTACCGGATTGGTCTGGCAAATATTATACCATGAGAGTCTCAGAACATGATTTGATTGGCCAGTACTTAGGGGTAGCCAATAAAATGTAAGGAATAGTTATCGTAATAATTAGTTATAAGCATGTACCTGTGATTGCTTAATTCTATATTCGACACAATACTTAGATTAAGACTCGACCAACTGATGTTCCTAAGATCAGTCACTATTGCAATAGAAGCTGTCTTAGTACGAATTTGATATAGTTGTTAGATTGTCAATATTAATTCAGACAATTGTAGAAGTTAATTTGTGAATATATATATATATATACACTTATGGTGGGATCTTTGCTTTCTCATAAGAATTTTGGCTTGAAATTCATAATTAAGGTAGTTCTGATATCAGTAATAATAAATATAAAAAGAAATATTGATTATACTCGTTTGTCTAAAACCTTGTGGGTCACCGATTTTATAACTTTGTGGGATACTGACACAAATGACCCGCAAGGCACCCAAAGTAATATACAGTATATGACTTTGTGGGGCACTACATAAAATGACCCATAAAGCATCGGAATGATCTGTTAATATAATACATGTAATATATGTTAGCAGCAGCAGTATCTGCCATTGCTGCTGCTGCTGCTGCTGCTGCTGCCATGGCTGATGATGACTGCCACCGTTGGTGCTGCTGACGCCAACCTTGCCAAAAAGATGCCCAGCCGACATTGCCAAGCCTGATGCAGCCATTGATAACAAGCTCAATTAAGCTAGCAAAAAAAGTGTTTGAAAGGTAAAACATAAATACATTATCTAATGACTATAATGACGAATGTCATAAGTTAACTCAGAGTATTGAAATTTATTGACAGCACAGAAAACGTGAGTTATGTCATTGCGGTAACATAATGAATGCAATAGCAGAGAAAGACAAATCAACATCATCACACTTCACTTTTCGCATTCAGATATTGTGTCCCTTAGCACTTGGCATTAGGTATTAGGTCCATTACGTTGTTACAAAATTATACCTTAAGATAGAAAAGATAGCTATAAAAGGTAATCAATATTCAAAAGGATACTGACAGCAATAAACTTATCTGACACCATTCCAAGTACTTGAAAAAGATGGGTTTAAGAATGAAATATTATATAATGCATAAAAGAACCTATGTGAATATATTTCTTTATAATGCTTTATAATCATGGAAAAGAAAATAGATAGTCATATTATGTATTACTATTCAATACAGTGTCATAAAACATATGTAAACAAACCATAAACAATCGTGGCACTCTATCATGGCTATAACTTCGAGGACCAATTATCTGACTTATACTTGTCGCAACTGAAATGAAAATGAAACAAGCCATGCTAAAAATAAAGATGTTTTAACTTTGTGGCCAAACCAGCAATGACCAATGTAGTTGGTGAAATAGAAAACATGACTCTTTGAATAAGCTGGGTCTCTCTGTAGTGCAGATTACATGCTTTAAAATAAAGAGGGAAATGTCATTAGAAACATATGAACAAATTAAAATGATTTGAAAAATGTAAAAATAACATTTAGTATTTACAAGCAATCTTTAATTAATACTTTTTAATAACGCTAACGCCAATTAGCTTTTGAGTAAAATTCTGCTGATTGGCTACTAAAATCTCCAAATAGGCTAAATTACTGCCTAAGAGAATTAATTGATACGGTTGTATAAACATACAGGAAAGCTGTTGAATATTTTGAAATTAATTTGACTATGATCTGTTGTTGTCATAGGCAGGAAATTAGTTATATGGAATCTATGTACTATAATCTAGCATTACAAACAATATTCGAGATGATCTTACTATATGTTTAACAGTCATCCAATACAATTCTAAAATATGTTAATTTGCTGGCTAAGAGAGTTAATATTTGGCTAATAAAATCCCAAGATAGACTAATTTGCTACCTATTGATTTCAGATGGGTAGGATAAACCTGATTCCTGTTGAGCAAATTCTATCTTTTGAGATGA
Source organism: Chaetoderma sp. LZ-2023a (assembly GCA_034401795.1). Taxonomy (NCBI): domain Eukaryota; kingdom Metazoa; phylum Mollusca; class Caudofoveata; order Chaetodermatida; family Chaetodermatidae; genus Chaetoderma; species Chaetoderma sp. LZ-2023a. The sequence continues at coordinate 84,246,998 of CM067360.1, forward strand.
TTGAAAACTGTGTATATAAGAAGAATATGTACTCAGTATCTATATATTAATATTTGATCTGTTATTATTTGAATGGGCTTACCCCTCCCAGCCATGTATCAAACACTAATCCTAGTTAAAGAAATAGTGAAATCACTGATTTTTTAATAAGTCAAGATGGTTAATAGGAAACACTGTTCTATACCATAATCATTGCCTTAGATAGAACATGTACATATAATTTAACTTGATCATTTATTTCTCTATATAACGTTTATTTCTCTGTATATCATTACAATCAAACAGTTGATAATGTGTGTGGCCAGGAATAGTTGGCTAGTAGGTTAGGATAGTAGGCAGGATAGTTAGCCCAGTGGGCAGGCTAGACTGCCATGACAGGCGCATAGGCTAAGCCAGTAATTAAGCAAGCCTAGTAGGCAGTATACATCTAGTAGTCCAGGCTAGAGGGTAGGCTTTTAGGCTGGTAGCAGAAGCAGCAGCAGCAATTGATAGCAAGCTCAATTAAGATGGCAAATAAAAAAGAATTTGAAAGATGAAAATAAATACATTACCTAATATCTATTGTGAAGAATGTTTCACAAGTTGACTCGGGATGTTGACACTTGTTGACAGCACAGAAAACATAATAAGCTATGCCATTGCTGTGTCATAATGAATACAATAACAGACAAAGACATATCAACATCATTACATTTCAGTTTTAGCATTCAGATCTTTTGTCCCTCAGACGCTGTCAGCGTCCACCCAGCTGTTATTAAATGTATGCCTTGAGATAGGAAAGATAGCTATAGAAGGAAATTAATATTCAAAAGAATACTGGCAGCAACAAACATAGCAGGAACCATTCCATTATTAAAAGAGGTACTAAATAATGCATAAAGGAAACAGCAATATGAATATGACAATGCAATGCTTTATGAAGAATGATCACAGAAAAGAAAACAGATAGCCATATTATGTATTAGTATTCAATACGTTTTCATAAAATATATGGAATAAAACTGTAAACAAGTGTGACACGCTACGACAGACCAATCAACAGACTTATAATAGTCGCAAGTCTTAACTAAAATGTAAATGAATGAAGACATGCCCAAAATAAAAATGTGTTTTATCTTTGTGATCATACCAATATACATGTAGTAGGTCACGTTCGAAAAATATGGGGCTTCTGTAGTGCAGAGTACATGCATTGCCATATATAACAACAGGTGCAATAAAATGAAGAGGTAAATGTGATTAGCAACATAATACGAAAAGAATTAACAAGATTTAAAAATCATAAATATAATATTTGATATCAAAAAGCAATTTCTTTTTAGAATAACACTAATTCCCTATTGATCGACTGGTATCTGGTGTGATGGGTTGAAAAACTTGTACGCGAGATAAGGATCTACTCAGTATCGATATATTAATTAATACTTGATCTGTACTCGTTTGAATGGGCTTATCCATCCCAGCCATGTATGAAACACTAATCCTAGTTAAATAAATAGTGGAAATCACTGATTTTTAAAGTCAAGCTACTGAATAGTAAATAACGTTCTATTCTCTAGGCATTACCTTGGATGGAACCTGTACATATAATCACGAAATGAATAATATTGAGCTTGAACATTTATTTCTCTGTATGCCATTACATTCAAGCAGTTGATACTGTTTGTTGTCGGAAACAGTTGGATAATAGGCTAGGCCAGTAGGCATGCTAGTAGGGCATGCCGATTAGCAGGCTAGTAGGCTAGGGCAGTAGGCAGGCTAGTAGGCTAGGCCAGTAGGTGGGCTAGTAGAATAAACTAGCTGTCCGGACTAGTAGACTAGGGTAGAAGTTTAGGCCAGTGTGCTAGGCTAGAAGGCTATGCTAGTCGCCTAGATAGCTATGCTAGTAAGTTAGTAGACTTGGCAAGGCATCTAGACAACAAGAAATCTAGGTTAGTTGGCTAGTATTCGAGGGTAGAAGTACATGGTAGTCGTCTAGGCTACGAGGCTAGCAGACTAGGTATACGCCTAGTAGGCCATGCCAGAAATCTAGGCTAGAAGTCTAGGGTAGTAGACTGTTAGAGGTCTAGTCTAGAAGGCGAGGATAAGTCTAGATTATTAGGATTGGAGACTAGGCTAGGAAAATAGGCTATACGTCTAGGCTATTAGACTAGTAGACTATGTTAGAAGTCTAGGCTAGAAGTCTCGGCTAGGAGGCTAGCAAACTTGGTAAGAATTCTAGTCTAGAAGTCTAGGTTAGTAGGCTGATAGACCAGGCAAAAATTCTAGGTTAATGGGCTAGTAGACGAGGCTAGAAATCCAGGCTAGAAGTTTTGGCAAGGCTAGGCCATAAGTCTAGACTAATAGTCTAGGCTATAAGGCCGGTAGACTTTTCTAGAAATCTAGGCTAGAAGTATCAGCTTCTATGAGACAGCAGCAGCCACAGCCCAGCAATTGATAGCAAACTCAATTAAGGTAGCAAATACGAAGGAACCTGAAAGATAAAAAAAGTACATTACTTAACATCTATGATGAAGAATGTCATAAGCTAATTCGGGATGCTTACACTAAATCTTGTTGACAGCACAGAAAACATAAATGAGTTTGAACCTTAGCACCTGGTAGATTCCAAACAGTTGTTATGAAAATTATGCCTTAAGCTATAAAAGGAAACTAATATTCAAAAGGATATTGGCAGCAATAAACTTATCTGAAACCATTCCAAGTACTTGAAAAAGATTTGCTTAAGAAAGAAATATTATATAATGCATAAAAGGAACAATGTGAATATATTTCAGTGTAATGCTTTATGAAAAATAATCATGGAAAGGAAAATAGATTGTTATATTATGTATTACTATTCAATACGTTGCCGCAAATTATATGTAATAAAACCATAAGCAAGTGTGGCACGCTATGGTTTTGACTGTTCAATCAACTGAGTTATACTAGTTGAAAGTCGCAACTAAAATTTAAAAGAAAAGTATGCCAGTATGCAGGATAGTAGGTTAGGATAGTAGACAGTCTTGTAGGATAGTCCAGTAGGCATGCTAGCAGACTAGTAGACTAAGCTAAACGTCTGTCTAGGCTAGAAATCTTGCCTCGTGTAGGCTCATAAAGTCTAGGCTATTAGACTAGTGTAGAAGTCTAGGTTAGGAGAACAGGCTAGAAGTCAAGCTAGGCTATTAGGATAGAAGTTTAGGTTAATATGATAGTAGACTGGGCTAAAAATCTAGAAGCATAAGTTAGTAGACTAGAAGACTTGGCTAGAAATCTTACATAAAAGTCTAGTTAGGTAGGGTACTAGACAATGCTAAAAGTTTACGATGGGAGGCTGGCAGACTAGGCTAGAAGTCTATCCTAGAAATCGGCTAGTAGAATAGTAGAGCGGGATAGTAAACTAGGCTAGAAGTCTAGACTATAGGTTTTAGCCTAGTAGGCTAGTAGACTATGCTAGACGCCTAGGCTTGTAGACGTGGCTAGAAGTGTAGGCTAGTAATCTAGGAGACTAGCAGTGGCAGCACCCCAGCTGGTGGGGTTAATATGATAGTAGACTAGGCTAAAAATCTAGAATCCTATTTATCCTAGTAGGCTAGTAGACTACGCTAGACGTCTAGTGGGCTGGGTGGGGTCAAATACACATGCTCACATACACCCCGTGTAGTCTGGGCTAGAAATGCAGGCCGGTAGGCTAATAAACTAGGTTGGAAATATAAGTTACTAAACTAGGCTAGATGCTTAGGCAAGTAGGGTAGTAGACTAAGCTAGAATTCCAGGTTAGTAGTATAGGCTAGTAGAATAGGCTAGAGGTCTAGGCTTGTATGGCTAGATAACTAGGCTCTATGATTAGGCTAATATACTACTAAGTCTAAGGTGTAGACTAGGCTAGAAGTTTAAATCAGTAGACTAGGCTAGGATAAAAGCAATAGATGATGGATACTCTGTAAATGTTATATACCTCAACTTCAAGCTTTCGGCACAGCTCATGGACAAGACGCAGTCCTAGTATATAGACTGATTCTGATTCATGGATGTGTCAGAGCATCTCTTAGCGAGCGAAAGCAGCACGTGCCCATTAGTGGGAAAGAATCAAGCTGGGTGGTAGTAACGAGTGGGGTTCCTCAGGGAAGTGTATTGGAACTTCTGCTTTTTGTGATCTATATAGATGACTTGCCAAGCCGTGAAAGCTCGGACATATATCTTTTTGCAGATGATACATACTTTATTTAATCCTTGAAGAAGAAGACCATGCATCCTTACAGACAGATTTGAATGAACTAGTCGAATGGCCAAATACATGGCTACTTCGCTCTACTCCTGGCAAGTATGTCAATGTGGTTATTACGCGGATGAGAATAAGAGTATAACTATTATATCATTGCTGATGATAAAACCCATGAAATTAAGGTCTCAACAGAAGGACATAGGGGTTATAACAGATGAAGAGCTAAAGGTAAATAAAGCAACTAGTATCTTCGCAATTACGTGATTATGTGAACCTAAACCAGACTACATTTATCCCACTGCATAAAGCAATGGTAAGCTGAGCCACCTTGATTATGGAGCAACAGTATGGAGTCACAGGTAACCTTAATCGAAAATATCCAGAGAAGAGTTACAAAGCAGATACCAGGATTCAGAAATTTAAGGTATGAAGAAAGCTTAGAAAGCTTAAGCTCCCCATACTGCCTTATTGCAGAGTCCGATGTCTGTAAGATGCTACATGATATATATGACCCAGAAACAGAAGTATATTTAAACTAAGGAAAGATGTGGTCAAGCGGAATGAGCCAACACGAGGAGAAGATATTCCAATCAAGGGCAAGGTTGGAGCTACAACAGAACTCGTTTCCTGCCCGGGATGGAGAGGGTTGGAATAAGCTTCCTAGACATATAATGGAATCACCATCGGTCTTCACTTTTAAAGCTCAGCTTACCAAGCACTGGCAAAATCAAGCACTGCTGCTTGACTACACAGCACAACTGGAAGCTGGAAGTAACAGTACACAGTATTGTGATGATGAAGACTGACCATAGAGGTGTAAACCTGCAGTCAGAAGCAAACTTATGTATAGTATGATATTGTAACGGGCCAGGCTAGAAGCATAAGCTAGTAGAGTAGATGTTTATGTTAATAGGTTAGTAGACTCTGATATAGATCTAGTCTAGTAGACTACTTGGTGGAAGTGAAAGGTATAAACTAGGCTAGATGTCTAGACTACTCGTCTAGATTAGCAAACTGTGCTAGAAGTATAGGCTAAACGTCTAGGCGTGTATAGCTACTAGACAAGTCTTGCTATTAGACTTCCCGAGTAGAAGCCAAGGCTAGCATTCTAAACAAATAGGCTAGTCCAGAGGTCTAGGACAGTAAGCTTGACTAAGTCAAATCTTAGACTATAAGTATAGTTTACTAGGCTAGTAAACTAGGAGAGAACTCTAGAGTAGACTTCTAGAGTAATGGGCTAGTAGACTGCTGGTAGACTTGGCGGGAAGTCTAGCCTAGAAATCTAGGCTAGTATGCTGATATCGAAACTAGGTTAGAAGCATACAGTAGTAAACACGGCTATGAGTGTAGGTCTAAGCTAGAAGTCTAGGCTAGAATGGCTAGCAGACTAGGCTAGAGGTGTATGATAGTAGACTACCTGGTTAGAAGTATACGCTGTAGATGTCTAGGCTAGAATTCTCAACTAGTAGACTACGATATATCATAGGCTAGTATGCTAAGTCTAAGCCAGAAGTCCATGCTAGTGGGCTAGTAGATTTGGCTCGAATTCCCGACTAACTAGAACTTTAGGTTCGTAGGCTGGTAGAAATCTAGGGTAGTAGACTAGTAGACACGTTTAGATGTTTAGACTAGTAGACTAGTTCATAAGACTAGCATAGTAGACTAGGCTCTAGGAATTTAGTAGGTTAGTAGAATTGCTTTAGGCTAGTAGGCTTGTAGTCTAGGCTAGAGGTTTAGGCTAGTAGACTATGGTAGAAGTCGAGACATAGTGACTGCACGATTAGGATAGTAGGCTAGAAGTATAGGCTATAACTCTAGGTCTGTGGGCTAGTAGACTCGGTTAGAATTCTAGACTAACTAGAACGCTAGGCTAGTAGACTGATAGAAGTCTAGTGTAAAAGGCTAGAAATCTAGGCTAGGAGACTATGGTAGAATTATGGGCTAGAAGTAAAGGATAGCAGACTGGTTAGAGGTCTACACTAGTAGATGAGGCCAGAAGCCAAGGCTAGTAGTATAGGTTTGAAGTCTAGGCTAGAAGGCTAGTAGCCTAGGCAGGTAGACTACCTGGGTAGAAGTCTATGTTGTAGACTAGACGTATATCCTATACATATAGGCTTGTCGGCTAGTAGAGTGGGCTAGAAGTCTAGGCTAGATGCATAGAATAGCACACTAGGCTAGACTTATAGGCTAGAAGTCTAGGCTAGTGGGCTAGTAGACTAGGCTAGAAGTCTAAGCTAGATGTCGAGGGTGTAAATCTAGCGTAGTAGGCAAAGACTATCTTAGAAGGATAGGCCAGTAAACTAGACTATAAGTTAGGCTAGTAGTCTAAGTATGCAGGATAGTAGAGTAGGCTAATAGACTAGGCTAGTAGATTGCTTGGATAAAACACAGCTGTAAACTAGGCTAAACGTCTAGGCTAGAAGTCTAAACTAGTAGACTAATCTAGAAGTCCAGGCTACTAAGTTAGTAGACTAGGATTAAGGTCTCAGGTAGAAGCATATGCTAGTCGGCTTGGTAAGAAGTCTCGGCTAGAAGTCTAGGTTATTAGGCTACTATACTAGGCTAGAACTACAAACTAGTAGACTAGGGTAGAAATAGTATATGCTAGAAGTCAAAGTTAGAAGACTAGGCTAGAAGACAAGCCTAGTGGAATAGGTTTGATGTCTAGACCAGAAGTGAAGGCTAACATGACTAGTAAACCAGGATATTAGACTATTTGGTAGCAGTCTATGTTGTAGACTAGGCTAGGCGTCGAAGAGAGAAGCATAGGATATTAGACTAATAGACTATGCTAGAAGCATAGACTAGGCTAAACGTGTAGGCTAGTAGACTGTCTGTGTAGAAGACAATGCTGTAGACTAGACTAAACGTCTATAGTAGAAGCATATACTAGTATGCTTTGCTAGAAGTCTCGGTTAGTAGGCTAGAAGTAAACTCGGCTAGAATTATAAGCTAACTAGAACTATAGGCTAGTAGACTGGTAGAAGTGTGGAAGAGCAGGCTAGAAGTCTTCTAGACTAGTGGGCTAGTAGACGATGCTAGAAATCTATGCTATCAGGCTCTCAAGTAGACTATGGTAGAGGTCTAGGCGAGTAGAATAGGCAGGAGGGCAATGTTAGTAGACTAGGCTAGAAGGATATACTAGTAGGTTAGCATAGGAATATAGAAGTCTAGGCTAGTAGGCTAATAGACTAATCGAGAATTTAATGTTATATGTCTCGGATAGAATTCTAGGTTAACATGGCTAGTAGATTATGCAATAAGTCTAGGCTGTAGACTGGGCTATACGTTTATGCTAGTAGGCTAGCAGTCTGGACAATAAGTCTGGGATAGAAGCATAGGCTACTAGACAACATATGTAGAAGCCAAGGTTGTAGCCGATAGTAAAGGTCTAGGCTAGAAGTCTAAACTAATATACTAGCAAAGCACTCTAAGCTACAAGACTAGTAAATCAAGGTAAATGCTAAGCTAAAAGCATATGCTACTAAGGTAGGATACTATGCTAGAAATCTAGGCTATAGGCGAGGTTAGTAGGCTATTAGACCTAGTCCGGGAATTCTAGGCTAATTAGCACATTAGGCTAGGCGGCTAATGGAGTGGGAGAAGTCTAGTAGAGCAGGCTAGAAATCTAGGCTAGTAGGCTCGTAGATTAAGTTAGAAATCAAGGCTAGTGGACTAGGATCACAGACTACGCTATAGGTCTAGGCTAGTAGACTATGTAGAAATCTAGGCTAGTAAACAAGGCTAATAGAACCTAGTATATTAAGCTAGGTGTCTAAGATAGGACTCTAAGCTAGTAGATTAGGGTAGAAGTCTAGACACGAAGTCTAGGCTAGAAGGCTAGAAATTAGGCTGGTAGACTACCTGGGTAGAAGTCTATGTTGTAGACTAGACTAGACGTATATCCTATAAAGATATACTTGTAGGCTAGTACAGTGGGCTAGAAGTCTAGGCTAGAGGCATAGGATAGCAGACTAAGCTAGACTTATAGGCTAGAAGTATAAGATAGTGGGCTAGTAGACTAGGCTAGAAGTCTAAGCTAGATGTCGAGGGTGTAAATCTAGCGTAGTAGGCAAAGACTGTCTTAGAAGGATAGGCCAGTAAACTAGACTATAAGTTAGGCTAGTAGTCTAAGTATGCAGGATAGTAGAGTAGGCTAATAGACTAGGCTAGTAGATTGCTTGGATAAAACACAGCTGTAAACTAGGCTAAACGTCTAGGCTAGAAGTCTAAACTAGTAGACTAATCTAGAAGTCCAGGCTACTAAGTTAGTAGACTAGGATTAAGGTCTCAGGTAGAAGCATATGCTAGTCGGCTTGGTAAGAAGTCTCGGCTAGAAGTCTAGGTTATTAGGCTACTATACTAGGCTAGAACTACAAACTAGTAGACTAGGGTAGAAATAGTATATGCTAGAAGTCAAAGTTAGAATACTAGGCTAGAAGACAAGCCTAGTGGAATAGGTTTGATGTCTAGACCAGAAGTGAAGGCTAACATGACTAGTAAACCAGGATATTAGACTATTTGGTGGCAGTCTATGTTGTAGACTAGGCTAGGCGTCGAGGAGAGAAGCATAGGATATTAGACTAATAGACTATGCTAGAAGCATAGACTAGGCTAAACGTGTAGGCTAGTAGACTGTCTGTGTAGAAGACAATGCTGTAGACTAGACTAAACGTCTATAGTAGAAGCATATACTAGTATGCTTTGCTAGAAGTCTCGGTTAGTAGGTTAGAAGTAAACTCGGCTAGAATTATAAGCTAACTAGAACTATAGGCTAGTAGACTGGTAGAAGTAAGGAAGAGCAGGCTAGAAGTCTTCTAGACTAGTGGGCTAGTAGACGATGCTAGAAATCTATGCTATCAGGCTCTCAAGTAGACTATGGTAGAGGTCTAGGCGAGTAGAATAGGCAGGAGGGCAATGTTAGTAGACTAGGCTAGAAGGATATACTAGTAGGTTAGCATAGGAATATAGAAGTCTAGGCTAGTAGGCTAATAGACTAATCGAGAATTTAATGTTATATGTCTCGGATAGAATTCTAGGTTAACATGGCTAGTAGATTATGCAATAAGTCTAGGCTGTAGACTGGGCTATACGTTTATGCTAGTAGGCTAGCAGTCTGGACAATAAGTCTGGGATAGAAGCATAGGCTACTAGACAACATATGTAGAAGCCAAGGTTGTAGCCTATAGTAAAGGTCTAGGCTAGAAGTCTAAACTAATATACTAGCAAAGCACTCTAAGCTACAAGACTAGTAAATCATGGTAAATGCTAAGCTAAAAGCATATGCTACTAAGGTAGGATACTATGCTAGAAATCTAGGCTATAGGCGAGGTTAGTAGGCTATTAGACCTAGTCCGGGAATTCTAGGCTAATTAGCACATTAGGCTAGGCGGCTAATGGAGTGGGAGAAGTCTAGTAGAGCAGGCTGGAAATCTAGGCTAGTAGGCTCGTAGATTAAGTTAGAAATCAAGGCTAGTGGACTAGGATCACAGACTACGCTATAGGTCTAGGCTAGTAGACTATGTAGAAATCTAGGCTAGTAAACAAGGCTAATAGAACCTAGTATATTAAGCTAGGTGTCTAAGATAGGACTCTAAGCCAGTAGATTAGGGTAGAAGTCTAGACACGAAGTCTAGGCTAGAAGGCTAGAAATTAGGCTGGTAGACTACCTGGGTAGAAGTCTATGTTGTAGACTAGACTAGACGTATATCCTATAAAGATATACTTGTAGGCTAGTACAGTGGGCTAGAAGTCTAGGCTAGAGGCATAGGATAGCAGACTAAGCTAGACTTATAGGCTAGAAGTATAAGCTAGTGGGCTAGTAGACTAGGCTAGAAGTCTAAGCGAGATGTCGAGGGTGTAAATCTAGCCCAGTAGGCAAAGACTATCTTAGAATGCTAGGCTAGTAAACTAGACTACAATTTAGGCTAGTGGTCTAAGTATGCAGGAGAGTAGAATATGCTAAAAGACTAGGCTAGTAGATTGCTTGGATAAAACACAGCTGTAGACTAGGCTAAGCGTCTAGGCTAGAAGTCTAAACTAGTAGACTAATCTAGACGTCCATGCTACTAAGTTAGAAGACTAGGATAAAGGTCTTAGGTAGAAGCATATGCTAGTCGGCTTGGTTAGAAGTCTCGGCTAGAGGTCTAGGTTATTAGGCTACTAGACTAGGCTAGAAATACAAGCTAGTATACTAGGGTAGAAGTAGTATATGCTAGAAGTCAAGGTTAGAAGACTAGGCTAGAGGTCAAGCCTAGTAGAATAGGTTTGATGTCTAGACTAGAAGTATAGGCTAACATGGCTAGTAAACCAGGATATTAGACTATGTGGTAGAAGTCTATGTTGTAGACTGGATTAGGCGTCGAGGAGAGAAGCATAGGATATTAGGCTAATAGACTACGCTAGAAGCCTAGGCTAGTGGACTAGTAGACTGGGATAGAAGTCTAGGCTAGAAGTTTAGGGTGGACATCTAGGCTAGTAAGCAGTACACTAGCTTAGAAACTAGTCTAGAAATTTAAACTAGCGGGTAAGCAAGACGTCTAGGCTAGTAGATTATGCTAGAAGTCTAGACTAGGCTAAACGTGTAGGCTAGTAGACTATCTGTGTAGATGACAATGCTGTAGACTAGACTAAACGTCTATAGTAGAAGCATATACTAGTACTCTTTGCTAGAAGTCTAGGTTAGTAGGCTAGAAGTAGACTCGGCTAGAATTATAAGTTAACTAGAACTATAGGCTAGTAGACTGGTAGAAGTCTGGAAGTGTAGGCTATAAGTTTTCTAGACTAGTGGACTAGTAGACGATGTTAGAAATTTATGCTATCAGGCTATCAAGTAGACTATGCTAGATGTCTAGGCGAGTAGAATATGCAAGAAGGCAACGTTAGTAGACTAGGCTAGAAGAATACGCTAGTAGGTTAGCATAAGAAGATAGACGTCTAGGCTAGTAGATTAATAAACTAATCGAGAATTTAATGTTATATGTTTAGGCTAGAATACTAGGTTAACATGGCTAGTAGATTATGCAATAAGTCTAGGCTGTAGACTGGGCTACACGTCTAGGCTAGTAGGCTAGTAGTTTTGGCAATAAGTCTGGGATAGAAGCATAGGCTACTAGACAACATATTGAAGATTCCTTATGCCTATCTTCTTGCCTATTGATGAATTTAATCTACTCTGGTTATCTAACTATTCTTCTATTGCTTACTGACGCTTCGCTTTCCACGACGGTAAGGCCTGTGTGTACGGTTGCTGCGACAACCGGTCTTACCGACGGAGAAAGTGATGAATACCAGCTCGCCTCGTGTGTAGATGGACGTCACGATATTTATATTGGTATCTGGGCCTGATCTGACTAATGTAGAAGACAGTGGTTCGTGACGGTGGTCTTCCGTCGATTCCAGGATCAACTTGACAACAACCCAAACTCTTGCTTCGAGGGTATCGAAGTGATAATTTATTCTACTAATACTTTTATTGTATAATAAATTCTGAACGAATATGGGTGTCTTATACTGCCACCAGCGAAGCTGAATAATTGCTATTGTGCTTATACTAACTCCGAATGCTTTGGGTGACTTATACTGTCACTCCCAGCTATAGAAGTAACTGATATTTATATGATACGAATACTGGTTATTCTATCATTAAAAGTTGCGTTTCACGATTCGCCAAGCAATTTCATCAAATACTGTTCTTGGCTACATAAAGCCATTCGCCCAGAACGTATTTGAATTTCGACAAAATCAGTTCCCCAGAACTATACGGACCCGAGGCTAGGTTTTTCTAAACCAATCTTTTTTTTTTCGGATCCCATCAAAAGTGAAAGTTCTCCTTATGTACTGCTTTGCCACGTCACGGTTACGTTCGGGTTGTTACAGCATACCTTCGGAGATCCAGGGCTGCTGACATCATCTTAACCAATCACCCTAGGCCTCTTCAGCACTCCGCTGATAGACTCGAACATAGGCAAAACAGTATCAGTTGGTTCTGGAGTGATGGGATCTGTCGGATAGCAGCTTATAAGCCTGACAATGATGGATATTGCTTCGGCAACCATTGCTAATCTCAAGCTCAAGAGCTTACGTGATGGACGCCCTCTGTCAATTTTTCGTCTCGTTTTCTAATCTACCTGACGCCAGACATTATTACGTCCTCGTCCGGCCCCTTGCTTATTAGGCCTGCGCCTGCATTTTACAGGGGTGCCGTGACGTGGCAGTGACGTAGTGACCATGTGGCCCGCCTGACTCACCAGCACCTGGTGTTGTTGGTGGCTTCTACAGAAACTCGGTTACGGTTATCATGGTCCCCGGTAAGTCGGTCTCTACGTCCTTTCTATGAGTCATCTAGACTGTGCTACCTGTACTCTGTCCGTAGCATCCTACCGACGCTCCCGCTTGAATATTTTGGAAAACCATATTGGTCATAACTTCTGCTGAATACTATAAAAGGTTGTGCCGCTGCTACAGCAACAACTTTCATCTTTTAACTACCGCCAGATACCATCAACTCACAACCCTAGGTCCTTCTTCATTCTATCCAATTTCACTCAATGTTTCGGCTACAGTTTCGCGTCAGTTTCGCATCGACTGATGCCCCTGTTGATGCATCCAGTTATCCATTCATTAACTCATCTGGTATTCAAATACAATTTCACTGAGGTCTTATCCTGCAAATATAAGATGTCCCCGGGGTCATGACTCCCAGACAATCCGATATCCACAATATGTATAAGCCAAGGTTGTATCCTATAATAAAAGTCTAGGCTAGAAGTCTAAACTAATATACTAGGCTAGCACTCTAAGCTACTGCACTAGTAAACTCGGTAAATGCTAAGCTAAACGCATAGGCTAGTAAGCTAGGATAATATGCAAGAAATCTAGGCTAGAAGGTGAAGTTAGTAGGCTATTAGACCTAGTCCGGAATTCTAGGCTAACTAGTACGTTAGGCTAGCTGGCTAGTGGAGTGGGAGAAGTCTAGTAGAGCAGGCTAAAAATCTAGGCTAGTAGCCTCGTAGACTAAGTTAGAAAGCAAGGCTAGTAGACTAGTATCTCTGACTAGGCTATAGGTCTAGGCTAGTAGACTATGTAGAAATCTAGGATAGTAAGCAAGGCTAACAGACGAGGCTAGTGACCTAGTATATTAAGATTGGTGTCTAAGATAGAACTCTAAGCTAGTATATTAGGGTAGATATCTAGACACGAAGTCTAGGTTAGTAGGCTAGTATACTATGCTAGACCTCTAGGGCTAACGTCCAGATTAGTGGGCCAGTAGATTCAGCTAGAGGTCTAGGCTAGAAATTTAGGCAAGTAGATTAGTAAAAGGCTAGAACTCTAGGCTAAAAGGTTAGTCTAGTGTTGCTAGTAGACAAGGATATATGTCTAGGGTAGTAGCCCACCTGTGTAGAGGTCTATGTTCTAGACTAGTCTTTAAGTCTAGGCCAGTATTCTAAACTAGTAGACTAGGCTAGAAGTCTAGGCTAGTAGAGTACGGCTAACATGAAGGACAAGAGTGTATGTTAGTAGGCTATGTGATTAGACTAGACATCAACGCTGGTAGTCAAATTTACTAGACTAGTAGACTTAGCTAGAGTTCTAGGCTAGAGTTAACTAGAACTCTAGGCACGTAGCCTAATATGCTGGTTGAGTGCTAGTAGCCCAGGCTAGATAGCTAGGTTATTAGGCTAGTAGACTAGGTTAGAAATCCATGCTAGTAAAATAGTTTAGAAGACTATGCTAGTAGACTAAGCTAGATGTCTATGTCAGTAGGCTAGTAGAATTGGCTAGAGATCTAGGCTACTATGCTAGCAGTCTATTTCAGATGTATAGGCTAGTAGACCATGGTAGAAGTCTATGCCATAGCCATGCGTTTGCAGGCTAGTAGAGTAGACTAGGTTAGAATTCTAGGCTAGAACCCTAGATTAGTGTAGTAAATTCAGTAAAATCTAGACGAACTAGAACTCTAGACTACAAGGCTAGAAGACTGGCACAAGTTTAGTAGAGATGGCTAGTAGAATGATAGGCTATGTATTTGGCTAGGAGACTGGGCCAGAAATGTTGGCCAGTGGGCAATTAGCCTAGGTTATCAATCTGAGCAAGTAAAGTAGTCTAGTCTAATAGACAAATAGAATATGCTAGAAGACTAGGCTCGTAACTTAACACACTAGGCTATAAGTATAGTCTAGCGGACTAGGCTAGAAGTCTAGGCTGGCATGGGTAGTAGATTATGCTATAAGGCTAGTGTGTAGACTAAGCTATAAGTCTATGCTAGTTGGATAGTAGACTGTGCTATACGGCAGGGCTATAAGCATATGCTAGTTGACCAGGCTAAGAGTCGAGGCTAGACGTCTAGGTTAGTAGGCTAGTAGACTTGGCTAGAATTCTAGGCCAACTATGCTAGAAGGATAATGTACTGGTTGAGATCTGGTATAGCAGGCTAGAAATCTAGGCTAGTAGACTATGTGAGATATCTAGGCTAGTAGACAAGACTAGTGACTTAGTAGATTCAGCTAAATGTCAAGGACAGAAATCTAAGATAGTAGATTAGGGTAGAAGTCTAGACTGGAAGTCTAAGTTAGTGGGCTACTAGGTTAGAACTCCAGGGTAGAAGTCCAGACTAGTGTGTTACTAGACTCGGCTAAATGTCTAGGAAAATAATTTAGGCAAGTAGGCTAGTATAAAACACTGGAACTCTAGGCTAGTTGACTAGGCTAGAAGTCTCGGTTAGATGGCTAGGCTGGAAGTCTAGGTTAGCGTGGCTTGTCGACTAGGATAGCCTTGTAGACTACCTGTGTAGAAGGCTATGTTGTGGTCTACACTAAGTCTAGGCTAGAATTCTAAACTAGTTGACTAGGGTAGAAGTAGAACATGGTAAACATCTAAGATAGAAGCATATGCTATCAGGCTATCATACTAGGCTAGAGGTCTAGGCTAGTAGTCGAATTTATTGGGATGATATATTTGACTACGCTTCTTGAAATCTAGGGTAGTGGGCTAATAGACTGGTAGAAGTCTAGGCGCATGGATTAGATGTATAGGTTAGTAGACTAGGTTAAAAAGATTTGGGCAAATAGAGTAGCTGAGTCTAGTAGAGAAGGCTAGAACTCTAGGCTAGTGGGCTAGTAGAGTAGGCCAGACATCTTGAATAGTAGGCCAGTAGCCCAGGTTAGAAATATTGGCTATTAAACTAGGCAAGCAGACTAGGCTAGAAGAATAGACTACAAGACTAGGCTAGTATGCTAGTAGACGAGACTAGAATAGAGGTTCGTAGGCTATGCTAGACGTCTTGGCAAGTAGGATAGAAGAATAGGCGAGAAGCATATGATAGTAGCTTATAATGCTAGAAGTCTAAGCTAGTATGCCTATGGGACTAGGATAAAAGTCTGGGCTTGTAGACTACCTGGGTAGAGGACAACGCTGTAGACTAGGCTAAACATTCTAGGATAGAAGTATAAAATCAGTAGACTAGTCTAGAAGTCTAGGCTACTAGGTTAGTAAACTATATAAATGTCTAGGCTAGAAGCATATACTAGTAGGCCTGGCTAAGTTTCGACTAGAACTTCGTAGCGAAGTCTAGATTAGTAGGCTAGTAGACTTAGGTAGTATTCTAGGCTAACTAGAACTGTACGTTAGTAGGCTAGTAGACTGGCAGAAGTCTAGTACATCAGGCTAGAAGTCAAAGCTAATCGTCTAGTAAACGAAGCTAGAAATGCTAGCAGGCTAGTAGAATGTTCAAGAAGTCTGCGCTAGTAGACTATGCTAATATACTAGGCTAGAAGTCTAGGATAGCAGGCTAGTAGACTAGGCGAGAAGTCAAGCCTAGATGCCTAGGTGAGGAAACTATTCTAGACATCTAGGCTGGTATTCTACCCTAGTAGACAAGCTAGGTCTAGGCTAGCAAGGCTAGTAGATTCTAGGCTATAAACTACACTATTTGTCTAGGCTTGTATGCTAGTAGACTGTGATATATACACCTGTGCAAAAGTTAAGCACCACCCTATTTTTACGCACATGCGAGGGTATATGCATGTGCTATGAAGAAAGCAATAGCATAAACATTTATGTACCCATCCATCTTAGTGCAAGAGGTAATAATGCAACTAGAGGAATGCTGATTATGATGGTGGGGAAACACTGTATGTTTTTGTTTGAACTTGAAAACGAGGCCTGAATATGGTTACGTTGACACAACTGACAACTATTGCCCTACAGTTGACACACGTGGCTAGATTGTCATTAATGGTGTCTGAAAACGAAGTTTAACATCTGTGCACGAGTTTGAGACTGTCATTATTAATACCGGGTATATCCACCTTGTGCCTGGATGACGGCCTGGACACGACGTCTCATGCTGGTCACCAACCGACTGATACGCCATTGTGGTATTCGTTGCCATTCAAGATGGAGTGCATCTGTTAATTCCTGTAGGTTCTGCACAGGAGGATCCCTCCTCACCATGTTTCCCAGAATGTCCCAGATATGCTCAATAGGGTTCATGTCAGGGCTCCTTGCTGGCCATGGTAGGGTTTCGATGGCATTCTGGTGGAGGTATTCATGCACAGCTCTAGCACGATGTGGTCAGGCGTTGTCATCCATGAATATAGGGTGGGTTCCAGGTGCATGATTTACAAAATGAGGGACCACAACTCTATCCAGTATGGAATCTTGATATCTTTGTCCATTTAGTGTTCCAGGTACAGTCAACAGATCCAGCTTACAATCAAATGAGATGCACCCCCATATCATAACGGAACCTCCACCAAATGGAACTTCTTCCATGATGTTACGTTGGTCGTACGCCGTGCGTCTGGACCTCCATACACGAGTTCGACCATCTGTGGCATGAAGCAGGAACCGACTTTCATCGGACCAGTGTACCCGTCTCCAGGATCTCATGTTCCAGTGTCTTCTTTCGTTGCACCACTTCAGACGCTCCTCTTTGTGGTGTGCAGTGAGGAGAGGACGTCTGACAGGTCTCCTAGCTTTCATGCCAGCAGCATACAGTCTCCTTTTGACGGTAGACATTGACACTCTATTGCGCGTTTCCCATTGCTGGCTGAGCACTCTGCTGTTGGTGAATGGAGATCTCCTAACAAGGCGTACTAGGGCTCGATCATCACGGGCAGTAGTCTTCTTCGGTCTTCCAGATCTAGGCCTGTCCTTCACCTCGTTAGTTTGCCCATGTTTTGCAATCAAACGACTGATTACAGTATGGTTAATGTTCAGCTGTCTGCCAATCTCTCTGCATGACATACCAGTGGTATGCATGCCTATGATTTGCCATTTCACACGATCACTTAACCTTCGTCTTGCCATAGCGGTTCACAATCAAGAGCTAATTCTCTCTGTACAAATAAACCACAGTCATGAACACAAAATTCCTAATCTTGTCGCCTAAATCTGTATGTAATGTTCTACACCTCAAACTGGACTTTTACATAACTGAACACGTGTGCTGTTTCCCGCCACGCACGGGCATCAAGCGGCGTGAAGTCATGCATGCATGTGCATTTCGTACTTGGAATTATGTCAGCTAACGCCGGGACAAAAAGTATGGCAGCCTAGTTGTACCATCATGTTTCTACGTTCTATTGTTTTTGCTGGTGCTTAACTTTTGCACAGGTGTATATGTAATTATGTATAGGGTAGGAGTATAAGCTGGCAGACTAGGCTAGAAGTATATGCTAGTAGACAACCTGGGTAGAAGGCTGTTATGCTAGAAGCCTAGGCCAATGCACAAGACCATTGTAGTAGATTAAGTTAGATGCCTAGGATAGAAATCTAAGCTAGTAGAGTAGGGTATAAATCTAGACTGGATATCTAGGTTAGTAGGCTAGTATACTGGGCTAGAACTCTAGGGTAGAAGCCCAGACTAGTGCTAGTAGTGTCGGCTAAAAGTCTATGCTAAAAGTCTAGGTTAGTAGGGTACCTTAGAAGTCTAGGCTAGAGAGAGAGCGGTTAGAAGTCTAGCTTAGTAACAGTAGACTAGGTTAGAAGTCTAGACCAGAGGGTTAGTTCGGACGTCTATGCTAATGTGGCTAGTAGACTAGGATAGTTGTCTAGGCTAATAGACAACATGTGTACATGCCTATTGTGTAGACTAGTCTAGAGGTCTAGGCGAGAATTAAAAAAATTAGTAGACTTGGGCTATTAGAATTGGGTAAACATCCAGGATAAAAGCATATGCTAGTAGGCTACACAGCTAGGCGAGAAGTCAAGGCTAGATGCCAAGGCTAGTAGACTAGTCTAAACATCTAGACCAGGAATTTAGCCTAATAGACTTGCCTAGAACACTAAGCTAGAAGTCTATGCTATCAAGGCTAGTAGATTAGGCTAGAATACTAAGCTGTAGACTAGGCTATTATGTTACTAATGTTAATAGACTGGGATATACGTCTATGCTAGCCAGAAGTCTAAAGTAGTGGACTATGCTAGAAGTATAGGCTACTAGGCTAGTAGCCTACGGAAAAGGCTAGAAGCATAGGCTAGTAGGATAGGAGACTATTCTAAATCTCTAGATTTGATAATAATTCTAGATTCATAGGCTAGCAGGCTTGGCTAGAATTCTAGGTTAACTAGAACTCTATGATAGTAGGCTAGTTGATTGGTAGAAGTCTAGTAGAGCATGCCATATGTCTAAGCTAATAGGCTAGTAGACTGTGTTAGAAATCTAGTCTAGTGGACTAGGCTATCAGACTATGCTACAGGTCTCGGCTAGGAGTCTATGCTAGAAATATAGGCTAGCCGACTATGCTAAGAGACTTGCCTAGAGGGTTAGTAGAATATGCTAGAACTCTAGGCTAGTAGGCTAGCATGTACTAGGATAGATGTCTAGGCTAGAAATCTAAGCTAGTAGAGTAGGGTAGAAGCATAGACTAGACGCATAAGCTTGAACGTGTGGCTAGTAGACTATGATATATGCCTAGGCTAGTAGACTCCCTGGGTAGAAGTATATGTTGTAGACTAGTATAGAAATCTAGGCTCGATCTCTCAACTAGTAGTCAGTCGATGTTAGACATCTAGGCGAGTAGGCTAGGGTAAATGCTTTAGAAGTCTAGACTAGAAGTCGATGTTAGTGGGCTAGTAGGTTTAGCTAGCCATAACTCTAGGCTCATCAGGCTAATAGACTGGTAGAAGTCTAGTAGAGAAGGCTAGAAGTGTATGTTAGCAGGTTAGTCGACTAGGTTAAAGGTCTAGGCTAAAATCCTAGACTAGTAGACTAGGCTAGAAATTTAAACTAATAGTCTACGAGTCTAGCAGAATTGGCGAGAGGTGTAGGCTAGTACGCCAGCAATCTAGGTCAGACGTATAGGCTAGAAGTTCAGGCTAGTAGACGACGGGAAAAATCTAGAGTATGTCAGTAGGCTAGTATACTAATCTAGAAATATAGCTGAGAACTCTTGGTTAGTGGGCTAGTAGACTCAGCTAGGCGAACTAGATCTCTAGGCTACGAGGCTAGTGGATCGGTAGAAGCCAAGTAGAGTAGGCTAGGAGTGTAGGTTAGTGTGCCAGAAATCTTGGCTAGTAGATCTGGGCTTGTAGACTAGGCAAGGACACTAGGTTAGTCGAATGGGCTAGAAGTCTAGGCTAGTGGGCTAGTAGAACAGGCTAGAATTCTAGGGTAGTAGGCTAGTACACTAGTAGTCTGGGATAGTAGACCAGGTAGAGTCATGACTAGAAGGCACCGCTAGAAGATTAGACTAGAAACCAAGTCAAGTTGAATAGGTTTGAGGTCTAGGCTAGAAGTCTAGTCTAGTATGCCTCGTAAACTAGGCTAGTAGACTACCTGGGCAGAAGTCTATGTTGTTAGGCTGGGCTAAAAGTACAGGCTAGTCGGCTTGTAGACTAGGCTAGAAATCTGGAGTAGTAGACAAGGCAAGAACACTGTTAGTAGACTATGCTAGAATGCTAGGCTAGTAGAATAGGAGAGACATCTAGGCTAGTAGACTATCTATGTAGAAGTCATGGCTAGTAGATCTTTGCTCGATTTGTCTCAGTTAATAGGCTAGTAGACTAGTCTAGCAGTCTAGGCTATTAGATTACGGTAGAGGTTTGTGTTGGAAGTCTAGCCTTGTAGCCCATGCTAGGAGGCAAGCCTATTAGACTATGTTAGAAGTCCAGGCTAGAAGCATAGGGTAGTATGGCTATTAGACAAGGCTAGAAGGCTGACTGTGTAGAATACTAGATTGTATACAATTAGGCTAGACGCTGAGGGTAGTAGGTTTGCAGACTAGGCAAGAGGGTTAGGCTAGAAATATGGGCTATTGGGCTAGTAGACTTGACTATTAAGTCCAGGCTGTACCTCTAGGGTGTAAATCAAGGCTAGTAGAGTAGCATAGCAGTGTAGGCTAGTAATCTAGATATACAAGTTTAGACTAGTAGGCTTGTAGACTAGGCTAGAAGTCTAGGCTTGTAGGGTAGTAGAGTGGGTGAGAAATCTAGTTTAGTAGTGTAGGCTAGTAGTCTATGATAGAAGGCTAGTCTAGCATGGCTAGTAGATTACGCGAAAGGTCTTGGCTAGTAGGCTACATGGGTAGAAGACAAGGCTGTAGACCAGCCTAAACGCCTAGGCTATAAGTCTAAAATAGAAGTCTAGGCTACTTGGCTTGTAGACGAGGGCAAAGGTATATGCTAGAAGCATATGCTAGTAGGCTAGGATAAGAAGTCTTGGCTAGACGTCAAGGTTAATAGAATTGGCTACGATTCTAAGCTAACTAGACCTCTAGGCTATGAGGATAGCATACAGTTAGAAGCCTAGTAGAGTGCGATAGACGTTGTGGACGCATAGACTAGGCTAGAAAAAGCTAGTACGCTAAGTAGACTAGGTTTGAATTCTAGGCCAGCAGACAAGGCTAGAAGACTATTTGAGCAGACTACGATAAAAGTCTAGGCCAGTAGGATAGGCTAGAAATCTAGGCTAGTAGACTAGTCTAGAAGTCTAGACTACTAGGCCAGTAGACTGTACTACTATGTTAGTAGACTACGGTAAAAGGATAGACTAGAATCTAGAAGTCTACACTACTAGGCTAGTATACTCAGATAGAAAGCTAGCCTAGTAGCCTAGAGTAGAAGTCCATGCTAATAGGCTAGACTAAGTGGGCAGTAGAATAGGCTAGACGTCTAGGCCTACATGCTAATATACTAGGATCAAGACTATGGGCTATGCTAATCACATCGGCTAGAAGTCTAAACTAGGAGACTATGCTAGAAGTCTAGGTTACTACACTCAGCTAAACGGCTAATCTAGGCTAGTAGATAAGGGTATATATCTAGGATAGATGTCTAGGCTATAAGACAACGGGGGTAGAAGTCACGGCTGTAGACTAGGCTAAAAGTCTAGGCTAGATGTTTAAACCATAGACAATGCTAGAAGTCTAAGCTACTAGACTATTAAAGTAAAAGGGTAGTCTAGGCTAATAGATTAGGGTAAATGTCTGGGATAGACGTCTGGACTAGAAGTTTAGACTAGTAGACTATGCTAGAATGCTAGCCTAGTAGACTAGGTTAGGATTTTAGGCTAGTATTGGTGTGTAGACTGGGCTAGAAGACTGCATGTGTATAAGTCTGGGTTGCAGATTAGAGGTCTAGGCTCGTAGGCTAGAGGAATAGGCCAGTCTAGACTATTGGGCTAGTAGAATAGTCTAGAAGTGTAGTGTGTAAATCTAGGCCAGTAGACTAGCTTCGACGCCTATGCTAGTAAACTAGACTAGAAGATTAGACTAGTAGACTAGGCTAGAAGTCTAGGCTAATAGGATAGCAGAAGAGGCGAGAAGCATAGTCTAGTAGATTGGGCTAGTAGAGACTACATGGCTAGTGATATGGCTTAGACTAGGCTAAATCTCTAGTCTTGAAATCTAAACTGGGTTTCTAGGATACTAGCCTAGTAGACTAGGGTAAGGTATATGCTAGAAGCATATGGTAGTAAGCTATGATATACGGCTCAGCTAGAAGTCTAGGTTAATAGGCTAGGTGACTTGACTAGAATTCTAAGCTAACTAGTAAGCTAGTAGACTGGTAGAAGTCTAGTAGAGTAGGCTAGAATTCTAGGTTAGTGGTCTAGTAGACTAGGCTAGAAAGTAATGCCTGTAGTCTAGTAGACTATGCTATACGCCCAGATTAGTAGAGTAGACTACCAGACTATGTTAGTAGACTAGGTTAGAAATCTAGTCTAGTAGGCTAGTAGAATAGAATCGATGTCTAGGCTAGTAGATTAGACAAGAAGTCTAGAACTTGGTCTTGGCTAGTAGACAACCTGTGCAGAAGTCAAGGCTGTAAACTAAGCTAAAGGTCTAGGCTATAAGTTTAAAGTAGTAGACTATGCTAGATGTCTACACTACTAGGCTCTTAGACGATGGTGAAAGGCTAGCCTAGAATCATAGACTAGTAGACTTGGCGACATTGTTAGAAGTCTAGGGCACTAGGCTAGTAAACTAGGCTAGAAGTATAGGCTAATAGACTACGGGAGACCTCTATGCTAGTTGACCATCTAGGTATAAGTTATACCCAGATGGTCAACTAGCATAGAGGTCTCCCGTAGACTGTATAAGTCAACGCTGTAGACTACCTGGGTAGAGGTCAAGGCTGTAGCCGATGCTAGAAGTATACGCTAGTAGGCTAATATATTGGACAAGAAGTCTAGTATAGAAATCTAGGCTAATGGGAATGGGCTAGTAGAGTAAGTTAGAATTCTAGGCAAGAAGTCTAAGCTAGAAATACAGGCTAGTAGGCTAGAAGACTACGCTACAAATCTAGGCTAGTAGACTAGACTAGTATGACTTGTAGATTCGGGTAAAATTCTAGGCTAGTAAGGCTGGTAGGTTAAGCTATAAGTCTAGGCCAGTCGGCTAGTAGATTAGGCCAGTTCCATCAAATAGTTTCTCCGCCAGACCTGAGTGCACTGAGTTGAGATGTGTCGACAACCTCTCCCTCTCCACCGCCACCTCTCCCCCACGAACCCACACAATCCTATTTCCTTAAATAAAATGAATATATAAAATGAATGACCGATGGTCAATGCACTTGAGCTAAATACAGCAATTGATTAGTATACTAAATTACCCATTGCTAAAAGAAACCGTTGACTATAAGAAACATTTTATATTTACTGCCTAGATAATTATCAGTTACACATGGTTAAATGTCTCGACTGTCTTCCTCATTATCGATAAACATGAGCTAAAAAAAAGTTAAAAGGTTTCTGAAATACGTCCCGGACACAAAGTTTTTGATGCAATTTTACGCATTTTAGGAGGATAACTCTTTGCAAATGTTGACGAATCGCGGCGAAACGAAGTTATGACACTTTGTCTCCTCATAATATGATTGTATGTGCACTGGAGAAAAAGATTGGAAATGTAGGCTAAGAAGTTTTTGAGATATGGCTCAGACACAAAATTCTTGACAAATTTTACGCAGTTCATGGGGGGGGGGGGGTAACTCTGGTGTCGGGGGACTAATTACTACAATTTATGCAACAACAGACATTTATAGATTTTAACATCCGCTAATCGGGGAGTGTTCTAATGTTAGTAAAGGTGACAGACATACATGCTGTTATTAGCAGCAAATGTTTGGATTGATAAAGATAAAATAAAATGATTAATAGCAGCATGCACGCGTTTCAATGAAAAGATTAGAGGAGGCTCTTTTAGAAACTATCTGTGACAAATAAGATCCTTTAGCTATGGTTCACCAGAGCTCTCAACAGTCAATCCTTGCAATTGACTCGGGGTTGTTTCCATTAAAAAAAACCCATTACATTAACACATAAAATAAGAAAAAATAAATAAAAGTATTGAAGACTGACGACTATCCTTGTTTCACGCGATAGAATGTGAGCCCTCATCGTACAAATAGAGGCAAAAATTTCTAACTTTATTTTAATAATACACCTTTCCCATAGTGACGTCATTACGCCAGGATTTCCATAAATCAGCGCTCAGAGTAAAACTGCTGGCTGGTAACGCCGCCAACAAGCCGCTTACCCGCATTGAGTTACTTGTGCACTAGAATACACCGCAATCTAAACCGTTCCTATGATAAACCAAATAATGTATTATTTTATATATTTTTGTATATGCGATGTATTCCGGGAAGGTATTTTCCCAAAATACGCTAATGTGGGAAAGGTCTATTCTGATAGCTTGCACAATTTTGACGGGCACGTGAGATGGTTTTCGTGGAATCTGCTATTTAGAATTAAATGAATTTTGCGTTAAGAATTTTTTAAACCTAATTTGACTTACGTTTGTTGTTACCTAGTATGATGCCAGCAACATGCTCTTGTCAAATTAAATTAAAAAGATTCTGGAAATTCAGGGTTCGAAGAGGTAACACAGGATTGATCATGTCAAATAAAGATATGCGTAATAGAAATAGAGGTACAATATCATTTCTTGTTAAACAGCATATGTCTACTAGAAAATTGATGTATGCAATATGCCTACCCTAGTAGGCAGTGCCGGATTAAGCCTTGCGAGGACTGGGGGCGAATAATATCTGTAGAGTTGGGTGAATGTGAAAGGAAACCCAAAAAGGGATCCGGTGGGGGGGGGAGAGATTCTGAAATCTAGATGCTCGCAGATGGCATCTCCTGCATTTCCAGAGGTAAATATGGACTATCAGTTGGCTGTTAAATTATTCTTTTTTAGCCATTTAATTTCATTTTTTTTTGTTCACTCAATTTTTTGAGCCGTTCTGTTGTCAAAACAGGACTGGATAAAAAACTGAATGAACAAAAACATGAAATTAAATAGCTAAAAGTAGACTAGTTTAACAGCCAACTGAGGGGCTGCAAGTGCAGGTGGTGCCATCTGAGAGCATTTAGAAGATAAAAAATAGTATTAAACTGTAATACAATCATGAACCATTTGACTGCTAAAACATCAAAACAGTCTCAAGAAAACAACCCACTTTTTAATAAGAATAATACTGAAATAATATATAATGGACACATAAGACAATAAGACCATATAGTCTGTCTGCCATGCAGTTTCTTCTCTATTTACAAACGAAAACAGCTCTATGGACATCATGTCCAGACAGCGTTTCTCATTTGTAAAAAGAGAAACTGCATAAAACACATTATTCACTAAAAAAAGATTTGTGATAGAAAAATTAGGGGCTGGTCAAGATCTGGGGCCCCTATTGTAATCCGCTACTGCTAGTAGGCTTACATGATAGAGACACCCGACCGACACATCGCACACGCGTTACTACGAGACAAGAAACGTTAAGTTTTTGGCACGTATATAGCCGCCCATAGAAGTAATGGAGGTTTTTAGTCGCTATTGTTCTCTTCGTTTGAATGTGTTTTTAACCAGTCAAAACGCTCCATTTATAGTCGCTATTGTTTGGAGAACAATGACGACTATGACGCCACATTTTCTAGATAACAATGGCGACTATATTCACACGTTTTTGAGAATCTCCACCACTCTGGAATGTTCTAGTATTTTGAAGTAGTTAACCCTTAAACGTTGTGTATTTTACGTTTAAATGTAGTGGCGGCGCTCCCCCCTCCATGGTTATCTACCGTGGTAGAAAATGTAAAGATAATAGAGTTTAAGAGGAGGAGTGATAATAGTAGAGAGTCGTATTGATAATAGTAAAATAATAGAGTTTAAGAGGTGGTCTGAAAAAGGAGGTCGTAGGAGTCGTAGTAGTGAGTATGAGGTTGAGGATGTATGAGGAATTACGGTAGGATATTGATGTATATTTTGAAAATAATTTGACTGTTTCGTCGATAACGTTAATTTATTAGTAAACTATTTTGTAGAATATTTAGACTAATTTGACTGTAAGCTGTTACTGTCTTAGTAAGCAACAGCTACCAGACAGATTAGTAACAAAATATTAAAAATAATCTTGTATTAATGGTATGGAGTGTTCAGTTGGAATGGTTACCAAGACTTGGTGGTAATGGATTCATTGGATTGTATCATGGGTTAAAAAAAGTTAACCCTTTCACCGATGAATTCCCCATATCTCATTTTCATCGATACCATACAGGAAAACTGTTGAATATTTTGAAAATAATTTGACTGCCTGTGTCAGTTAAGGCGGAATGATATAGCATTCCTCCTCAGTTGATATTGCTGGATGATTATGAGGGCGATGCTAGCATACTTGTTTGCAAGGTATGCACGATGTACGAATATTTTGATAATTTGTTGCTGAATATTTTGATAATTTGAGTGGTAGCTGAATATTTTGATAATTGGTTGCTGATTATTATGATAATCGGTTGCTGAATATTTTGATTGGTTGCTGAATAAATTGATTGGTTGCTGAATATTTTGAAAACGATTTGACTGTGTACATTTTAATTTCTTATTAGGCGATGTTAGGTACGAGAGAGGTGGTCTGATAACGGAGGTCGAAGGAGGATGGAGGAATGCTATCTCGGCCACCCTCTGCTCGGCATTGTTCTCCGTGCATGAGGGCGCCTTTATTCGCCTGGTGGTCCTTTAAGAAAATGCATATAGGTGGTCGCTCGTAGGTGTCGCGAGGGATGAGGAGGATGGCTGACGTATGCTAGCGTATTCGCCGGGGCAACGTCTTGCGCGATATCTCTGTACGAATATTTTGAAAATAATTGATTGTAAGCTGCTGGTGGTTTAGTCACCATTAACCCCCTCCTTGGTTTAAGTCATTTAAAAAATGTCAGTCATTTAATTATTAAGTTTTCAAAATTGTTATGGAAATGGTCATCGTTGACGATCGATGTTATATAATATTATATAGATAGTTTTATCTACCATATTTATGTCTTTAAAGCGTCAATCATTTATTTATTAAATTTTTTTTAAATATGAACAAACTCCCAGTCATTTAATTTTCAACAAATCAGAGCGTTGCGTTACACGGGTTATAGTGATCCACGTTGTATGTATAATATTATATATATATATATATATATATATATATATATATATATATATATATATATATATATATATATATATATATATATATATATATATAGATATATATATATATATATATATATATATATAGGCCCTATATATATATATATATATATATATATATATATATATATATATATATATATATATATATATATATATATATAAGCCCTATATATATATATATATATATATATATATATATATATATATATATATATATATATATATATATATATATATATATATATATAGGCCCTATATATATATATATATATATAGAGAGAATTTTATCTTACGTATTTAAGGCTATTCTTTAAAGTGGAAGTCATTTAATTATTAACATTTCAAAAATATGAGCAAAATGTGTTCCCCAGTCATTTAATTTTCAAAAATCAGACACGTACACAGTAATTTTTCCTATGCTATTACATAGATAGTGTTATCTATCGTATTTATGTCTCTAAAATGGCAGTCATTTAATTATAAAATTTTCAAAAATATGAACAAAATGCTTTCCTAGTCAATGGCAACGCATTAATCGACCACGAACAATAGCGTACAGATGCCCATTTAGAACAGTAGCGTCCATCGACCACTTTTGGCGGATCAGAACGTGCGCTTGTGTATGCATGTGTGAAGAGGGTTGTTGTGTGTAAAATCTTTATTACATTATTTTATTTTTTTGAACAGATAAAGAGTTCTCTTTCGAATGATTTGTGGGCCCTGAAAAGGGCCGTGTTTTGAGATAGGTCTCAGTCTTCGCAGATCCGCACA
Source organism: Chaetoderma sp. LZ-2023a (assembly GCA_034401795.1). NCBI lineage: Eukaryota > Metazoa > Mollusca > Caudofoveata > Chaetodermatida > Chaetodermatidae > Chaetoderma > Chaetoderma sp. LZ-2023a. Next base: position 84,274,901 of record CM067360.1, read on the forward strand.
GGCATGGTTGTCAGTTTGGTAACAAACTGCGTCATGTTTGCTTTTTGTATATCAGTCGGAGTATCACCGATTACATGCGGATACTGTTTGATTGGTAATAGACAATAGCACTCCTTGCAGGTGTACACCATCTCTTTAGGTTCTGTTTTCTTGATCATACGCCTACAGACCATCTCGTGTGTCGACCGTCGGCATATGGTGTAGCGGATGTCGATGGAACACCAACGACATCGCACATACCCAGCGTCTGATCCGTCAAAGTTTGTACTGCTGGCCATTTTAGCCAAATGTACATTAACATTTACATTTATGCCACATCGCTCTACTACAAAAAAATATAAGGCATATCACGTGAGATGAAATCGGACTGCCTATGGCTACCTAACTACTCTGCAGTTACATGTCCAACCACTTTGCGATGTTTAAACTGGAATGAGAAAACGGATTGAATTTGTACCGTTTATAGGAATATATGTACTGCGGCCGCAAAATCCGCAACACACGCCCGCAAATCCGCAACACGCGGTCCGCATGCGGCCGCACATGTACGCATGCATTTTGGCGTGTATGCATGTTCAGGTATGCGCATATACTTGTTGCCATCCGCAACACGCACCCGCAAATCCGCAACACGCGGCCCGCATGCGTCCGCACATGTACGCATGCATTTTGGCGTGTATGCATGTTCAGGTATGTGTATATACTTGTTGGCATCCGCAACACAAGCCCGCAAATCCGCAACACGCGCCCGCATGCGGCCGCACATGTCCGCATGCATTTTGGCGTGTATGCGTGTTCAGGCATGTGTATAGACTTGTTGCCATCCGTAACACGCACCCGCAAATCCGCAACACATTTTAGCCGAATGTACATTAACATTTACATTTATACTACATCGCTCTACTAAAAAAAATGTAAGGAATATCGCGTGAGATGACTATCGTCCTATCAAAAACTGTCGCGTACTGGCCTCCATATAATGACACATACATGCAGGCGAAAATCTTGGATATGTTCACGGGCTAGACGCGATGGATCAGTTTGTTAAATGGTTTACGCACATAAAAATCTGTGTGTGTTACAAAAGTATCCAGGGAAATATGTTTTCTCTGACCACCTCGTTATTGTACATAAAGCATCTATGATTCGCTTTTAATCCTTCAATTTGTATGCAAACGCGTTAACTTTCATCTAAAACCCTCAAATATGAAACTAAGCGGCTTCCTACCAGTCATTTAATTTTTTTTAAAGAGAGCAAAGTACATCTCTATGCAGGTAATATATAGCTAAACCACGCGATGTTGTATGCATAATATTATATAGATAATAATCATGCATCTCATATTTAAGGAGTGGTCTTTAAAGCGACAGTCATTTAATTATTAAATTTTAAAAATTGTTATAAAAATGGTGGGAACAGTGTCCACCATCGTCATCGTTGACAAATAATGACGAGCACCCTTGTATCGTTTAACGTATTAATTAGGTGATCAATGCGGTCCCTCGTGGTTGTAGTAAAAAAGTATTTTGAAACTAAGCGGAATTGTGGCTTCCTATGCCAAATTGTCGCATTGAACAGCACTTTAGTCAAATTAGTATCAAAACTATTCGCTTAAACTACCAATGCGCCATGATTAGGTTTGAAAAAACAGAAAATAACATCCCTGGAATGAGTGTAGAGGTGGTCGCATAATTGAGGTCGAACGAGTGAGGAGGAGGGATGAGGTATGCTAGCTTGGTGCTGCCTGGCACGAGGGATGAGGTATACTAGCATACTTGTTTACAAGGCTGGCAATGTGCGTTGTACGAATATTTTGAAAATAGTTTGACTGCAGTGTTAGCAACAACTTTATCAAATCGTTTCCATGACAAAATAATTTGACTGTCTGCATCAACTTTTGCTCAAACCGTTTCCAAAATATTTTGCTAGGAAGTAGATCCCTGGAATGTCTGAAACACCTCGCCAGTCAGCCAGTTAAAGGTAATAAAACTAGGAAAAATTACCATGTCCGGGTACACACAGTATGAATGCATTATGAGTACCTAGTCAATGAGACCCCGACAACAAAAATAATATAGTTGGCTAACCATTGTCTACTACCAGTACCGACCATCACCACCACCATCACCATCCCTCTATAACCATCAGCACCACTACCCACTAAGCACCAACACCCACCACCAAGTATAAACCCCACCACCATCATCCACCACAACACCTATATATTACATATGATAAAACATATAGTTACTGTAGCATAAACAAATAGTCAATGTTCTGGAGATCCATTTATCGATGACTGATTCCTTATGGATCAGATCCATCACCGTCAGAATCATCATCATTATCCTCAGCATCTAGACAGTTCCTTATGTACTTCTTGATCAGAAACTCTCTTTTTCGAAAAGCTGAGAAGACTGCTTCATCATATGCGTACCCCTCGTCAATAAAATTTTTAATTTCCTGACAAATTATTTTAATGAGCGTAGAGTTCTGTAATCTTCTCCACTGGAACATTATGTCTAAAGTTTTTGTAACTAAAGCATCAGCATATACGGAAATAGACACATTGCCTACACCATTTGGGTCTGTGTTCACTTCACCATCCTCATCTTCTAAACCTGATTGTTCAGCGTCTGAGACCTGCTTAATATTTTGGAATATGATAAATAGTTCCTCATTGCCTATGTCTTCTTTTTCACCTTCACCTTCATCTTCACTCTCAGACTCCGCTGAGTCATCACCGGCTTCACTCTCCGACTCCGCTGGCTCATCATCTTCACTATTCATCTCTGTCATTTTTTCATCTTCAGTCTAGATTTTCGCTATCTTCATCATTATGGAATCGGATCTTATGCCGCTTCAGGTCATTTGACCTATTAAAAGTTGAACCATATTCAAAACATTTATGTCTCAGCATATTGATTATAGCATAAATCTAGCAAGTATTCAAGTTACAAGGTTCTTCAAAGAAATCTGACTGCCTAACTACTCTGCAGTTACACGTCCATCCACATTGCGATGTTTAAACTGGAATGAGAAAAGGGCATGAATTTGTAGCATTTATAGGAATATATGTACTGCGGCCGCAAATCCGCAACACGCGCCCGCAAATCCGCAACACACGCCCGCAAATCCGCAACACGTGCCCGCAAATCCGCAAATGCGGCCGCACATGTACGCATGCATTTTGGCGTGTATGCGTGTTCAGGCATGTGCATACACTTGGTACCATCCGCAACACAAGCCGGTAAATCCGCAACACGCGGCCGCACATGTACGCACGCATTTTGGTGGTGGCGGTGGTGGGTGGTTGGTGGGTGGTGTTTGCTGTCGCAATGTCTAGACAAATGGATAGTCAGCAGAGCCAGTCATTCCGATGATAACTTTTCAAAAATAGTCTTCTGGCGCACGCATGCGCACACCGCGGCACGCACGCACCTACGCACAAGGGCACAACGTATAACTAGCAGCGTATTAGCATGTGTGCATACGAGAGTGACCTATATTAAACCCTCATGACATACCTTCTCCAACCTATATACCATTTTTCAGACACCGCTCTCACACATTACGACCACAATGTCTAGACAAATGGATAGCTGTCAGAGTCAGTCATTACGGTGATACATTTTCAAAAATAGCCTTCTCTAAGGATGCAAGTATGAATATGAAGAAATTCGCTATGGGTTGGCGGGTGCGTGGGTGGTGGTGGTGGGGTTAATGCCTGGTGTTGGGTGTAGGTCGTAGTGGTGGAGGTGGTGGCGGTGGTGGTGGTGGGTATTGGTGATGATGGTGGTGGTGGTGGTTGGTGGGGGATGTTTACTGGCACAATGACTAGACAAATGGATAGCCTGCAGTGCCAGTCATTCCGATGATAAATTTTCAAAAATAGTCTTCTCTAAGGATGCAAGTATGAATATGAAGAAATTCTCTATGGGTTGGCGGGTGCGTGGGTGGTGTTGGTGTAGGTCGTAGTGGTGGTGGTGGTGGGTGTTGGTGGTGATGATGGTGGTTGGTGGGGGTGTTTGCCGGCGCAATGACTAGACAAATGGATAGCCTGCAGTGCCAGTCATTCCGATAATAAATTTTCAAAAATAGTCTTCTCTTGTACTACAAATATGAATATGAAGAAAATGGACATTTTCTTGAAGAAATTCGAGGGTTAAAGGGTTAAGAAAGTCTCTAGCGTCCATGTAATGACGTAACACGAGGTGGTCGCTTAGGGCAGGACTGAATTATACAGTAAAAAACATGGTTATAACGTATCACTGCTCTGTAGCCAAAAGGATATATTTATATTTGTAGTAAACGGCCATCTATGATTATGCTACTACGCTTGTAATGTTGCTCTTAATTGTCGTATCTTTACGCGTCGGTAAACAACAATAGCGGTGGGCGGGTGCAGGAGTTTTTCAAAAATCGATAATAACGCCTGCACCCGATCACCGGCTATTGTTGTTTACCGACGCGTTCTTTCATTATTAACACATGGTATGTTTGTATGTCGATTCAAGTTTGATCTCACGGCTATTCAAGACGTATGGATAAATTAAAACCATACGCACCAAATAATCTTTTTAGCATAAGTACGCGCGACATACAATTCTATAAACACACCGAAACCTCAGAGACATAATGACCACATTTTAACCATCGTGCAACATCTAAAACGACTGATGTTATTGAAATATTAAGTATTTAAAAACAATTTGTGCGTAATGACCGTTAAAAGTCAATACATCTTCAAAATATTCAACAAAAATAGTTTACTAATAAATTAACGTTAGCAACGTCAAATTAATTTCAAAATATTCAACAGTTTTCCTGTATGGTATCGATGAAAATGAGATATGGGGAATTCATCGGTGAAAGGGTTAACTTTTTATAACCCATGATACAATCCAATGAATCCATCACCCCCAGGTCTTGGTAACCATTCCAACTGAACACTCCATACCATTAATACAAGATTATTTTTAATATTTTGTTACTAATCTGTCTGGTAGATGTTGCTTACTAAGACAGTAACAGCTTACAGTCAAATTAGTCTCTAAATATTCTACAAAATAGTTTACTAATAAATTAACGTTATCGACGAAACAGTCAAATTATTTTCAAAATATACATCAATATCCTACCGTAATTCCTCATACATCCTCAACCTCATACTCACTACTACGACTCCTACGACCTCCATTATCAGACCACCTCTTAAACTCTATTATTTTACTATTATCAATACCACTCTACTATTATCACGCCTCCTCTTAAACTCTATTATCTTTACATTATCTACCACGGTAGATAACCACGGAGGGGGGAGCGCCGCCACTACATCAACGTAAAATACAAAACTTTTGAGGGTTAACTACTTCAAAATACTAGAACATTCCAGAGTGGTGGAGATTCTCAAAAACGTGTGAATATAGTCGCCATTGTTATCTAGAAAACGTGGCGTTATAGTCGTCATTGTTCTCCAAACAATAGCGACTATAATGGAGCGTTTTGATTGGTTAAAAACACATTCAAACGAAAAGAACAATAGCGACTAAAACCCCACTATACTACTGCCCATATTGAACATAAAAGGCTTACTTGCTTAATTGTCTCGTAATAGGATATTTATGTATATGTTAGCATGCAACATCATGCATTTCTGATATAATTTTAAAAAATTCTATCTGGATCTCGGTTAATATAATTTAATAAATTGTGATTGCAGATTTACAAAGGGTAGCAGTGGCTATGCAGATTTACAAAGGGTAGCAGTGTTCATCCTGGGCCGCGTTTTGGCGACTGACGCGGTCAGTGAATTTCGATGACCAGGGTTTTGCTTGGTGCCCTGTAGCCTTCATCGTTCTTATGTAAGCCAGGGAACCAGGCACGAACAGTCAGTTAATTTACTGACCGCATCAGTCGCCAAAACGCGGCCCAAATCTGCAAAGAAAACGTGTGTGGCGTGTGCGCGCGCCCGTGCGTGCGTTTGAGTGCGTGCGTGCATGCGTATGTGTGAATGTGTTGTACACTATTTCAGTTTAATGTCATGATCAAAATGTAAAGCAAATAGCAGGCTACCACAGAGTCAAATTCTCATAAATTTCTCAGGGACACCCCCATTGACATCTCGTGTGATGGGACACCTTTTCGAGACCAATCACCCATCTTACCCCTACAATAAATCTACACTAGAATTCGATAAATACGAATATATAGCTATAATAGTTGCGGCATGTGAGCAGCTTTGCTTGATATGCAAAACAACAGACAGACATGCAAGCAGGCAGGCAGGAAAGTGGGAAGGCAGGCATGCAGGTGGCAGGCCGGTAGGCAGGCAGGCAGACAGACAGACAGACCGAATTAATAGCAAGCATTACTTAATAGCAATCATTAACAGCAATCATTAACATGCCTAATAATTTATATAGTAGACATAGATGTGAACTAGCCGTCAGATATACATATACATATACTTACGAGTCATACATTATCTTTATCTTTCTTGCTATGAAAAACTGCCGTACACTACGACGACTGCGACGATAACGGCGGAGACACCAACAATCGCAAGAACAACACCGATAGCAATGCAAATTTTAATGACAGCGTCGCGGCGACGATAATAACAATTGTATAACTATATTTAGGCTACTAATTAAGCTATATCGATTAAGTTATTGCCATTACTTAACTAAACTCCACAACTGATGTAAAAATTCTAACTATTATAAACAATCACGCTGCGGTCTGGGTGTAAATTGTAGTTTACTAATCTTATTGCATATTTTCGTAACGATGTTGTACACCGCCGTACGCCTCCGTACGTGGGAATGTGCGTGTTGTGCGTGCGCTTTTGTATGTGTGGGTGTGCGTGTGAAAGTGTGTGCGTGCGTGCGTGGGTGCATGCGTGCGAGCGTGTGCGCACGCGCAGGAGTGCCTGCACGTGGGATTGCGTCGGCGAGCATGTATATTATTGGGTGGGAGTTCGTGTGTGTATACAAGTGTGCATGGGTGCATGTGGGTGTGCGTGTATGCGTTGGTGGTGTGCGTTCGAGTGTCTGGCACGTGCGTGGCTGTGCGCGTGAGTGCGTTTCTGTGTGGTTGAGTGGATGTGTGTATAAATTATTGCAAGATCAGAGTTAAATGTTAACATATACAGCCATAGTATACTTAAACTTATGTATTAATTGAATTGTATATACGGTATCCGTCATGTACATAATTGTGTCCAATGTGCACTCAAAGGCCGATGGCCTATAAGCTACCTCGGAGCTCGGCGTCGCAAAGAATTATGGGTAATGTCAAAGGTCAAAGCACATAAACAAATCTCTCGAGTCTGACAGCTCTGCGGCTACGCTGCGAATTTTCCTCCTCATACATGCGTGTTTTATGGTGTTCTTATGTGTGAACTTCTTAGCGACAGCTTGATATGGAATCATATCAAGATATTTATGCAGCAGAATTAGAAAATCAAATAATATTTACGCAACTGGAGGCGGAAAACAACGCGGTCAAGCGCATTCACCCCGGTGCCAATTCGACCCATTAACTCGCTGTTCCGATTAGAAGTGGATTCACACTAGTGTATTTTGCATAAATTCAATAAATAAATGTAGTTATTATATGTATTTTAGAAGTACAATTACAATATGCTTATTTTTAAGTCTATGTAATGTCAGCGATTACGTGAGACTGACAGTGTAGGCCTACACACGTACACCAGCTTCATAGTTAGGCCTATATATATATGGTCTGTGTGTATGGTACTACATTGTTCTAATATTCCCAATCTAACGCTATATAATTCTCTAGTCTCCTAAAGGCATTATTAGGCTACCTAATGTAATCATTCAATGTAATACGTGCGCGTAGATTGCGCTATTCATTGATAACGGAATTATCCCAAACAGAGTATAATTATGTTTATCGTATTATCCATAAATAAACATCAGTCAAACAAACCACTGAGGCCGGCAGCCAGGGCAGGACCGGTTCACCATGTAATATTACTCCCAATCAGGCAGCCATGGCAGGGCAAGCAATCAGGCAGCAAGGGCAGGGCAGGCAGGCAATCAGGCAGCCAGGGGAGGGCAGGCAGGCAGCCAGGGTAGAGCAGGCAGGCAGCCAGGGAGGACAGGCAGGCAGCCAGCCAGTGCCGGCAGTCAGTCAGGACATGGCAGCTAGGTAATCAGACAGCCAGATCAGAGCAGGCAGGCACAATGGCATGGCATGGCAGCCATGCAATCAGGCAGCCAGGGGTGGACAGGAAGGCAGGCAGCCAGAGCAGAGAGTCAGTCAGGGCATGACAGGCAGCCAGAGCAGGGCAGGGCAAGCAATTGGGCAGCCAGAGTAGGGCTGGCAGGAAACCAGGCAGCCAGTAGAGGACAGGCAGGCAGTCAGTCAAGGCATGATAGGTAGTCAGGCAGCCAGGGCATGGCAGGCATGCAGCCATGACTGGGCTGGGCAGCGCAGGGCAGTGTACGCAATTAGGCAGACAACCAGGCATGTGGCAGCCCCAGCGGCAGACAGACATCGACCTATGACCCAATCCACCACTGACCCAGCTTAGTTGGTCGGTTGACCAGCCAGTTGGACCATCGTCCTACCACTCACTCACCCACACAATTTATCAGTCACTCACTCGTGAGTGAGTGAGTCAGTCAGTGAGTCAGTGAGTCAGTGAGTCAGTGAGTTGGTCAGTCAGCCAGTCAGTGAGTCAGTGAGTGAGCCACTGAGCGAGCGAGCCAGCCAGTGACTGAGTGAGCGAGCCAGCCAGCCAGCCAGCCAGCGAGCGAGTGAGTGAGCGAGCGAGGTGGGTGGGTGAGAGTAGTTATGGGTGCGGCTGGCCGTTACTGTTCTTCCCAGCAGGGGGTCTTCGAGAACAATGGGTTTTTCAGGAGATCAAAGGAAAAGCTTGCGGAATGGAATGTTGAGAACAATGGCGTACAGCGGTACACGCATTCTAGAGAACAATGGCGTCCAGCGGCACACGTTTTTCTCGATAACAATGACATACAGCCGCACACGTATTTGAGAATCTGCAACACTGGAATGTTCTATTATTTTGAATGAGTTAACCCTTAAAAGTATAAAAGTTGTGTATTTTACGTTTGAACGTAGTGGCAGCGCTCCCCCCTCCGCGGTTATCTACCGTGGTAGATAATGTAAAAATAATAAGAGAGTAATGTAAAAATAATAGAGTTTAAGAGGTGGTCCGATAATGGAGGTCGTATGAGGAGGAGAATGTAAGAGGAATTACGGTATTGATGTTTGAAAATAATTTGACTGTTTCGACGCTAACGTTATTAGTAAACTGTAGAATATTTAGTGACTGGCTGTAAGCTGTTAGTAAGCAACAGCTACCAGACAGATTAGCAACAAAATATTAAAAATAATCTCGTATTAATGGCATGTACGGTTGGAATGGTAACCAAGACTTGGTGGTGGCGGATTGTATCATGGGTTAAAAAGAAGTTAACCCTAATACCGATGAATATATAGTTCATTTTCATCGATACCATACAGGAAAACTGTTGAATATTTTGAAATTAATTTGACGTCGCTTACGTTATTAGAAAAACTATTTTTTGTCGAATATTTTGATTGACTTTTAACCGTCATTACGCACAAATTGTTTTTTTAAATACTTTGCAATAACGTCAATCGTTTTAGATACGACGGTTAAAATGTGGTAATTATATCTCTGAGGGTTCCGTTTATAGAATTGTATGTCGAGCGTACTTATGCTAAAAAGATTATTTGTTGCGTATGATTTAACCATACGTCTTGAATAGCCGTGGGATCGGTCCTTAATCGAGTTACAAACACGGCACGTGTTAATAACGAAAGAATGTTAAAGCACCAAGATCAATCTTGAATCGAGATACAAACATGTCATGTGTTAAGGAATACTATAAGAATATACCACCAGTCTCGTTCTAAGCACGTGATATTACAATGTCCTCGCCGAGAGTTTGTGAAAATCGATAATAAAGCGTGCACCCGCTCACCGGCTATTGCTGTTTACCGACGCTTAAAGATACGACAATTAAGAGCAACATTTTGAGCGTAGTAGCATAATCATAGATGACCGTTTACTACAAATATGAATATATCCTTTTGGCTACAGAGCAGTGATACGCTATAACCATGTTTTTTACTATATAATTCAGTCCTGCCCTAAGCGACCACCTCGTGTTGCGCCATTACATGGACGCTAGAGACTTTCTTAACCCTTTTAACCCTCGAATTTCTTCAAGAAAATGTCCATTTTCTTCATCATAGTACAAGAGAAGACTATTTTTGAAAATTTATTATCGGAATGACTGGCACTGCAGGCTATCCATTTGTCTAGTCATTGCGCCGGCAAACACCCCCACCAACCACCATCATCACCACCAACACCCACCACCACCACCACTACGACCTACACCCAACACCATGCGTTAACCCCACCACCAACACCACCCACGCACCCGCCAACCCATAGAGAATTTCTTCATATTCATACTTGCATCCTTAGAGAAGACTATTTTTGAAAATTTATCATCGGAATGACTGGCACTGCAGGCTATCCATTTGTCTAGTCATTGCGCCGGCAAACACCACCCCACCCCCCACCAACCACCATCATCATCACCAACACCCACCACCACCATTACGACCTACGCCCAACACCATGCATTAACCCCACCACCACCACCACCCACGCACCCGCCAACCCATAGCGAGTTTCTTCATATTCATACTTGCATCCTTAGAGAAGACTATTTTTGAAAATTTATCACCGGAATGACTGACTCTGACAGCTATCCATTTATCTAGACATTGTGGTCGGAATGTGTGAGAGCTCTGTGTTTGAAAAAATGGCATATAGGTTGGAGAGGGTCATGAGGATTTAATAAATGTCTCGCTCGTATGCACACGTGCTAATACGCGATACTGCTAGTTATACATTTGCGTAGGTGCGTGCGTGCAACACTACGACCTACACCCAACACCAGGCATTAACCCCACCACCAACACCCACCCACCCGACAACCCATAGCGAATTTCTTAATATTCATACTTGCAGCCCTAGAGAAGACCATCTTTGAAAATTTATCATCGGAATGACTGACTCTGACAGATATCCATTTGTCTAGACATTGTGGTCGTAATGTGTGAGAGCGCGGTGTCTGAAAAATGGTATGTAGGTTAGAGAGGGTATGTCATGAGGGTTTAATATAGGTCACGCTCGTATGAACACGTACTAATACGCGATCCTGCTAGTTATACATTGTACCCTTGTGCGTGCGTGCGTGCGTGCCATGGTGTGCGCCCTTGTGCGGCCGCATGTTGCGGATTTGCGGGCTTGTGTTGTGGATGGTACCAAGTGTATGCACATGCCTGAACACGCATACACGCCAAAATGCATGCGTACATGTGCGGCCTCATTTGCGGATTTGCGGGCACGGGTTGCGGATTTGCGGGCATGTGTTGTGGATTTGCGGGCGTGTGTTGCGGATTTGTGGCCGCAGTACATATATTCCTATAAATGCTACAAATTCATTCCCTTTTCTCATTCCAGTTTAAACATCACAATGTGGATGGACGTGTAACTGCAGAGTAGTTAGGCAGTCAGATTTCTTTGAAGAACCTTGTAATTTGAATACTTGCTAGATTTATCCTATAATCAATATGCTGAGACATAAATGTTTTGAATATGGTTCAACTTTTAATAGGTCAAATGACCTGAAGCGGCATAAGATCCGATTCCATAATGATGAAGATAGCGAAAATCTAGACAGTGAAGATGAAAAAATGACAGAGATGAATAGTGAAGATGATGGGCCAGCGGAGTCGGAGAGTGAAGCCGGTGATGACTCAGCGGAGTCTGAGAGTGAAGATGAAGGTGAAGATGAAAAAGAAGACATAGACAATGAGGAACTATTTACCATATTCCAAAATATTAAGCAGGTCTTAGACGCTGAACAATCAGGTTTAGAAGATGAGGATGGCGAAGTGGACACAGACCCGCATGGTGTAGGCAATGTGCCTATTTCCGTATATGCTGATCCTTTAGTTACAAAGTGTATAGACATAATGCTCCAGTCGAGAAGATTACAGAACTCTACGCTCATTAAAATAATTCGTCAGGAAATTAAAGATTTTATCGACGAGGGGTACGCATACGATGAAGCAGTCTTCTCAGCCTTTCGAAAACGAGAGTTTCTGACCAAGAAGTACATAAGGAACCATCTAGATGCTGAGGATAATGATGATGATTCTGTCGGCGTTAGATCTGATCCATAAGGAATCAGTCATCGATAAATGGATCTCCAGAACATTGACTATTTGTTTATGCTACTGCAACTATACGTTTTATCATATGTAATATTTACTTCAATGTGAAAATATGGATACAAATAAAACATTGGTTCTTTATGCATGTGTTTGATGATAGTAGCTTCCCAGCCGGGTCTCCCCACATCCCTCGATATACAAATCGGAGTGCTGATGCTGTTGGTGGTGGTGGCGGTGGTGGGGTTGGCGGATGATGAAAATAGGTGTTGTGGTGGATGATGGTGGTGGGGTTAATGCTTGGTGGTGGGTGTTGGTGCTTAGTGGGTAGTGGTGCTGATGGTTATAGAGGGATGGTGATGGTGGTAATGGTGATGGTGGTGTTGATGATGGTCGGTATTGGTAGTAGGTGGTTGGGGCCGCAATGTCCAGACAATGGTTAGCCAACTATATTATTTTTGTTGTCAGGGGTCTCATTGACTAGGTACTCATAATGCATTCATACTGTGTGTATCCGGACATGGTAATTTTTCCTAGTTTTTATTACCTTTAACTGGCTGACTGGCGAGGTGTTTCAGACATTTCAGGGATCTACTTCCTAGCAAAATATTTTGGAAACAATTTGAGCAAATGTTCATGCAGACAGTCAAATTATTTTCAAAATATTCACTAAATGGCATGGAAATGATTTGATAGAGAGTTGTCGCTAACACCTCAGTCAAATTATTTTCAAAATATTCGTACAACGCACATTGACGGCTTTGTAAACAAGTACGCTAGTATACCTCATCCCTCGTGCCAGGCAGCACCACGCTAGCATACATCATGCCTCCTCCTCCTAACTCGTTCGACCTCAATTATGTGCCCACCTCTACACTCATTCCAGGGATGTTATTTTCTGATTCTTCAAACCTATATCATGGCGCATTGGTAGTTTAAGCGAATAGTTTTGATACTAATTTGACATAGGAAGCTACAATTCGCACTAGCGCCTTCGTGCGCACAATCTCTTAAAAAAGTGCTGTTCAATGCGACAATCTGACATAGGAAGCCACAATTCTGCTTAGTTTCAAAATACTTTTTTACTACAACCACGAGGGACCGCATCGACCACCTAATTAGTTAAACGATACAAGGGTGCTCGTCATTATTCGTCAACAATGACGACGGTGGCCATTGTTCCCGCCATTTTTATAACAATTTCTAAAATATAATAATTAAATGACTGACGCTTTAAAGACCACTCCTTAAATACGAGATGCATGATTATTATCTATGTAATATTATGCATACATCGTTTGGCTTAGCTATATATTACCCGCATAGAGATGTACTTTGCTCTCTTTTAAAAAATTTAATGACTGGTAGGAAGCCGCTTAGTTTTGAGGGTTTTAGATGAAGGTTAACGCGTTTGCATACAAATTGAAGGATTAAAAGCGAATCATAGATGCTTTATGCACAATAACGAGGTGGTCAGAGAAAACATATTTCCCTGGTTACTTTTTTTAACACGCACAGATTTTTATGCGCATAAACCATTTAACAAACTGATCCATCGCATCTAGCCCGTGAACATTTCCAAGATTTTCACCTGCATGTATGTGTCATTATATGTAGACCAGTATGCGACAGTTTTTGATAGGACGCTAGTCATCTCACGCGATATTCCTTACATTGGTTTTGTAGTAGAGCGATGTAGTATAAATGTAAATGTTAATGTACATTCGGCTAAAATATGTTGCAGATTTGCGGGTGCGTGTTGCGGATGGCATCAACTTTATGCACATGCCTGAACATGCATACATGCCAAAATGCATTATATTCCTATAAACGGTACAAATTCCATCCATTTTCTTATGTTTAATTTTAATTATCGTGAATAAATGTCGCTAATATTTATCATAAGAAAAATGCACGTGTCAATAAAAAAATACATTTTGTAAAAACATATTATTATTTCTTCGTGTTCCCTTCTCACCCTTCACCCATCTCTCCCCCCCCCCCCCCGACCCCCCCCCCCCCCCCCCCCCCCCACCGCTATTATGACAAAAATATTTAATGGTACACTAGGCCCGCGAGGCATACAATGATCCAAAGATCCATAATTAATCGTATTCACATCACGACAATGACAAAATACAAACATATTTGAATACAGATGAAACCATATGATGTGCTCTGTAATTGAACGCTGCGTATCAATTCCAGTTTTCTATAACTGGAATGTCATTCAAACACGGTGCGATAGTAGTGTTTTGTAAACCGATGATGTTAAGCGGTGGAGAAAAAACACGTGACCGAAATAAGGGTGTGTTCAGATTGAAAAGATAGTTTTACTGACAGCTCATATTTTAGCTATAAAAGCGAAATGCGCGCGACTAGTAAGGCATACAGCGTTTTGAATTTGTCAAAACACGTAAAATGGAATCTCAATTATGCGATCGATGGAGAACGATAGGTTCTACACCTATTAATTGCGGTTGCATCCGATGGAACCAATATAAAGAGGTTGCAGTACGGCAACCATTTGCAATGTCATTGCGTGATATCCGTAACCGCTGGAGAGAATATCTAGCGGATCCGAACGAACGCAATTACAACAAATGGTTGCATACGAAGTACCTACTTCGTAATGATTGTTGTATGTGTATATCGTGCAAACAAAACAGAAGTTATCAATTGCATTAATTGAGATACAAATATTTACGTTATCAAAATAAAAAAATAAGAAAAATAGGCCTCTTTTTTAAGGGGCCACCAATAAACCAAAATTATGTTACATACACCCACACACAAATGGGTACATAAAAAAGATGTGCACGCGCATGCATGCACGACGTACGCGCATAGGGGACAGGGTTAAAAGGGAACACGGGTGACAAGGGGCATGCGCGTAGAACCACGCGCGCGTCGTCACACGCGTATCATAACACGTGTGAGGGTATGCACAGTACGTGCGTGTGTTGGTGCATCAGGTGTGTGCATGTGGGTACGTATGCGGAAAAAAGAAGGTAGGACACCCTTGTGGATGATGGATCAGTAACAAATTTCCAACGATACAGACGCATTCAACCACATATTCCACCATGGGTGAAGCCTTTCATCGTGGTACATACCAACGACATTATTAGTTCACGAGGAAACAGGCATTGACAAAATCTTAAATCGCATGACCTTAAAGCGAATGAAGCGGCCATGTTTAATGTTAATATGAGTAATGCGTGAACACGTCATAAATATGCATAAAGCACTAGCGCTCAAAACGTGATATTCTAATAATTACCCAAGGGAATTAATACATATTGAAGATTTCTGATGTCTTCTGATTCTATTTAATTGTGATCACTTCGACTTCGGTAAGGCCTGTATGTGTGGTTGCTGCGACAACCGGTCTTACCGACGACGAAAGTGATGGATACAAGCTCGCCTCGTTTGTAGATGAAGGTAACGATATTTCTGTCTGTATCCGGGCCTGATCTGACTATTCTAATCGAAGATAATGGTAAGCTACGGTGGTCTTCCGTAGATGCCAGAGTAACCGCTATAGAAAACACGAACTCGTGCCTTGAGGTAAAGTATCAAGGTGATGGCTTTATTCTCTTAATTCTAACTATACAATAATATACTTTGAGCTAAAGTGACTTATACTGTCACAACAGAAGCTACAATAAACTTATTTATTTGATTCAGTTTTCCTACTTACAACGATTTAAGAATTCACTTCAACGTTTTCCTAACTGACTAGCATTACTCTCAGTCGCTCTGATCTGCTATGCTATTCAATTAACTCTTGCCTACTGAAAATACATTCAGCAAGAATTTTGTACGAGGTGCGAGGCGGACTGGACTCCCGATTAAAAGTTAAAGTCCCCCTTTTATACTACTTCAGTTCCTATACTCCCTCCATCTTGGTTTCGCACCGCCGGAGGCTGCTCTGATTCTGATTGGATTATGACATCATTTTGATCAATCAAAACCCAGACCCTCCCTCCCCGGGCGGGTGCTTTCTTCCTAGCACTTGCGGTTTGGCTGGTTCTTGAGTAATGGGATCTGTCGGTCCCTAACTTTATTTTAGAATTCCATCTGCTTCCCATGACAGAATGACGGATGCTTGTTTGATAGCAAGTTCCGATTTGTGTACCTTACGCTAGAATGACGGATGCTTGTTTGATAGCAAGTTTCGATTTGTGTATCTCACATGTCAGAATGACGGATGCTTGTTTGGTAGCAAGTTCCGATTTGTGTATCTTAGGCCTCTACAATTAATACGTTTTTGATCGTAACTTTCCATTGCGTACCTACCGCCTACAGAACGCTACAATGTCCATGTCATGTGCATTACCTATTGGCCGACAACCTGTGGAATGCTAGAGTTAATTGGCACACGAGTTCCCATGCTTCTGTGAGAACACAGACCGCTATGTAACTAACTAACTCCGTTTGTCATATCTAATCCCTTGGTCGATTCCAACCTGGTGCTAACCATCATGATTCATACTCGATTCAGTTTCAAAGCTGTACCGCGCAGTGCTGATAATAAATAATTTCCTAGCATTACATAGACCCTATTTATTAAAGAGAACTGATGTTTATGTGTGGAACGATAATAATCGTACACAGCAACGTTTATCTCAATACTTAAACAGCCGGATGGAATGCACTTAGCGAGATTAACCCATTCAAATTGAAGGACGAAACCAGTGAATCGATTAACCCTCAATAATTAGTTGTGGTAGTAAAACTTGATAATGACCTGAGTGAAAGTTGTTGCTGTCTTGGTGCTAAGTCGTTTATGAGCAATAATCTCTTTGCAGTAACATAAATGACTGCAGCAACAAACATCAATGAGTTTGATCATGGCAGTATGCAAGTTGTACGAATATTGAATCGTTGTAGACGGGAAGAGAATGTTAACCCTACGTTAACCCTCGATGGTGTAACTTGTTGCGCATTGCTTTTACTGCTGTGAATGGTAATAGCATCCAGTCAGGAGAAGGGAAGATATATGGATGATGATCAGTGCTAGTAACGTATCTAAACATAGCCGCTGATCGGTGCATCTTAATATACATGGTGACATAGTCTATTAGCTCACCTGGTATTCACATATGAATTTCACTCGGGATTTACTCGTACATACAAGATGTCCAGCGGGGTCATGACTTCCCACAAGACAATCCCATATCTACACATGCCCCTCAACCGAAGTTAATTAGCCGTCTCTTAAGGCCTAAAGAGAGTGATAATTAACTCGTTGTGCATCATCAACAACCTAAACCACGCCCTACCAGATGTCATACATCCGACTACATCATATCTTAAATCCAACAATGTTAACTAAACATGTCCGTGTAACGGAATATCATGCGCAATTGACCGTCCCCGGAAACATAGGAAAACAGCATAATCCTATACAAAGTACGAACTTGTCCGGATAATGGAATATCATGCGCAATTGACCATCCCCGG
Organism: Chaetoderma sp. LZ-2023a; assembly: GCA_034401795.1. Taxonomy (NCBI): domain Eukaryota; kingdom Metazoa; phylum Mollusca; class Caudofoveata; order Chaetodermatida; family Chaetodermatidae; genus Chaetoderma; species Chaetoderma sp. LZ-2023a. The sequence continues at coordinate 84,292,653 of CM067360.1, forward strand.
AAACACATTAATAGCATCATTAATGCCCTTGTAATTCAAGGTGCAGCAATTAACAATATAACCCTATACACAGTAAATACAATGAAGTCAGTACATAATAACCTTAATCCTACAGTGCAAATAATCATTACTGGTCATACAATAGTTCCTATATCAAGTAATAAAATAATCACCAAATAGTGTTCCAGTAACAGCATATAAAGTTCATACCAAAATGTCACGTTGATGATATCTCCATATAGTCCATGTTTGCGTTAGGATTGTCAACGTTAACGTATCCTGTCATCTCAATCCAGTCGGTAGCCGTCGGGTCGATCTCAGTCCGTGCAGTAGCCGTAGGCGACGACCCGGCTACCATACTCAGCGGCTCCGGTAGTGCTGCAGGTCTCTGGGCTGCTGGGCCTGAACCGGTGGCACACAGATACGAATATTGGCATGATTGTTATCACTGCTATGGGCCGCACGTGGCTTGCAACTTATCCAAGACCACATGCGTGACAATACGCCACATTTATATAATATAATCACCATAATAAGCACAACGACGAAGGAGCCAGCCGAATACGACACAAAAGAGCGTACCCCAATGCCATCGACCATCACTGGGTCGATCGCGGATAATGGTGCTAGCGGCACATACTTAGATTTTAGTAAATGGTTCCATGGTTGCATTTTCAAATGATTCACAATCATGGACTGGTTAAGAACTCTGGTCACATCCAAATGGGGCATCTCAATGGCCAGGCTAACCCGAGCATATGTCCGACTGTAAGACGCAACAGGCTCGAATTGCCAGCCCTTCCCGCTATAACCACATTCGCCAGACATTAATGCATACACTCCATTACTCACCACACACCGGTAGGTCAGTCGTCCGTCGCAGTGTATATCCATTGTTTCACCGAACGTTTGCAACACTACGCCTATCTTCTTATCGGCAAACAATTTGCTAGATGTTTCATTTGATTCGGAGAGCTGAATATTACAAGCACTGTCGGTCGTATTGGTTAACAGGCTTACAATGCATGGAACGTGGATCTTGTCGACCCGTAGTGGACCATGACACACCCGGGGCTCCTCCCCATGACATTCGGATGGCGTGAAGTACCATCCAGTCTTGGTGTCAAGACCGATGCTGGTCCGCGCGATCAGTACTTGCATGTAGTATCCCCTCGCAATTAGCGGTTCCGGCCATGCATGCAACCCGTATTCGATATATATTCGCCCCCGTCGATTAGCGGTAATGTCGCTACGTAATGGAGTCGTGAGTCGTCTTTCCATAATGGATACACGACCACGTTGCGGTAGTACCACTGATATGGACGTATCAGTCGATTTCCTATACTAACTTGTTTGGCCACGGAATTGAGGTCAGCAGGACTGAATAATTCTTCCATTAATCTACCTAACTCTAGGGATGCCGTTTGTCTATGAAACTGTGCTGCTGCCTTCTGGTAGCTATACACCACACTTTCGGCAGAGTCAACGATGTGTCCAAGCCGCACTAATGCGTATAAGTCGGCTTGTTGGGCGGCGCGCACCATAAACATATCGCTCACGTTTCTAGTTAATTCCACTAGGCCAGCGGTAATTTCGTTGATACGGTCAACGTTGGTGTTGATCCCTACGAATGCCAGTTTCACATGGGACGCCAGTTTGTTGGAGAAATGTACCAAACGATTCACGTTCTTCATAGCGACTTTGACTACCTCTTTAATTGCATCTATATCACTAGAGGTAGCAGTACCGAATAGAGACGAGGCTATGTCCCCGACAAAGTCAAATAAGCCACGTTTGCGTCGTATACTATCCCTGCTCACCATAGTTTGTTGTGTCCTAACCGCGATCTTCTTAATATTGTTAACACGATGTTGTAAACCGAAAATGTCTTGATAGCTCAACGCAGTCTTTCGACCGATGTTCGCAATAAGAACACGAAACTGCGCTAACCGTTTAAGAAATTGGGCAGGTAAATAAGGGTGGTCAATAGACACCACTACAGTCCATTCAGCTCGGATAACGAATATATCCTCGGGTTTAATTATCATTACCCCGTTCGGTAATCTATGTACACTAGACGTTTTACATAATCCATTTACTAAACTCACTATAGCTATCACTACACCTAATCGTAAAATATACATGATTGCACGTGCAGTGATGCTTACTGGTACAAATTATAGACAGAAGGATAATTAGCGGCGGTTACGTCGCCTTATAACTGCCTCTATACGACTAATGAAGTCATCGTACAGGGCGCGGCCGAATGTGCCAATCCTGAGCCACTTGCTGTCAAACTCGACTTCCAGCACATGACTGCGCTTGCGCATAAAGTAACGAGGCGCTGGCAGCGTTTCCATTGGTTCCGGCACACTCTCGGGTACCTCCGCCGAGCTGTCCATCACCACTGATGGAGGAGTCACGTGAGTTTCCATCGGTGACTCGTGGTTTCGAGTCTCACTCGTACCAGGTTGACTGATGTTATTATCAACCATCCTACCCCTCTTGCTCACCCCTGGCTCGTTGTCAGAAGCTGGTCGCTTCCTATGAGCTCTCTTACCAAGGGTCGCCTTAGGGTCGGATTCTGGCCCCTCTTCGGACCTTGGGAGCATCATCTCCCTTGGATGATGGCTATCTTTCGCACCCTTCGCAGGGTTACGTACAGGGTGTGGCCGTACCTCGTCCCAGCACATTTCTGAGTCGACTACGCGTAACTTAGATATATTCAGCACGCGCATCTTCCCAGACCTTTGATGCCGGACGTGAGCCACTGGCCCATTGATCTTAAAGATCTCATATTCTGGGTCACTATGAGAGGTCAACTTCATGCGTTCCTCCACCTTTACAACCACAGATTCACCCACCTTAAATACACCTGCGTTTGCACGCTTGTCAATCTGCTCACGGTGGACCTCACGAGACCTAGCCGTTTCCATACGAGCGCGCAGTAGGGCATTGTTAAGACAGGTCAGTCTTTCACCCAGATCCTGCGACGCGTCTACTGGAATAGCAAACGGCAGTCTCGCCCGTCGACCGTAGGTCAGATAAAATGGCGTATGTCCTGTCGTGGAATGACGAGTACTGCGATACGCAGTTAACACCGCACCAAATTCGTCCTCCCACGTGCGAGAAGCATTGTTAACCCCTTTTTGGATTAAGTCCTTAAGGGGCCGATTGAACCTCTCGGTACGCCCATTGGTTTGTGGGTGGTAGGGGCTCGATCTTCTGTGGTCGATCCCATGTTCTCTAAACCGCTCTTCTAGCGATTTAAAACAAAATTACTTCCCTTGATCCGTTATCACGATCTCAGGGACACCATGACGAGCGACGTACTCGTTGAAGAACTTGTCTTCAACATTTTGAGACGTCTTGGCTGGAATCGGATATGCCTCAGCCCACGCAGAACAGTGATCGACCATCGTCATGATATACACATTACCTTTACTCGACTCCAACAGTGGACCTATCAAATCCATGCCGACTATCTGACTCGGATAATTGGCCATGGGCATTTCACTGTACCGTGGTCGAGTAGTGACAGGTCGGTTGACCTGGCACATCGTACACGTCTCTAGCATACGTATCACGTCTTTCCTCAAAGACGTCCACACAAACGAGTCTCTTACCATACCAATGGTCTTTTTCAGACCTTGGTGACCAGCTCGTTCATGAGCTTTCCGGAGCACTTTCTCATGGAACAGGGTAGGTAAGACAATTCGGGGGTACTCAGCGTCCAACGCTGAAGGTGTAATTAATGAATATAAAATACCGTTCTTGACCATATACTCCTCCAGGGTGTTCTTGAACAACGCCGGGTATTCCCTGGTCTGCTCGGCACACAACTCGTCGTAGTGAATGTCGAATACCTCGAGAGGGACATGCGGCAATGCACCCTCGTCTACATCCGGTATGACAAAATCGCCTGTGTCTAAGGTGGCGATCTCCACTGGACGACGCAACCTGGACAACATGTCCGCTCGAATATTCTTCGAGCCTTGGATGTATTCAATCTTACATCCGTACTCGGCAATCAGCACCGCCCAGCGCTGGACTTTCGTGTTCTTAACTTCTCCCACAAACAAGCTCTTTAGGGGTTTGTGGTCAGTATACACAGTGAACTGCGTGCCAACTAGATAAGGTCTAAGCTTCTTTAATGCATATATCACAGCATAAGCTTCCTTTTCTATTACGGGCCAGTTTAGCTGACTGTCCTTCAGGGTCGCGCTTACGTACTGTATCACTCGTTCTATACCGTTATAATCTACCTGTACCAATATCGCACCTATCGCATAGCTGGACGCATCGGTATAAAGCTTATACGGAGCATTTAAATTCGGATAGGCGAGAACCGTCTCACTACACAACAAGTTTTGTAATTTCTTACACGCTTGCTGTTCCTCCTTACCCCATTCAAAAGGTTTATATTTCTTAGTCAATTCTATCAAAGGCTTAGCAATTTCCGCATAGCCTTGCACACAAGAGCGGTAATAACCTGTAGCGCCCAGGAAACTTCTCACCTCTCCCATGTCGCGGGGCGGTGACATTTCCCTTAAGACCTTGACCTCTTGTACCTGAGGAGCCACTCCTTGTGCAGAAATGCGATATCCTAACAAGTCCACAGACCCACGGGCAAACTCGCATTTCTTTTTCTTAACCTGCAAATTGTATTCCTGAATCCTTCGCATAACCTTACGCAAATGCTGTGCATGCTCAGCCGGATTTCTCGAATATACGACTACATCATCAACAAAAACATGCAAATATTTTCCCATGAATTCTCGGAAAATACCGTTCATTGCCCTCTGAAATACAGCACCTGAGTTGCAAAAACCAAAAGGCATCCGAACAAAATCGAACAAACCTTCACTACAAACGAACGCTGTTTTCTCTATGTCTTGGCTGTCCATCGGTATCTGCCAATAGCCAGACTTCAAGTCCATAGTCGAAAACATCATTGCGCCGCGCATCGAGTCAAAAATATCAGTTATATTGGGTAATGGATAACTGTCTTTGCGACATATAGAATTCAACTTCCTGTAGTCAACACAAAATCTCATGTCCCCGTCCTTCTTGGGAACTAACATAATGGGCGACGCCCAGGGTGACGATGACGGTATTATGACGCCCGCTGCCAGCATTTCAGCCACCTGATTCTTGACTATATACTGCTTGGCAAGCGGTAGACGGTAGGCTTTCTGTCTTATAGGAAACGCATCTCCTGTTGGTGCCATACACTTCACTTTGGGGACCAATCCTAAAGTGTTTGGACGAGCCGTATCAAAGTTATCCGCAAAGTCCTCAAGCACTTTGTCGATAGCTTTATATCTGGTCGTTTCTTTACAACTCCCATACACATAATTCGTCTGTTCCCTATAGGGATATTCAAAGGGATATACCTGGCCAAACCATACTACTACTTTGGCCTGATAGTCAATCTTTGCATTTCCCAAGTGCAAAGCGTCCGCCCCAAGCAAACATTCATGCCTCATTCTTGCTACTACTGTACTCGGAATAGGACGGGCATTACTGAATTTTACCTGGGTCTCCCCCAAAAGTTTTATTGGGGAACCATTTACTGCCAAGAGCGTCTTCGCCCTTTTTAATGGCCTAGCATTCAACATGCTATGCCATATATCCTTGCGAATCAAGGATGTGCTAGCACCAGTATCCACTAAGGCATGCAGGTACTTACCCTGATCCGATGGACCGTTTTTATCCAATCTTAGACGGATTAGAAACCGCTCGGTCGGTATGCTTACCAACGGTCTCCTCCGTCCTTGTTTAACGAAGGGCTCCTTTGTCCACTAACAATTTCTGCGTAACTGTCTTGATGGGAGGATGAGTCCTGTCCGACACCGTATGAATAACGGCCATGCTCATCTGTCCCTTCACCGGTCAGCACGAACCCGTCACGATCGACATATTCGTCATGGTCGCGTCTAGCATTGTTCAGGTCCATTCTGACATTTCTCGAACACTCCCGTGGCATCGTTCGTTGGTCGTTCACCACATCAATATCCATGTCAACGTCTTCTTCTCGTCGTCTCTTTATGGCGAGTCGAGGTCGGCCATTCAACGGACTCGATGGCGTACGGTTTCCGCCATGCTGTGTTTGCGGGCAATCTCGAACGAAGTGTCCATTCTGACCACACCCAAAACACTTTACCGTTACAGCAGGGGTCGGCTGCCGTTTCATGTAATCATAAACAATGCTGGGCCACATGTCCTTCTCTCCCGCACTGGGAACAGGTAATCGGCGGCGCCCGTTGCGGTTGTCGGGGTCGCTGGGCAGCCTGTCTACTGACGTATTCCCTCGGGTGTACCACTTGACGACAGTCACTTTTGTAATGGCCGACTCGGCCACAATTATAGCAGGTAATATGCTCCAAGTCTCGTCCCGTTCTGACTGGTCGGGGCGAGGGTGGGGCGCATTGCTTTGCCTGCTGGGCTGTCTTCTTCATGGGCTGGGCGGCCCCAGCCACTGGCTTCTGCTTTCTTAACTGCAGGTCACCGACCAAGCCACAGCGTTGCTCAATCATTTTACTTTGTTGAGCTATCTGGTGTTTCAACGTTCGCACCACACTCCAGATCTCTTTTTCCTCATCGGGACCGACCATGTTTACCTCCATACTTTCTTCTTGGCGATCCTCGATCTTCATCGCCTTGAGTAGGTCATCACACGTAGCCTCCTCTTCCGCAATTTCAATCGCTCGGGCCAAGGTGGTAGCCTTCTTTCGTACGATTCGCTTGCTAAGGCGATGGTCAGATAGACCCTTGAGGTATATTCCCAGCACTGTCCGACGGTTGTCGGCGTTCTCAGTTGGGTAAGCGCGCGTGCACATCTCCCGGAATCGTCGGTTGAAGGTTATGACCGTCTCGTTCCTGCGCTGTCGTACGCCCTCTAGATCGTACTTAATGCGTTCGCCCTCGTTGGCCGATACGAAGTTCACGGTGATGTATTCGTAGAACTCGTCGAACGTAACGTCTTCTCGGACTTTGCCTATCAAGAACCCGTCAATGGCTCTTGATAGCTGGCCGCGTGCCGCTCGGGTGATGACATAGGCTGGTATGCCCTCTAGTCTCCCCTCGTTTGCGACCCACGCTCTTCGTGTTTTGTCCAAAAATGTTCGTACCTCCTCCGGTACCACTCCGTCGCAGGGCTAAATGCGGTAAATCGTGTCCTGGATCTACCTCCGGTACACCCGCTCGGCTTCCCGACGGTTACTGCTTTCAATAATGGCTCCCGCCATTGCTACACCCATCGTCTGCATAGCGGCGACGGTTTCCGGTCGAAGCTGGTGTGCTACTGGTACTTCCATGGGTGGCACGGCGGGGTCAACGCCTCGCTTGGCTGGTGTTGCCATTCTTCGTTTTTATTGATAATGAAAGCTGACAACGATTCTTTGAAGACGGGGTTGCTCGGGGCAGACTATTTCTGTAGTTATCTTCAAGGCAGCACCCGCGCAACACTCGCGATGCCGTATGATATGGGTGCTTTCTGACAACTTTGCAACGTTTATGAATTCTTGTACTCGGTCCCCCAGGTCCTCTAGTATTACTACGCCCGGCCGGTCTGCTTGGGCCATATGCTACGTACTCACTGTGTTCGGTTACTCTGGATCCTGGCGGTGGCTCGCCACTGAAGATTTCTGATGTCTTCTGATTCTATTTAATTGTGATCACTTCGGCTTCGGTAAGGCCTGTATGTGTGGTTGCTGCGACAACCGGTCTTACCGACGACGAAAGTTATGGATACAAGCTCGCCTCGGTTGTAGATGAAGGTAACGATATTTCTGTCTGTATCCGGGCCTGATCTGACTATTCTAATCGAAGATAATGGTAAGCTACGGTGGTCTTCCGTAGATGCCAGAGTAACCGCTATAGAAAACACGAACTCGTGCCTTGAGGTAAAGTATCAAGGTGATGGCTTTATTCTCTTAATTCTAACTATACAATAATATACTTTGAGCTAAAGTGACTTATACTGTCACAACAGAAGCTACAATAAACTTATTTATTTGATTCAGTTTTCCTACTTACAACGATTTAAGAATTCACTTCAACGTTTTCCTAACTGACTAGCATTACTCTCAGTCGCTCTGATCTGCTATGCTATTCAATTAACTCTTGCCTACTGAAAATACATTCAGCAAGAATTTTGTACGAGGTGCGAGGCGGACTGGACTCCCGATTAAAAGTTAAAGTCCCCCTTTTATACTACTTCAGTTCCTATACTCCCTCCATCTTGGTTTCACACCGCCGGAGGCTGCTCTGATTCTGATTGGATTATGACATCATTTTGATCAATCAAAACCCAGACCCTCCCTCCCCGGGCGGGTGCTTTCTTCCTAGCACTTGCGGTTTGGCTGGTTCTTGAGTAATGGGATCTGTTGTTCCCCTAACTTTATTTTAGAATTCCATCTGCTTCCCATGACAGAATGATGGATGCTTGTTTGATAGCAAGTTCCGATTTGTGTACCTTACGCTAGAATGACGGATGCTTGTTTGATAGCAAGTTTCGATTTGTGTATCTCCCATGTCAGAATGACGGATGCTTGTTTGGTAGCAAGTTCCGATTTGTGTATCTTAGGCCTCTACAATTAATACGTTTTTGATCGTAACTTTCCATTGCGTACCTACCGCCTACAGAACGCTACAATGTCCATGTCATGTGCATTACCTATTGGCCGACAACCTGTGGAATGCTAGAGTTAATTGGCACACGAGTTCCCATGCTTCTGTGAGAACACAGACCGCTATGTAACTAACTAACTCCGTTTGTCATATATAATCCCTTGGTCAATTCCAACCTGGTGCTAACCATCATGATTCATACTCGATTCAGTTTCAAAGCTGTACCGCGCAGTGCTGATAACATATAATTTCCTAGCATTACATAGACCCTATTTATTAAAGAGAACTGATGTTTGTGTGTAGAACGATAATAATCGTACACAGCAACGTTTATCTCAATACTTAAACAGCTGGATGGAATGCACTTAGCGAGATTAACCCATTCAAATTGAAGGACGAAACCATTGAATCGATTAACCCTCAATAATTAGTTGTGGTAGTAAAACTTGATAATGACCTGAGTGAAAGTTGTTGCTGTCTTGGTGCTAAGTCGTTTATGAGCAATAATCTCTTTGCAGTAACATAAATGACTGCAGCAACAAACATCAATGAGTTTGATCATGGCAGTATGCAAGTTGTACGAATATTGAATCATTGTAGACGGGAAGAGAATGTTAACCCTACATTAACCCTCGATGGTGTAACTTGTTGCGCATTGCTTTTACCGCTGTGAATGGTAATAGCATCCAGCCAGGCGAAGGGAAGATATATGGATGATGATCAGTGCTAGTAACGTATCTAAACATAGCCGCTGATCGGTGCATCTTAATATACATGGTGACATAGTCTATTAGCTCACCTGGTATTCACATATGAATTTCACTCTGGATTTACTCGTACATACAAGATGTCCAGCGGGGTCATGACTTCCCACAAGACAATCCCATATCTACAATATGTCCACTCAGCTAAGAACTCGGAAACGATACGATATTGTATCCAGAGCACAAAGCTGGACGCATTCGCAACTACAAAGTAAAATCTCCTAGCGATTAGGCGATAATTCAATAGTAATTTTGAATATTTCTAAAAACCACGTAGTACGAGACTTGAGGTACTAACATGTTCTTTCATTATTAACACATGGTATGTTTGTATCTCGATTCAAGCTTGATCTCACGGCTATTCGAGACGTATGGTTAAATCATACGCAACAAATAATCTTTTTTAGCATATGTACGCTCTACATACAATTCTATAAACGGAACCCTCAGAGATATAATTACCACATTTTAACCGTCGTATCTAAAACGATTGCCGTTATTGCAAAGTATTTAAAAAACAATTTACGCGTAATGACGGTTAAAAGTCAATCAAAATATTCGACAAAAATAGTTTTTCTAATAACGTTAGCGACGTCAAATTAATTTCAAAATATTCAACAGTTTTCCTGTATGGTATCGATAGAAAATGAACTATATATTCATCGGTATTAGGGTTAACTTCTTTTTAACCCAGGATACAATCCATCACAACCAAGTCTTGGTTACCATTCCAACCGTACATACCATTAATAAGAGATTATATTTAATATTTTGTTGCTAATCTGTCTGGTAGCTGTTGCTTACTAACAGCTTACAGGCAGTCTCTAAATTTTCTACAGTTTACTAATGACGTTAGCGACGAAACAGTCAAATTATTTTCAAACATCAATACCATAATTCCTCATACATCCTCCTCCTCCTACGACCTCCGTTATCGGACCACCTCTTAAACTCTATTATTTTACATATTATCACTCATCAAACTCTATTATTTTTACAACAGTAGATAACCGCGGAGGGGGGAGCGCTGCCACTACGTTCAAACGTAAAATACACAACTTTTATACTTTTAAGGGTTAACTCATTCAAAATAATAGAACATTCCAGTATTGCAGATTCTCAAATACGTGTGGCGGCTGTACGTCATTGTTATCGAGAAAAACGTGTGCCGCTGGACGCCATTGTTCTCTAGAATGTGTGTACCGCTGTACGCCATTGTTCTCAACATTCCATTCCGCAAGCTTTTCCTTGATCTCCTGAAAAACCCATTGTTCTCGAAGACCCCTCTGGAAGAACAATAACGGCCAGCCGCACCCATAACTACTGGTGAGTGAGTGAGACGGTCAGTCGGTGAGTGGATGAGTGAGTGGGTGGGTGGGTGGGGTCTGTTGGTCGGGTCGGCCGGTCTGTGACTCGGTCGGTCTGTGAGTCGGTCGGTCTCTGAGTCGGTCAGTCTGTGAGTCGGTCTGTCTGTGAGTCGGTCGGTCTATGAGGCGGTCGTTCTGTGAATCTGTCCAGTCTGTGAGTCGGTCGGTCGGTCTAGTGAGTCGGTCGGTCTGTGAGTTGGTCGGTCTTGGAGTCGGTCGGTCGGCGGGCCAGCCAGCCATGTCAGACAACCAGGCATGTGGCAGCCCCAGCGGCAGACAGACATCGACCTATTCTGTTGGTTAGTCGATCACTCACTCATGCATTTAGGCTACTTGGTAGCCCAAACCGCCCCATACACGACGCCACTGCAATGGTGCGTATATTTACCTAATTGATTGGCCGAACAATCGCATGGCTGGCTGTAATTGAATTGAATTGAATCCAACTATTGATTGATTCATTTCTTTATTCTTTAATCATTAATTGACTGAATGATTATTCTGATTGCTATAGAGTGGCTGACTTGTTGATCCTTTGATTGCTAGATTGTTTAGGTGCACGGGTGATCAGTAATCGCATTGTTCTGACAAATTATTTGATTGACAGTGTGGCAGGAGGCAGTGTCGGGAGAGTGTGAGGTAGATCTTCCAATGAAAATCTTTGAAGATTAAGCTCGATCTGAGAATCCTTCTAAAACTTTAATGGTAGAGTTTAGACATACGGTTGCTCTTAAAATAAAATTAAAACAATGCACCACAACATACCATACTTCACCCTAATTTTGTTTACAAATTTTCAAACAAAAAGATCACCGGATAGCCATTGTTGGAGGGGGTATAGTCTATGTGTGGGGTGGATATCACGAACGTAAATTAAAAAAAAAAACCTACTTGTTTTCAGAACCTTACAAGTTCGTTTATTGGATTTAACACAGATACCATACAAGGACAAGTTGGCTTTTAAATTTTCGAGATGCTTGCCATATACATAGGCGTAGGGGAGGGTGGGGGCACTAGCAACCTTCAGATTTTTACTCTGTGTATTCTCCATAGCGCCCATTAGGTTTTGGTCACACCAATATAGTTTAGCACCATCAACTCCCACCCCACCCCCACCCCACCACCCCGTCAAAGTACGTTCCTACACACCTATAAATGTAGGCGCTATATATGATATGTGATATAAATTTCAAAAGGGTTTATAGCAGCTAATTGCTATTGGGGGGGGGGGGTGTTGGGGGGATGGGTTAAAACATACAGCCGAACATGAGGGGTTTTTTTTTTGGGGGGGGGGGGGGGGGGTTCTGCGTGTTGGGGCGCGGGTGTTGACGCGCTAACCGCCGAGGCTGCTAATTATATATAAATAAAAAATAATAGTTACAAACTGTTGATTTTGTAGGTTTTAATCAATATGGGTATGAAATAAAAAAAATATATAATACCGGCGACAGTCGCTGGAATCAAACATAGCAGTACTACATATTATATAGGCTAACTATATAGGGCATTTACGAAAATAGGGTATTTCGTGCGATTTGTTTTAGCATATGAAATTTATTTATAAACACGCAGTGATTCTACGTAAGAATATTATCTTATGAAGCGAGATGTTTGTAAAAAGTTTATTTCGCTTAAAACGCCGTGAAAGCTATGTGATTATTGCTAAGCGAAGGCACACAGTGCTTTGTTTATGTGCTTTGACCTTTGACCCGACGTTTGCTGCACATGCGCATTCGGAACTCCGAGATAGCTTATTGCGGAAATAAATATCTATCTATCTATAATTAAGTTCTAAATAAAGAACTTGACCTAGAATCTTGGAGTTACTGAGTGCATCGCGTCACGTGCGAGCGTAACACGTCACTCGCTAGTCATTCTCGCGCGTTGCGAGGTTAATGACGCGACGCTTAATCTAAATTTAACCAACTATTTTACGCTTTTTATGGCGTGGGTTCAGCGGCCTAGCATATGGGAGTGTCTAGAGTGGGTGGGTGGGTTGGGTGGGTGGGGACTGGGGAAGCACGTCTCACTGTTATCACCCAGGCCCCTCCATATATTTCGAAGACACCGACCCTGCACCCCCCATCACCGTTACGTTTAGGCTTATGCCACCCATAACATATTTGTATGGCTAAGCCACTGCATCAGGTCAAACAAAACTATTTATTATTTACATAGATATGTCTGTGCAGCCTATCTTCAATAACATTTTCAAAATTCGACTAATAAAATTGTCACGAAATTCGAGACCATTTATCAGATGCACCTAGGTAAAAAATGTGTGCAGGTAAAATTCTTCGCTTGACCGCGTATGATAATTGTATTTTTAATGATCTATGAATTTGACGTCTTACGTGCACTACGCTTTGGTGGTTTCCTCCTCCACTCCACTCCCCCCCCCCCCCCCACCCCCCCCCGTATCATCACCGGGCAGACGTATATTATTAATAATTTTAAACATCATTACACGTCACATTGTGGGTCACATATTTAGAACATCAGGAAATACTCACTATATAATGATATGACCAATGATATTGTATCGCCAGTTGCCGACACAGCATTTTGTTTAAGCCAGTGTTTAGCGTAGAGAGTAGACTCTTTAGAGCAATAATCTGTAACTAATATTGCAATATATAGAAATACGTGCACTTCTTCTGAGGCATGCCGTGCCGCATAGACCTACTTAAAATGCAGACTCCAATAACTAAAACGCAAAACATTTCCTGTGTTTAATTATTAAACATTACAAATCCCCAAAAATGTTACCACCAAAGGCAACAACATTACAAAACAGTAGCAATACTTACAAACATGTTTCTAGCGTCTCTGTAGGTACCACAGGGACTCCTATCCAGTCCAAAAATTGACATCATAATATATTACCATCCGCTACACTACAATAATAACACAGGGACTCCTATCCAGTCCAAAAATTGACATCATAATATATTACCATCCGCTACACCATATACAATACGTTATTATTGTATATAGTGTAGCGGATGGTAATATATTATGATGTCAATTTTTGGACTGGATAGGAAGGAGTCCTTATTATTGTATATAGTGTAGCGGATGGTAATATATTATGATGTCAATTTTTGGACTGGATAGGAGTCCCTGTGTTATTATTGTATATAGGGTAGCGGATGGTAATATATTATGATGTCAATTTTTGGACTGGATAGGAGTCCCTGTGGTAGGTATATCCATGTTGATTTCAAGGGAACACGTGATCAATTTACCCATAATTCCATGTTATGAGCAGCAGTTACTTGTGGGTCATCTACAAACCGTTCGGAATCTGGCATTTGACGCAAAAAGTTGAAGGGCGGCTGAAGGCGCCTTTCAAAAGTGGGCTTTGTGGGTCACTGGTCAGGTGGGTCTTGCGGGTCACTATTTACAAAAATGTGGGGAAATGCTTATTTCCGCGAGTTTTAACATTTAGAACACATTTTGAGATGGTGCTTTGTGGTCATTATACAGTGACCCATAAAGTACCATGATTTTTGGCAGTGACCCACAAGACGACGAGACAAACTATATATCCCGCAAGGTGCCGTTCATAAAACTATATATATATAATATATATATATATATATATATATACTATATATATATATATATATATATATATATATATATATAATATATATATATATATATATATATATATATATATATATATATAATATATATATATATATATATATATATATATATATATATATATATATATATATATATTTACGTTACAAAGTTATTTCTTCAAGTTACAAAGTTGTTTTACAAGTTTATTAAATCTATATTCGTTATCGTTATTAGTAGTTGCGTTAGTTATTGAATAAGATATATACTGTGTAGAACCCGAACCTGCAATTTTTTAGTCATCACTCCCAGTCTTGAACAGTCGATCTTGGAACCCCGACCAGTGTTTCAAGTAAGGTAAAGAAGCTTCCGATTTCTTCAAATTGGATGATCTGAGTCCACACCCTCGAACCCTGGTACCAATGAACAATTTTGATACCTCGGAGCTTGTCCCACATTCTAGTTACCAAGGCTATCTTCAGATTTTTGATACGACTGGTAATAACCGATATATTCTGGAAATATTTTTTTCAAAGTTACAGAACTAGGCCATCTTGCGTCTGGCTTCTTATCAATCCTTTTCATTTTTGCTTATCCTGTTAACAGTGAAGAAATTTTCACTATACTTAATTCAATTTCACTTAATCCTGCGAAAAATGCCGAAAAGTGCTGGCGTACATGAGTTTAAATGGAGCATATTTAAACAATGCATATTTGATTTACTAATGCCACTCAACCATATCTGCAATCAATCACTAGTACGAGGCATATTTCAATCAAAAATCAAATCTGCATGTGTCACTCCAATATATAAAGCAAAAGGCTCGTCAAACTTCACAAATTACAGGCCTGTCTCAATACTTCCACTTTTCTCTAAATTAATGGAGTGATTAATGTATAAAAGATTAATCAATTACCTAGAAATAAGTAGCTTTTGTATGCTTCACAGTACGGATTCCGCCAGAAACACTCAGCAATGCTTGCGCTAGTTAAAATGACAGAAAAAATAATTGAATTAGGTGAAAAGAAAGAACATATACTGGGCATCTTTTTGGACCTTTAAAAAGCTTTTGATATGATCAATCACAATATTTTATTAGGAAAACTTGCCTATTATGGAATCCGAAGATGTGCACTTGTCTGGTCTCAGAGCTACTTAACTGATAGAACACAATGTTTGTAATTTAATGCACGCTGCTCTGAAAACAGGAAATTAATATGTGGTGCTCCTCAAGGGTCAATTCTTGGAGGCCTGCTGTTTTTACTCTATATGAATGACTTACCAAAAATTCGCCACAATTTGTCACTAATACTGTTTGCCCATGACAACAATGACTTTTGCTCCGAGAAAAACTTTGTTATATTATACGAAAGAGTAAATAAAGAAATGTTAGTAATTGGTTCAAAGTGTAGCGCAGATCGACCAGTCAGGTATGAACCGTCCCAGCCCATCTTGGTACGGAACGGCCAGATCAGGTATGTTCCAAGCATGCCCCCTGGGTAGGACAGTACGCATGTATAGAGCCATATGAGAGAGGTTCATAAAACGACTAAGTCCGTGAGATCACCTAGCGCGCATGCGCTGGTGTCAGAGATTGCTTGCCAATGCGCATTAGCATTGGAGAGAAAGCATAATATTTTATACCGAGTTGGTACATGTAATTCCTTTAATCTATACTCTCCTCGTCGTTCTTGGTATCGACCATAGCCAGAATGATACGAGGATCCCACATCTTTTTACCATTTCAAAATCGGTCAAGAAATGGCCGAGTTATCCTTAATTGAACAGGCAAATTCCTTTCCAGATGTACTTCTCCATGGGCTTAGCGCATGCATGTACTTAGTGCATAGGTACGATAGCGTATCATGTGGTCGCTTTCCCTGCCTCTGTAGCTCGCTCGCTGATTGGTTGTGCCGCTCCAGCTGTGACGTCACGAGTGATATAACAGGAGCTGGAAAATCAGAATTGAGAGCAGTCAGAGAGAGAGAGAAGGTGGTAGCCAGGGAATTGCGAGACGCAGACAACTGCTTACTGCTAGCAGAATTACATACAACAGCAGCAGTGCCCATCGGATTTCAGTTCTCGTCTCTGGCACAAACCTACCGTATCTGCATCACAGTTTTGGTACGCTCCCAGGAGGATATCACCCGGGTGCAATAACAAAATTTAAGTAAGGCAACCCCAGCTACCAATCGCAGAGGAATCTTCTTGCGGATGGGCCTGTTGGCCCCGATGTAAGCTCGTCAAGGTTTGTAGGGCGAGTGATGTGCTCGATAGATAACTCACCAGATCTGCCATACCACGTGACCAGTGGTAATTCCAAATCCGCACATGTGTCATGCACCATTTTAGACATTTCAACTGCGGTCAGGGGACATTGGCTAATGCATCGCACGATGTCTTGTGATCCACCAGAATGCATCCGCATTTACTAACTTTTAACCATAGCCCTTCATAGCCACAGGACAGTTTCAAACTTCTGCACCAGTATGGAACTTTCAAACCAGTGCCTAAATTGTTTAAACTGTGCATAGACGTGACTAACTACTAGCTATCTGCACCCGCAACAGTTATTCAGTGTTCTTGAGAGTGAGCGGCATTAGACAGTTTGCCTGCATCTTTTCCCAGCAGCTAATTTCTGCATCGTGCCATCTCGCATTCCAAATGTGTGACGTGTCGACTACTGTGATTCCAGAACTTTTTCCATACCGATGACTAATAGGGACTCCGTTATCATATTATTATATTCATGAATTACTTTTACGTAACAGGTACTGATGACTAGCAGGTACCGCACGGTCGTCTGAGACCGTATTTTATAGTTTATCTTTTAACTGTATATATTTATTCTTATTTTTGGTGCCTATAACTGACAGGCACCATCAAGGTCGTGTGACCTTCTATTTTACTGTGCTGTGATAAATAGTTATATGGCAGTAGCCATTCGAGTTATATATGTTTTGCTTATTTTATATAAAAGCATTCTTCTTCTTCTTTTCGATCGCTGTTATCAAACTTGGAGAGACGTTCTTCCACAGGCCCATACCGTTTTTCAAGAAAAGAGGTTGACAAAGGCCAGATCTCTTCTCTCAGCAGCTGATACGTACTGCAACATTGAAGTATGTGCTCTGTAGTCTGTTCTGCTTCTCCACAAGGACAAGTGGGCGATGTCGTAAGGTGGAACCGCCTGTACATATGTTGGTTTAGTCTGATATGTCCAGTTCTGAGACGAAAAATGGACACTTGCTCTGGCCTCGAGAGATGATGGTAGGCATCTTCTGATTGAGGTGTTCTATAGAGTGACTTGATGATAGTCTTCATCTCTGTATGGGTAACCATGTTTTCTGTCTGATTCTCTTCTGCACCCACCTTTGCCATCTTGTCTGCTTCCCCCATTTCCTTGGACTCCACAGTGTGAGGGGATCCACTGCAGTGCTATCCGAAAACATTTGATGGTTTGTAGTGCTTCTTCAAGTTGTGGCAGCTTACCTTTGGTGATAGCCTCAAGGACGGAGCGGGCATCAGATAAAAAGACAATCTGTGCAATACGGTCTGCTGTTCTGCTGATGGTATTAGCTGCATGAACCAGTGCTTCGACTTCAGCTCTGTTGTGTGTGCAACATTTGCCTGTCGGTATTGCAGCTGCCTCATATTGTCCGTTTGGATACTGTATGTGCAGTCCGGCACCTCCGCTCCTAATTGCATCTGTGGCTGATCCATCCGTGTAGATCCTTATCCATGTCTCCTGAGGGTACATTTCTTCCAGCATGGCCAGGGTCAGGGCCTTCTTGTTCACATCACTGTGTTCGTCTTTGGTTGTGAGATGAGGTACTGTGTTGCGAACAGCTATGCTATCTAGTTTGCTTTCACAGGGTGGAGGACCAAGGGTGTCGTTTGGGTCTTCTATTTGTTCTGGCAACATTTCTTGGTGTTTCCTTTGAAGTGCTTTTGTCTCTTTCACAAAACTTGATCTTTTAAGTCTTCCTGATGACAGCTGTGCTTGCCTGATCTTCATCGGGTGGTTGTTGAACGATTTGAGCTTTGCAGCTTGGATCAGTGCTTTGTATTCCCTTCCTTTGCTAAGTGTGGGGGGGGGATGCCTGCTGTCTGGTCCATTTTTTCCATTGGTGTTGATCTCATTCCACCAGTGATGATGCGCAGTGCCTGGTTTTGTACTCTGTCGAGGTTCTGTTGATGAGATTTAGCTGCTGTCATCCATGAGCTGGATCCATACTCAAGGTGTGGTCGTACGACACCTAGGTAGATGGTCTTGAGGATCCTTTCATTGGCACCCTACTTTGTTCCTGCCAGCTTCCTCATGATATTTAGCTTTCTTCTGGCCTTTGCCTCTGCGTTCTGGATGTGCTCCTTCCATGTTAATCTTCTGTCATAGGTTACTCCCAGGTATGTCTGCTGGTCCTCGTACTCGTGTGGAGTACCGCCCAGTGTCAGATTGCCAACCTTGGTTTTGGTGGACAGTGAGAATAGCGTGGCTGATGATTTTTCTTTGTTGATGGTAATACACCAGGGATTGGCCCAAGCTGTAATTCTGTCCAAGGCGAGCTGAATTCTGTACATGGCAGTCGTTGTGTACTCCTCGGTGCACAAGAGTACGAGGTCATCTGCATAGAGGGCTGCTTGGATCCCATTGGGAAGCTCTGCCACAATGTCATTAATGAAGAGTATGAACAGAGTTGGTGATAATACTCCGCCTTGTGGCACCCCTTGTCTCAGCAATACATTCTTTCCAGATTGTCCCTCCACCAGCACCATAGCTTTGCGATTGTGTAGGTATGACTTGGTCCATCGGAACATGTTGCCACTGATGCCTGTGCACCGGAGCTTCACGAGGAGGCCATCCTTCCACACCTTGTCAAATGCCTTCTGCAGATTGATAAAGGCAGCTAGCATCACCTTCTTGGCTTGAAGTGTCCTCTATGACCTGTGCAAGATGTGTTATTTGATCTTCTGTGCTCCTGTATCTTCTGAAGCCGGCCTGCTCTGAAACTATAATGTTCTCCGACTCCAGGTACCACTGCAACTGCTGGTTGACGATGCGCTCCATGGTCTTGCATATGCAGCTTGTAAGACTGATAGGACGGTAGCTCAGCACTTTCGTCTTGTTCTTCCATTTTTTGAGAAAAGGAGTCATTTTGGATTCCGTCCAGCACTGAGGAACCTCTCCATTGGTCCAACTGAGATTAAAGATGTCTAGCAACTTGCGGAGAGATGCATTACCAAGGTGTTGGATCATTTCATTCATAATTCCATCTGGCCTGGGAGATTTCTTCTTCTTCAATTGGCGGATGGCCTTCATTTCTGCTAAACTAATGTCAACTTTCATTGCATTGTGAGTGTTGGTGTCTGGTCTTTCCTTTTGCTCTTTTCTAACCTCTTTTTGACGCATTCGTGGTATAGAAATGTTGCTTTCTTTTGCATATGCCTTCGCAAAGGCATCTGCAGCCATCTCTCCTGTCAGTGTTTGTCCATCTTCTTCAAGAGTAATCTTCTATCCCCCGACACCCTCATCATTGAGTGCTTTAGTCAGTCTCCATAGCTTTGTGGTGTCTCTCTCTAAATTAAACCCTGCCGTCTTTTCCCTCCAGCTTCTTCTTTTGGCCTCCAGCTTGGTCTTTAGATACCTGGCTTTAGTTTGTTGTAGCGTGAAGTGGTTTTCATGACAGGGATTACCCTCTGCATCTTCTCTGACCTTGTCTAGTTTATCATGTGCTGCTTGCAGTTCTGTTGTCCAGTAGGGGCGGTAGTTTTTCCTGAATCCTCGAGGAATCACTTCGTTGGCAGCCTTGAGGATACTTGAATTAAATTCCTTGACCACATTGTTGATGTTTCTCCCTTCTACTGCTATATTTTGGGTAAGCTCATTGGAACGAATGCCGAACAGACTCCAATTTGCCTTTTTGTAGTTCCACCTTGGATGTTGAGGTGAACTTGTTGAAATACTTCCAGAAAGAGAGAGGAGGACTGGGCGGTGGTCGCTTCCTCCTAACTGCGATCCGACCACTCTACTGAGGTTTCTGTGAATATCTTCTGTAAAAAATGTCAAGTCTGGCGTTGTTGTCGAGTGCCACCGGCGCGAGTAGAAGGTAGGCTGATCTGTGACATCGTTGACAAGTAAAAGGTGCTTTTCATCTTGCCATGCTTCAATGTCTTCTCCTCGTTTATCAAGTGTTCTGTATCCCCAGCTCTGGGACTGGCTATTAAAGTCTCCCGCAATGAGGAAGTGGCAGTCCGGGACCTGGATTGTGTCCAGTGAGAGATTCTTGTCATTAGGGCAGAAATAATTGACAATGTTAATCACAGAGTTGCTGGTTGTTACCTTGATCTTGATATATTCTGCCTCTTCCATAAAGGTTTTGATCTGGCTGGCGTTCACGCTGTTTCGGACCAAGGTGATCACCCCGCCTTTCTTTCTTCCTCTTTGATCACACCGGAAAATCTGGAAACCTCTGATCTTAAATGGTTTTCCTTCTTGCAGGTGTGTCTCTTGGATGCAGCAGATGTCAATGTTGTTTTCGTACAGGAACTGTTCGAGCTCTGATTTCTTGTTGGTAACCCCTTCTGCGTTCCAGTGCATGATTGCAGTGCAGTTGATACTGGGGTTCTCTTTGGGTTTGGTTTTCTCTTTCGGTTGGCCAGTAGCTCTCCATCCTCGTCCCCTGGCTCCACAAGACGAGTTGATAGGACCTCCAGTAGCTGAGGGTGGGCTTCTTCGAGGCGTGGAGCCCGGCGCTGCACCTGCCTGGCGGATCCTCACAGGGCGAGCACCATTTCGGTTGATTCGATCTCCAAGTGTCATCTCATTAGTCTTGTGCATAATGCTCTGGTTAGCCCCTCCAAATGTCTGGATTGACACCCAGTGGGTTACACCCCGGCGCCACGTTGAGGTCGAGCATATAGTCTTAAACAGGGGATATAAAAGCATTAGAACCGCAGTTCACTAGGCTACACAATACAGCAATAACAACCGCACCACCTTGTTCCCCAACAGCATCAATTTTTCACGGAGGTCGCTGTTCATGTTCTCATTGTGTGAACATGACATGCGGCGGAATAAAGCTGGACTATTTTAGCTCAATAGGATATGTTTATAGTAGTAGGGACGATTACTCTGTAGGAGACATTTTGTGTAAGTCTCTTTACCAGGAGTAGCGGATATGTAACTCCAGCACACCGGCTAGATTGTATAAATTGGCCATATACCTTAAGGCCTCCTACTCTTACGAATATAATAGTGATTGTCTCTGTCTACGTTCCTCCAGCCTCCAGGCTTATTAATTGTTTGGACCTCCCTCTGTCACGTTGTTTAGAGCTGACTTTGACACTATTGGGGTTTCCGAGCGGTTAGAAACAAAGTGTTGATGACCGCACACACTTCCTCCATATCCTCGGATACTAATTAGTTAGATAACTACAACAAAGTAGGAAGTACTGCGAAAATATTATAATTACTGAGCTGCAGTGCATGTTAGTCCCCGGGTGCGGATTTCATATGATCTGCCTCTGACACGCTGGTGACGGACAAGACTCAGCTCCTCATCTAACTCTACAAGTGATTGGGTGCTTAGAACCCACCACGCCCTCAAAGGAGGGTTACTATAGTTGGATAGCTGCATCTTTGTCCCCACCATAAACTCATATATGCGTTTCAATGCTTATGTAATGTGATTTGTCCCTGCGCTGTTATATGTGGTCGTGATGCGGTGGTGACAGGATCGTCATATAATTCTGGAGCTGCCACCTCATGACATTTCCGCACATTGTCTAACTGAGGGGGTGCTCCGTGAGGGTGAGCATATGGGCACCGAGCATTCTCGCCTGTCAGGCATATATGTTAAAGATAGTTAGAATACCTAGGAATTTGCGGCTTAGTCTTGATCCGGACCCAAAAACTAAATGTCAGGATAGGATCTAGCAGAAGGACCGCATAAATAAAGCGGCAACTACTAATTCTGTATCTTTGAACTTAAATAAGATGATGGTGTTAAATTCTGCGGAAATCAATCAACCTCATCTTCATGTAATACAGAGTGCATCACAATAACTTATAATTTCACTATGTTGACTCTTTTACATAGAATAGTTTGAACAAGAGAGTGGCCCTTTTTGCCATCTCTCTTCCTCTGGCTCAGCGTTGTAGTCATTTTTCTGTGATGGAGGCCCGCGCAACAAATAATGTTTGTGCTAGGGGTTAATTTAGTTTATATGAAACTTGCTACGTGGCTGCGTTAGGACCCTCCTTTGCGGGGATGCCTCACGGATTATGATCTATGAGGTACCGCTGGCGAGGACCATGATAACAGCAAACGAGTAACATTGTTTATCTGTTACGTCTACTTATTGTATGTTTTTAATTATATCCAAGGTCTAAATGGAGCGAGTGGACCGTCACACCAGTGACAAAAACAGCCAGGATGAGACCATGAGGTTTAACTTCCGCGGCAATGGTAGCATGGCCCCACTGGAACGGGAACGGTCCACCGGCTCTAGAAGTCGGTCTTTGTATAATCCGGAAACGTGCAACACCGGATCCGCAACCCTGAGATTCGCAGCTAACCAGCAGCCTCGTCCCTACGTACTTGCAGTGCTGAGGAACAAGAGTATCCGGCAGACCAGCGCGCACGCCCGGAGGCTACACAAAGCAAACAAGTTTTCATTAAATGTTGATAAAACAAACTATATGTTATTTTCGGTCTAGATAATCAAACACCAATAGTATTCCAAAAATCCATATTAATAAAAAAGAAATTGAAGAACCTCCTTTTGCTAAGTTCTTAGGAATTTATTTAGACAAGAACCTGACCTGTGGAAAACAAACTGAGGTAGTCACAGATAAAATAGCAGGAGGCATGGGGGGGGGGGGGCATTCAAAGACTAACGCCATACCTAACACAAGTTACTATTAAAATCCTGTATTCCACACTGATCCGTCCACACCTCACATACTGCAATGCCATCTGGACTAAAACACAAAAAAGCAAATTAACAAAAATAGAAAGCATGCAGAAAAAATGCATTAAAATGTTCTAAAAAAACAGCAAAGGGTCAAAACATGATCAAAACACAAACACTTCTTAAACTCAGACAGGCAAAAGTGAGTCTTTCATCACAAATTCCTACCTAAATCTATGACCCACGACTTTGCGAACAACATCGAAATCCACACATACAACATGATCTCCACATTAGGAACAAACATGATCTCCACATTAGATACACACGAACAGCCACAAGAAAACATAGACTTTCAATTGGTGCCTTCAAAGCGTGGAATAAAACAGATAAACAAACACGCGAAAAAATACCAACACTTATATAATCATACAAAGACATAATTAAAACTAGCATAATCAATACATACTAGATCTAGATAAAACACTAAACAGCTATTATTACATAATGACATGATAAACAAGAACACACTTCCTGTAGTATCATAACCACCACCACCACCGCCGCCTCCTCCACCGCCACCCCAACACTACTACTACTACTACTACTACTACTACTACTACTAGTACTACTACTACTACTACTACTACTACTACTCACATACAACCGCAGCCCCCCCCCCCGCCCCTTTCCTCAAATACAAATCTCTAATCTCAATAACTAAAAGGAAAAATCCCAGATGTATTGTATTTTTTGTTCTTTTTTTCTATGTCTACTTAACTCAGTACCGCATCTGTACATTCACAAGTATGTCTCACATTCCATGTTAAGTTCTGTGTGTGTAATAATCGTATTTGTCCACTACTATGGACAATGCCTTCGGCGGAGAACCTGTATTGAAAGTATATAAATTAGTCTCCAAGAAGCACATAAATAAAATTGAATCTTGAATCTTGGCTGGTGTGCCGAGTGACACATTTTTATCAAGCGACTTGGGAGTGCAGTCTACATGGACAAACGTACCCGCGCACTGGGTAGAGGCATGAGGACATCCCTGGATGTCGCCAACACTGCACTGCCAAACATACCAGCTTTGGTATTAATGGGGTATTAATTAATCAATTAAATTCATTGGAACTTGGCCCAGTCAGTGTACTCAACATACCTGCGGGTGTCTCCTGACTTGTACCCTCCATTTTTAAACCCGCTCCTGGCAAGGAGCTTGGTAAGTAAGAACATTGACCAGCAGGCAGAGCCTGTTGATATTAGCTCCGCTGCTTTGTCTCCGCCTATTGGTAGACAGTGTGAAGTAACTGGAACATGTGGAACATCCGTTGAAGAAACGGGCCGCAAAGAACAGTCAGGAGAAGCCTAGATGTGAATATCTGCAATGCAAGTCAACATACGTGCTACTAGCTGAAACTGGAAAAGAATCCATTCCGGTTTTGGCCGCGAACTTAGTGACTGAGGTCATCTACCAGCGTGTGCTACAGCTTAGCCCATTCCGATTTCTGAAAACACTTACCAACTAACTGCAACACTGCGATCTGTCCCCATGATCTATATTGTGTGCTTTAACTGTGTAAAAACTGTAACCGCTGCATTGTGACTGTGTGATCAACTGTAATGGCTGCATTGCAACTGTGATTAGAATCACTCGCACGTGACGTGAGAATCCTTGTAATTTGTGTAATGTGATGCAATTGGCTGGTGTGTGATGTCGTAATAAACAAGTTCCTTGACCATGGAGGCTAGCATGTCTAGTTAGTGTATCAAATACTTTTCTTGTTCCTTCCGGATATCTGTTTACTGTGTATCCTCAGGGTGGTGAGGTAAAACGTATTATCTAGGTTATCTATGTTAAATTCTGAGCGCAGGTGTTGGCTGTTCCGTCACTTCTTGTTAGTGGCTGTGTGTAATCGTAAATGGCTTCTCGGTTTTGCCAGAATTTGTCCAGTCATTTCTCAAATGCTAGAATAGTAGTTGCAGATATAACTAATTCGGGCAATCCATTCCACAGTCTGCGTACATGCAGGGAGAAAAAGTTCTCCCCCAGATTGGTTCTTCCTCTTTGTTTGGTAAACAGAAAGTGTATTGCCTCGGGTGGTTGATTCCTGTTGCAATGTGAATAAACATTGAATTCTTTTTATCATAAACGCATGTCAACAGTTTGTAAGTTTCAATCACGTCTCCTCTTGCTCCCCTGTATGTCACGGTTGGTAGTTTTAGTGTCTGCAATTTATCTGTGTATAAAACGAGTCCTACGTGCTGCTACTTGCTTCGTTGCTCTGCGCTGCACATTCTCTATGGCATCAATATGCATTTTAGGTGTGGGTGCCAAACTGAGTTCACATATTCCAAGTGTAGATGGACAAGTGCCTTGTGAATGCGTTTAAACATATATAGGTCCAGGTAGACAAATGTTCTTATTATTCCCATTACCATATTTGCCTTGTTGACCGTGTCATAAATATGGGCACCGAATGTTAGCTTTGAGTCTACTGCGACTCATATGTCCTTTTTTCTGTAACGTGCTCTAGGCATGCACTGTCTCCAGCTTCAGAGGTCGTATAGTAGTCATAAAGCTCCAGTGAAGTAACTTAACATTTAGAGAGGAATGCCATCAGGGCATGCTAAAAATTTTAATAGCGTGCCCTCATTTGACCTAAGTTGCTCGCATTCTATGTCACATAATAAATCAGTACACATACTGGCTTTATTATAAAATATTGTATGAAGCTGCTATTTATCAAGATACAAAGTGACCATCATTCTGCCATTGCATTTGTACTACAAACCGATATGAGATAAAAATCAACAAACTATGGATTTGTAAATATTCAAGGCACTGATAATTTTTCTAAGCACGAAATTTGGCATGCTCATGAGGGCATCTTACTGTTGAGATCCACATGCCTTCAGTGATTTTCAATTGCATTTGTATCAGGCCACTCAGCACTTGGCTCCACATTTTTCTTAGCAATTGCCATCATTTTACATTTGGAGTGTCCATGTCCTGAGTGGGTGGGTATATTAAAACTAGGTGCAACGGGTGTATCTTTTTTGTTTTTTATATCCTGTAAATGCTGTTTCACTCATATGCGTAAATCCCGTTTCGTTTCACCTACGTATTGTTTTTGGCCTCGTGTACAGGTCAGTAGGCGAATGATATTGCGTATGTCACACTATGTTTTCACTTTACATCTGTATCTTAGGCCCTTTTCTAGGTCATGGATCAGTAGTAGGGGTTGAAGATTTTCCGCTGGAATTCGGATTTAGCAGGGTATTCAAATATCAAATAATAGATTGATCAGTCGATGACGCGTCATCGCAAATCCCCACGTTCACCACTTTGAACTTTTGACCCGCCACAACCCACCCCGGCGGCAGAGCCAAATCTAAATGTCCTTTTCTTGTACGCAATCATATGGGTAAACCAATTTCGCCCAACAGTGTCAGAGGAGTTGCATTACAATCATTTTCATGACCTTTTGACCACATCGCCCACTCCATGGTCCGGGGCCAAATGTAAATGCGCTCATCCACTCCACATTGATATGGGTAACTCGCATACTAAATTTGATTGAATTCCGTCTGTTTTCGGAAGAGCTGCATTAAAATCAATTTCTTGACATTTTGACCACACACCCTCTGGGAGTGGGGCCAAATCTAAATGTGATCATTCACTCCACACTGATATGGGTAACTTACATATCAAATTTGGTTGAATTTAGTCAAACAGTTTCGGAGGAGTTGCATTACAATTAATTTCTTGACCTTTTGACACCCCCTCCCCCAACCAAAGGGGGCGTGGCCAAACGAAAATGTGCTCACATACCGAATTTGGTTGAACTCTGTCTAATGGTTTCGGAGGAGTTGCATTACAATCAATTTTTTTACCTTTTGACCCCAATCCTCCACCCATCCCTGGGGGTGGGGACAAATTTAAATGTGCTTATGTACTCCACATTGATATGGATAACTCACATACCAAATTTAGTTGAATTCTGTCCAACGGTTTCGGAGATGTATTACAATCAATTTCCGCAGGTTAAAATTTGATCTTTTGACCCTCTCCCCTGACCCCTGGTGGGGGAGCCAAATGTAAATAGCCTCGTTCCCTCCGCAATGATATGGGTAACTCAGATATCAAATTTGATTGTGTTCCATCTAACGGTTTCAAAGACGATTGCGTTACAAGTGATTTGAACTTTTGACCCCTGCCCCGTCCCCCATGGGGGTGGAGCCAAATCTAAATATTGTCTTGTAAAGCGGAATCATATGGGTAACCCACATACCAAATTTAATGTAATTCCATCCAACAGTTTGGGAGGACATAGCGTGACGGGCGAACGGACAGACAGAGGCGATTACAATATCCCAATTTTTCTAGAACGTGGGGATAATAATTTTACTTAAACATACAAAGGCTAATTAGTACGCCTATCAGTGACCATGACCGTTACCCCCAAACTTATTGTGTCATTCCTTCTCATCATCACGAAGTACTGTCCAAGTTTGGGTCCCAGTATGCATACCAAAACTTCAGATATAAACATGTTAATTGAACCAAAAATGTTAATGTTTAAAGGTTTCTACCAAGAACAATGTTACCGTGACCTATTGACCCCACATTCATTGTGTCATGCCCTCTCATTATATGGAGGCATGTGTCAAAGTTTGGCTGCCACCTTATTAACCCAGCATGATATATGAACTATTAACTTGAGCTTAAAGAAAAATGTTGTTTTTGGTCAAAACTAAATTTTATTATTATCACACTAAAGTTGACCTTTGACATTTTGATATCAAAGTGATTATGTTATGCCAGCTCGTGATCAGAAAGCAATTATCCAAGTTTGGGCATTGTTGCCTTAGCCAATCATGACATATAAACAGGGTACTAACAACATACTGACGGTATGGCCAGTGGTTTGGCCGTGTGTCAGGGAAGCAGGGGCCTTCCTAGCCGTACTGGTCAGTGCCTATGACTATGTTCTTGAATGCACAGTTTATATGGGTGTGGTGTTCCTCCTATGTGCTGTTTGTGGCAGTTGCTGCATGTGAGGAGATATACGGGGATTCTTGTTTGGCAATTGCCAATAGTTTTGGCGATGCAGGCTCTTGTGCACACTCTCACACACCTACGTAAGATGCACTTGGGTATGCTTATGGTTATGCATAGATGCGCGTGCGTGTGGACGCCCATACATCCGTGCACCACTATATTCAGGCGTAGGTGGGCACTATTTCAGAGCCTGTTTTGCTTTAGGCCGGTGCTATAGGTAAAGGTTGCCGGTGCTACTGGTTCGTCGGTGTGGCACCATTTAATGGCTTGCTCTACTCTCTCTCTCAGCGGTTTAGGATCCACTGCTGATGATCTGGCGGTGTTGTGAGCATTTGCTTGGTCGCCCTCTTGTTGGGTGACTTTGGCGGTGCTAGTGTCCATGTTAGCCGGTGCAAGGAATAGCTCTGTGCTTATAGGGTTCAGTGTTGGTGCCACTACTACCTCCTATTCTGCGCGTGGTATCTTTGTGGTCGTATAACTCATTGGTGATTTAAAACGGTTTAACAACGTAGTCTATTAGATTGACTTCCCTAGTAGCCTGACGCGTGTTCTCTCTGTGAGACCAAAAGTCTGAATGATCTGAACTCTGCAAGTCGGCTCCTTTTATACTCACCCTCCTTCGGACCAGAAGTAGGGTCGGACATGGGCATGTTTGTACCATTTTTGGCAGTTCACCAGTTTTTTGCTGTGCTAAGACAAATCCTTTTGGCGGTGAAATTTTTTGGCTGTGCACCACGTAGTCTATAGTCTCTAGTAGCCTGATGCTTGTTCTCACTGTAAGACCAAGTCTGAATAATCTGAGCTCTGCAAGTCGGCTCCTTTTATACTCTCCTTCCTGCGGACCGGAAGTAGGGTCGGACATGCCCCCATATGGACATGTTTGTACCATTTTTGGCGGTTCACCCGTTTGTGGCGGTGCTAAGACAAACCCTTTTGGCAGTGCAAGAATATTTTAGGGGTGCACCTTTATGGCGATGCAGGGAAAATTTCTGGCGGTGCACTATTTTAGCGGTGCACATTTTTTTTGGGGGGGGATGGTGCAAACCATTTTGGCGGTGCAGCCATTTTTTTGGTGGTTCAACCATTTTTTTGGCGGTGGGCATATTTTTATGTATCATGTGGTGCAAAATTATTATTTGGGGGTGGGGGGAGGGGGTGCAGGCATATTTCGAGGTCCTGCATCCAAAAAATTAAGTCTTACATAGTGAACTATTTCCGATTTTTTCCACTTTCTGTACAGGAAAATCATGCAGACTGTCATTTGTCATTTTTCCGCACGTTTTTAAAAATGGTACTCTTTGGTGTATAATGATCAGTGTAGGGTCATCATAACTCGTTTTAAGGTGTGATCCAGCATTGTGACGTTTTATTCTACAGTAGAACTCATCAGAGGCGCAGTTGATGTCTGCTGAAGACAGGGTTTGTTGGCCCTTGTCTATGCGGGTGGGGATGCGGAAAGGGGGTTGGGGGAAGTGGGGCGGGGTCCGGTAGAGGTTCATGAAGACAAGTTGGTGTCTTTGCATTTAAAAGTTGGGTGCACCAGATACTCACATTGTGAGAGCAACACATTTGTGTGCTCTAAGTATTTTGAACAAGAGGCCCAAGGAGCCTGTATCGCTCACCTGGACCATAGGCATCTCAACTAGAATGGTCATTAACAATAAGTAGAACTCGAATGAGTTGAGCACACTTGTAACAAGAAAACAGAGGCCATGTTTCTTTATGTATCAACTTCTCTTGAAGAAACTTCAATGGCCCTTAGCCATCAATATCATATCTCCAAAATGTTGGCCCAATCCGTTCAGTGGCTCTGTAGACAGTTGCTTTCATGAAAAAAAAGGCCAGCCAAGATGGCCGCATAACCATTTGGCAAATCAAGTTCCCTTGAAAAACGTGGTTCAGCTCATGCCCTAAATGTTATGTTATGAGTTTTGAATTAATCGCTCAAACAGTTTCGGTGAAGATTTTTAGACATTTCTAAAAATCGGCCAAAATCCAAGATGGCTGCCAGCCAAATTGGCCAATTGGCTTCGTTTGAACAAACTTAAATCTCTGCAACCTAAGGATGCTTCCTGCTAAATATAATTGAAATCAGCCCAGGAGTTCTAGAGAAGATATTTTTAATTTCCCATTGCTTTAGTATGGGAGCTTTCGGCTGGCAAATGATCCAAGATGGCCGGCAAACTATTTATCCGACAGTTTCAAAAATTGCAAATTTCAGATCAGAATATCCAAAAACATATGTAAAACCAATTTCAGCCTCAAAATCCATCAAATAAAGATCCAATATGGCTGCCAAACACTATATTTTTATTGGCCCATGACGGGCATATTTTTTACGGATCAACTTCCCTTGAACAAATTTAATGGCCCTTAGTCCCTAATCAATCTGCTGAATTTCAGCCCGATCCCTTCAGCGGTTCTGGAGAAGTCATTTCGCTAAAACTAGGTCAACCAGGATGGCCACCAAACCATGTGACCAATCAAGTTCCCTAGAACAGTTGGTTCAGCACTTGCCCTAGATCACATTTCATGGGGTTTGCTTCAATTCACCAAGTGGTTTCGGAGATTTTGAAAGACATTTCTAAAAATCAGCAAAAATCCAAGATGGCCACTGGCCAAATTGCCCGATCGGGTTCGTTTTGAACAAACTTGAATCTCTACATGCTAAGGATGCTTCCTGACAAATAATTGAAATCGGCCTAGCAGTTCTCGAGAAGACATTTTAAATTTCCCATTGCTTTAGTATGGGAGCTTTTAGCGGGAAAATGATCCAAGATGGCCGCGAAACCATTTATCCGACAGTTTTCAAAAATTTCAAATTTGAGATCAGAATACCCAAAAATATATATATAACCAATTTCAGCCTCAAAATACATCAATTAAAGAAATCCAATATGACCACCAAACACGCTATATTTTGGTTGGCCCACTGCAGCATGTTTTTTGATGGATCAACTTCCCTTGAACAAAATTTAATGGCCCTTAGTCCCAAATCATATCTGCCAAATTTCGGCCCGATCCCTTTTCGCTAAAACTAGGTCAACCAAAATGGCCGACGAACCATTTGACCAATCAAGTTCCCTTGAACAAACTTGGTTTAGCTCTTGCCCCAGATCAAATTTCATGGGGTTGGCTTCACTCCACCAAGCGGTTTCTGAGATTTTTAAAGACGTTATAAAAATCGGCCAAAATCCAAGATAGCCGACGGCCAGATTGGCTTCGTTTGAACAAACTTTGATCCCTATACCCTAAGGATGCTTCCTGCCAAATATAATTGAAATCGGCCCAGCAGTTCTTGAGAGGTCATTTAAAGGAAAAGTTGACGGATGACGGATGGATGGACGGTCGCCACGACATAAGCTCACTTGGCCTTTCAGGGCAGGTGAGCTAATAAATGGTGGAGGGAGGCTCAGATCATTCAGACTTTTGGTCTCACAGAGAGAACAAGTGTCAGGCTACTAGAGAAGTCAATCAAATAGACTACGTTGTTAGTACCCATCACCACATACACCCCACACACACACTGCCATGATATATATACAGCTAAGTTG
Organism: Chaetoderma sp. LZ-2023a; assembly: GCA_034401795.1. Lineage (NCBI taxonomy): Eukaryota > Metazoa > Mollusca > Caudofoveata > Chaetodermatida > Chaetodermatidae > Chaetoderma > Chaetoderma sp. LZ-2023a. The sequence goes on from CM067360.1 coordinate 84,324,542, forward strand.
AGTTAAGCACAAATGTCAATGCTGACAACTAACTTTTTTTATTAAGGTCATGAACTTGACCTTTGACCTTTTGTCCTCTCAATATAAGGAAGTGTGTGTCCAAGGTTGTGTCCAATATGATTAACCAAACACGAGATATACATGGCAAAGTTGAGCGAAACACAAAATTTTAATGTTGAAGCAACAAAACAAAACCATAATTACTGTAACCTTTGACTTTTTGATGCAACGTCATTGTGTAATGCCCGTTCATTATAAGGAAGTGTGCCCAAGTTTGGATCCAGTGTGATTAACCAAATATGAGATGTTAACTAAACGCATATTGGACAAGATGCTGGACGAGGAGGAGGCTATCACCATACATTTTTTTATTTCAAAACAGTTGATCCAAAAGATTCTGCAGGCGCTCGGCATACTGACTTTATCACACTTGACATTTTTTTGGATTGTCTAGATTCTCCAGGTATTTTTGACCATGTGTAAGGTTGTGCAATCCTAGTGTATGATCATACTCTTTCCTGTATGAGAATTTGAGCTAAATTGGACCAGTTGTTTTCCAAGACATCTATAGATCCAGGATTTGATGTGATCCAGATTCATGTTTCTCATCTGCATCTGATGGCCAAAATCTGGAAATCCTCCTGGAGTAAAATCGGATAAGTAGATTTTGAGTACAGCTTCAGACACACACAGGCATACACGCTGAGAGAGGTACCTGTACGCAATACCATATTTCCATTATGAAACAAGCAGGGACCGGTCTACCCAGTAGCCAATTAGGCAAATGCTTGCAAAACTGAAATGTGGCTAATGAAAAGCAGAATTGGCTAAATCATTGGCTAATGATCAAAATTGATTTAATTTTCTTGATTGGCTGAATCCTGCTTAATTCCAGCGTTATAATTGCAAAGCAAAAATTGATGTTTACATTGTTGAGTATTTTGAACCTAATATAACTGAAAGCTGTTACTGCCTAAGGCAGCAACAGCTTTCAGTCATATTAGTTTCAAAATATTCAACATATTTCTTATATATAAACATGATTAAGACCCTATTGTATCTGGACTGTAAAATTCATAGTATTAGCTGATGATGACTGACTGCAAACATGTTCATAAGTGACATTGAAGTAAATATGTGGCTAAAATATGTACTATTTGGCTAACAAAAATGGTATTGTGCTAATCTATTGTCTAGAACATTGCAAAAGCCAGATCTGTCGCTGACAAGGATAAAACATTATTTAGGTAAATTCTATCTACAATGTGAACAGATATCACTGAAACGCAGTGACAGTTGATGTATTGTTACCAGCTTGGGCTTAGGTAAAGGGCTTTCGGCTTGGGTTTGTGCTTACACACATTAAAAATACCATGTGCTTTCAAGCCCTTTTATAGCACTTTTTCAACCCCTTTTTCAATTTTCACCTTTGAACCAATACAGTGCTTAGTTATCAAATCACTGTTCTTTACCATGCTACACATATGCTGTTGCCACATATTTACAGCTAAACCTCTGCTGCTTATTTTGATAATAATTCGACTGAAAGTAAGGCAACAGTTGATATCTTTTAGACAAATCATTAGATAACATATCTTTCACAAGCCTACCTGGACATTTATTTTGGGGTGAATTCAGAATGAAAAGGCTTCATTACATGTATTCATCATTTTTGAGGTATAAACAGTGTGTATTATGGGCCACAGAACCTGTTAAATATTTTAAAACTAATTTGCCTAAATTAAGCTGTTGCTGACTTATGTCAAATTAGTTAAAAATACTCAGCATGATATTTTCTACATCATATATAATTTGCTTTATCTGCTCTATCATGTCTGTAGAGCCGCAAAACATTAACCAATTTTACTGCATATCAACTTTTCTTAGACATTTCTTAGACAGTAAATCTTTCAAAAAGCTGGTTACAAGAGAGACAAACACAGTCCTCTCTAAATGGTTTGAAAGCAAACTCCAGTCAATTTCCTTTCAAAATATTCAACAGGGCCAAGATTTAGCTCCATTGACATCAACATTCAGAATGATATAGACTGAATGATTGGTGGCGTTAACTGATCATTCTAGCTGCTCTCCTTATATGGATAATACAAAAAGATGAATTTGACACCTTGCTACCTCCTCCAGCAAGAAATATCCCAATGTGTGTGACTGTCTTGTAATTATACGCATGTATGTAATGCTACTGAATAGGAATGTTCTTTTAATGTAAGCTCCCACTCCTCCTCAACATGCCCCTCTCTTGATCTATCTTTTAATCATACAGACCTGATAAACTGATAAACTAACTTCTTTACAATCAAAACATTCTGTCACATATTTTGAAATTATTAGCACAGATGTTGGTGCGGGAAGCAATGTCTTCCTGTAATGTTATTTTGAAAGATTATACAACTTTCCTGTATGGCTGCCTTGAAATAAGATATATTTCAAGGAAATAATTAACCATTTGGTAAAATAGGGTCAGAAAACCCCAATGTGCAGACAAAGAGAAGACAATCTTTTAGAATTACATGTAGAACTAGAATCGATCCAGACACTCTAGTAAATTTTCAAAAATAGTATCTGTCTCCAGATGGACATTTCTTAACACTGCTGCCGAGGTCATTTGGTAGACTTGACCAGTACAGGGTTAAACCATACAGAACAGATATAAAAAATGCTTTATGATGTATGGAATATTTTGTTGAACATTTTGAAACTAACTTCATTGGAAGCTGATGATCTGTGTCAGAAAGATATTTCAATTGTCGTTTTTCCTTTTACACGTAAGTTGCTAATTGCTGTTTATTCTAATAATAGTGTTACTCACTAAGACACATTTCTACAGCACTATTCTAAAAATTAATAAACTGATGCGATCATCATTTTGCTTATTCTCTACTTAGTATGTATAAAGATTTGACAATTAACAACTGGAGATGTAATTTCCTCAAAAGTGTTTAACCCTTACCACTCTGATGTCAATATTCTATCTTTTACTGTGTCAATAGCAAAGAAACTAGTGTACATTTTTCAACAATTTTGGTGGAAGATGTTGCTGTCAAAAGGGCTTCGCCTCATGCTTGATTGTTACCTACAGTATATCAAATATGAAGCTAATCCTTGATGCGTTATCAAGTCATACATGTAGCATTCCAGAAACCAGATTGTTCAGACGAGATAAATTCATAGAGCTCCAGAAACCTGATTTATCAAAATTTAAAGGAAAAGCATTTATCATATGAAATGGAACTAAATAAAGAATCTGGAATATCAGGATTCTATGTGTTAAAACACTCCTCCATAAATATTTCCATCTTTTCATTTTCTATAATTACAAGCATAGAAAAAACATACCTGATGCAACAAAATACTATAAAGTTTTGTATAAAATATAATAACAATCATGTATATAAATGTTCAGACAATGTCCACATACATGCGAGTAAACAGTACAGAGCAATAACAAACAAGAAGCCCACAGACCTGTGGCATCCACCTATAACAGAAGCATTTGAACAAAGAATCTTAAAATTTAGCAGGATTGGAAAGGGGGGGGGGGGGTGTGTGAGGGGGTGGGTGGGTGGGGGAGATGTGAGACAGAAAGTTATAAAAGTGGCCAAGCCAGAAGATTGACCAATTCTATGTCCTAACATGCTATGGTTCTTCCAGCCATGTTTGGTTGCAATTTGGCTTATAGTTAATGAGTAGTGTTATAAAATGAATATTTTCAGAAATCCAAGATGGCCACTGACAAAATTGGCCAATCAAATCAAATTGGTTCCATTTTGTACGTGATTTTGGTACAAATGTATACTTTATTTTTGTGTCAGGTTTCATTAAAAACTGTAGATGGCAGACAGGGAGACACCATGGGATTTAATCTCACTTGTCATGTCAGGCAATGTGACCTAATAATCAATGTAAAAAAATAAAGTGGAAATTTGCGAGCTTAGTCTAGTTAAGGTATTACATGTACATGTAAACCAATATGAATGAATTACGCCACATCAACAAAACTTATCATGCATATTTTAAAACTACAGGTACATTTTCTGTTAATGAAATTGTCAAACTGAGTATTATTAACAAATATTAATGAAATCTTAACTTGGCCCTCGGATTCATTCATAATGTGCTTTGATTAAAAGTTTGTTTAGTCTCACAAAAGCTATGAGTATCAAAGAAAGTATCAAACAAAAAATGTTCTATGGAATTCATCTTTCCATAGTATCCATCCATCATCTGACCTTGTATGACGTCATAATCAGCTCAGCGTGTGTATGATGACGTCACAATCATTACGCCACAAAGGGTTCCCATATAGCCCGTTATCAAATGTCAAACAGTCCGACACGTTGTATGAATTGTATGTCTTTGTAATTCTTTGCTATTTAATAAACATGCTGTTGAATATTTTGAAACTAATTTGACTGGGTGCTGTTGCTGCCATCAGCACCCAGTCAAATTAATTTCAAAATATTCAACAGCTTACCTGTGTAGTTTTTTGGAAATTGATAGTCAGGGTGTTCAGAGATAGATCGATCCCAACACGATTGAGGTGTGGGTGGAGCTTAGCTAGAGATGGGCGGGGCATAGCCAAAACCGGAAAGGTCCATTACATGTCCTGCCTCTACTCCTCATTGCCAATAAATATTAAAGGGGAGTGACCATGACCTTTGACCTTGTGACCACAATATCATCACTCTTAATGCCATAGCCAAACATGTATCCAATCTTAGTTCCAATGCATGATTCCAGTTTACCCATCAGACAGATAACATCATAATAAACTACATGACATGTAGGATGACATCATAATCAATTACGCAGGTAAGTTCGTCACGATTGTTTAATTGATGATGGACTAAGCATTGTTGTACGAATTGGATGGCTTTACTTTTTAATAAACATACTGTTGAATTTTGAATAGGCAGCAACAGCATCCAGTTAAATTAGTTTCAAAATATTCAAAAGCTTACGGGTATAGTTTTCTGGAAATTGATACTCAGGGAGTTCAGGGATTGATCGATCCCAACAAAGGCGAAGCGTCGGTGGAGCTAAGCTTAAGATGGGTTGGGCACAGCCAAAACAAGATTCCGCCATTAATACCATTGGGTTAACCAATCATGAAATATAAGCTGAGGAATTTTGCTACATGTACCGTGTGCAAAAAACTTAACATTGAAAATCAGAGAACTTTCACCAAGGTCACAGAGACCTTGACCTTTGACCATGTGACATCAGTTATCATGCCCATTTCTAACTGCATAGGCAACCAGGTCTACAAGTTTTGTTCAGATAGGTTTAGCCCTTTAATGGATAAATTTGGTCAAGAAAATCTAAATATTCACTTGTTGAATACCCATTTGCTGGCTAAGAGAAAACTATTTTTGAAAATTTTCCCCTGGAATGACTGACTCAGTTATCAAGCCAGTCATTCCAGGAGTTATTTTTCAAAAAGAATCTTCTCTTGGTCTGCAAATGGACATTTTTGGCCGGCTTCGCAATGAAAGGGTTCAGAAATGTTAAAATCCACGCCAAAGCGATTTGCTAAAATGATAAATCAGACGCTGTCACCACCATCATTAAACCCTTTAATACTCATATCAGCCAAAACGGCTTCTGCAGGGGTCTTGAGAAATGTCCATTTACAGACCAAGAGAAGACTATCTTTGAAAATTTACCACTGACTCTTAGTCTGCATATGGATATTTTCTATGAGAAAATTGAAATTTTCCTAAACAAATTTGAGTGTTAAAGGGTTAAAGTGATGAGTATGTCTCACTTATGCTTCGCAGAAGAGACAAAACTGACAATGGTGAATATATGGATCACTTCATGCAATGTGAACAATTCAAGTGATAACAAACATATTATAACACAGCATAGTCATTTTCGAAATTATTTCTAATAATAGAACCTAGAATATCATCAGGCGATACACATCTATGCTTCATTATCGGGATGAGTCTTGAAAACTAAAAAGCTATATACATGTAATAGGAATGGGAACGCATTACATTTTTAATTCAAACATATAATCCTGTTTGTTGAGCAAGGTACTGGTAGGTAAAATGTGGCAGAAAGATAAATCTTTGTTTTTCGTGGCTAACTTTCAGCACTTTCCCACAGGTTCCAAAATAAATGAAATCACGGATTTCTTTTTTCACGAGAGAGTTGATACATACCACCCTGATACTTTATGATATTTCCAAAGTATCAACCTAGCTTCAATAATATTCAGGTTACACAACTGACAGTCCAGCGGATGTGCAGCCCAAACTCGCACATGCGCGGGCTGACTCATTCTATTCCAAAATATTGGCTGACCTAATTGCAACATAAAACGTCGATAGACTGAGTCTCTGTGGGGCGGAGAGGCCGGGATCGTATCAGGGTGGTAAGTATCAACTCTCTCGTGGAAAAAGAAATCTGTGATTTCGTTTATTTCACATCAAGAGTATACTTACAACCCTGATACTTTATGATATAGCCAGAATTTGTAAGAGAATTCGGCGGGAGGGAGGCGAAGGTCAGAAGACCGGCTCATCCCTGGAAGAGCAAGCTTTTGCTTTTGGAGCACAACAAACATCTGAAATTGCGTATGTAAACACAATCAGGAAATGATTTATATACAGATTATACAAATTTATATACAGATTTAACGTTTATGTAAAATCGATAAGGCAAATGATCTGTAAAACTAGACTCACAGTGCCATTGTGCTACGGACATAATGTCATCCACCGGCACTCCGTTAAACAGAGCCGTGGATGTCACTACGCCACGGACACTGTGAGTCTTGGCCATGTTAACTTGTTTACCCGTGGCGGCTTTGTGGCAATGCTGGATGCATTCCACAATCCACCTAGAAATGGTATCTTTAGAAGCTCTTCCATGGGGTTCAATGTAAGATAGCCATAAAGCACTAGGGTCCGTCCACCATTCCTGTGTACGTTGTTTATAACACATTAATGCACGGACTGTACACCAAGCCTTTGAATTAAGATCAAACCTAGACAAAGCGGGTAAAACTATAGACTGACCAGGATATTTTAAAGACTGGTTCTTCGCCATAAAGTTAACTCTAGGTAGAAGCCTAAGGCCTTCCCCTGTCACCACAAAACGGTCTGGCTCTGCAGACAAAGCATGTATTTCACTTCTTCGTCTGGCTGAAGTGGCAGCAATCAGTAAAACTGTTTTAAGCATCAACATTTTCATGGAAATGAAGCTTAGTGGTTCAAAGGGTTTATCTGCTAATACTTGAAGTACTAATGATAAACTCCAAGACGGGATCAATGGAGGATTCCTTGGTCTTAGATTACCCATGCCTTTGATTAAGTATTTAGATTACATACGTCATCACTTCCCCTAATAGCCAAGCTAGGGATAACTGACATTAAAGCTGACTTGTAGCCAGCAATAGAGTTAGGCTTCAGGCTATAGGCATCAAAAGGATGACAGAGGAAATCGGCTACTACTTGAATAGAAACTTCCATTGGACTAATACATCTTTTTGAGCACCATTCAGCAAATCTGTTGATTTTATAATTATATGCTCTGGAGGTTGACCCCCTTCTGGCTTTTGCCATAAACATGGCTGCTTGCTCAGAAAAACCCTCCTTAGCTGCTGATTCCTTGACAACATCCACGCAGTCAATTGGTGTGCAAGGCCTTTCGCTGGAAGATTATGTTGTCCATCAGAGGCAGAGGAACAGGATTGCAGACCAGAAGGTCCAGCAGATCCGTATACCATGATCGGCTTGGCCAATTTGGGGTGATCAGAAGCACTTGGCATTCCTGCTGCCTGATTTTCTGGAAAACTTTTGGAATCAGGATTGCTGGCAGGAATGCGTATGCATACATTCCCTCCCAACTGATAGCTAACGCATCTATTGCGATAGCGCTCGGATCTGGAATCGGAGAGACATACGTCGTCATCTTCGCATTCTTGTTCGTTGCGAATAAATCTATGTTGGGCTTGCCCCAGGGGTTGAACAGGCGATCCGCCACACATTGATTTAGTTGCCATTCCGTGGGAAGAATACTCACACTTCGGCTCAATGAGTCTGCTAACAGATTTAGCCTTCCCGGAATATGAACTGCTTTCAGGGAAATCCCATGATCTAGGCACCAGCAAAGCAGTTTCCACATCATCATAGAGACTTGGTGACTTCGTTCCGCCCTGGCGGTTCATGTAAGTCACTACTGTTGTATTGTCTGATCGAACCAGAACACTCTTGCCCTTGACCTTCTCTAGGAAGTGTTCCATGGCTAAGACTACTGCTCGCATTTCCAGCAGATTGATATGTTTTCTGTTGACTGATCCAGATTCCAAAGCCCTGATACTTTGTTTTCTTCCAGGCAAGCTCCCCATCCCTCCATTGATGCATCTGTGTACATCGTTAACTGAGGGTGGGGAGGTGACAACGTCAACCCCGCCAGGAGATTTTCTCTCTTCATCCACCATTGAAGGTGGTGAATAAGAGGTCCCAACACTGACACCTTTGAGTCCAGGAAACCCGTACTCTGGGTCCACTGTGTCATGAGAAATAACTGGATCGGCCGCCGGCGTAAGGCTGCCTGAGGAATGACTGGTTCCAAAGAAACCATCAACCACAACATTCTCAAGTAGACGCGTGCCAGGACATGACGACCGTTGCACACTGACTGTATGAATGAGATGAGTATTTTTACTCTCTTGAGATGGATAAACATATCCTATCTCTAGATCGAAGAACATGCCCAGGTAAACAAACTTCTGGGATGGAGTCAGCTCTGACTTTTGAAAGTTGATTATCCAGCCTAGATCTGTAAGTTTTCAAAACTATCTTCAGATTTGCTGATAGACTTTTTTGAGTGTGTGCCTTTAACAGCCAGTCATCTATGTACGTGTGGATTGCTGTGTCTCCTGCGGAGATATGACGTCATAGCTTGGACCACTCGAGTGAAGACCCGAGGAGCCGTCGATATACCAAATGGGAGAACCCTGAATTCCCATTGGCGGCCCTGAAATGCAAATCTCAAGAACCGACGAAAGCTCTTCGCAATGGGAATGTGAAAATAGGCATCTTTTAGATCTATTGATGCTGTCCACATTCCCTTCCTCAATCCTGCTAACACCGTTCTCACAGTTTCCATTTTGAAACTTGGTGTGAGGATAAACCCGTTGAGAGCTTTGAGGTTGAGAATTGGTCTCCACCCTCTAGTAGTGCTTTTTGTCACTAGGAACACGGTTGAGTAATAACCCGGACATTTTTGTGCCGGTTGAATAGCGTGTTTTAGTATGAATGATGGAATTTCTTCCTCTATACACAAATTTGAGTCCAAATCGGAACCAGAGACAGGCGCGATGGCTGATTTGAAATCCAGTTGGGATGGTAACCGACTGAAAGCCATCGCAAGACTGAGCGTCCTGAGTAACCCGCTCACACTCTTGTATGTGGAAGGCCAGACGGCCTCCCACGGGTGCACCTAAGGATTGAGGTGGAAGAGAAGCCCTGTCTCTGGTGGCTGTCCTAGCAGCACTGGTGTGGTCTTTCTGAGAGGCGACCCATCAGGTTTGGCTCCCACGACCAGAACCCCGCGCTCCTCTACCAGCGCCACGCGCACCTCGGTACGCAGGCTGTCTGACGGGTTGCCCTGGAGGCGCCTGCGCTCCCCCCCCTGGCTGGCTTACGCTGTCATTGCCAAGGCCGATGCTGCATAGGTGGTTGGCCTCTGACAAGGCCACCACCACCTCTAGCCTGCTGAGGGTGGAAGGCAGGGGGCACTGCTCGAACACGCTCCCTGCGGAGCACTTCAAACTTCTCTCACAGTGCCCTCTGGTTGTTCACCAGGTTTACGGTTTGTTGGGAGGTGCAGGCATCCTTCACCTCCAATCAACCCTGGACCTGCCATCGGCGTCTGAAGAAGCCGATTGTACAGGTCCTGCGAGGGGCACAAATTGTCAAGGGCAAATGTGCACCTCGCCCGTAAACTCCTGGTTACGGATCTCGTCATGCAGTCCAGAGCCAGGTTAATGCCGTCCTGGATGGCTCTCTGGACTGCAAGAGGAGAAGCTTGGTGGGCCACGGATGCAACTACTACCCCCTGTAGCAGCTGGGAAACGTGCGAGAGAGCTGAGATGGCTCCTCTCGTACTTTCTTCCATGTCCCGCAGCACGGAATTAGCATTGCGCAGGGCGCTAGTGCACAATGGTCCCGTGTCAGACTGGGACCCAGGCCGAGTGTCTTGGCCCAAAGCCACACAGTCATCCGTGCAAGGCTTTGGAACGACGCCATACTTCTGATATAGATCAGAACTTATACGGCAGCGCCGCGCCACCTCGCGAGGGGCCTTCGCAAGGCGTCCTATCGGCAGAATGGACGTCTCTGTCGCAGCGAACATATCAACGATATTCTCCGCATCACCAGTTTCCCTCCCAACCATGGGCGCTGGTCCCGCTGGAAAGCCGGTGGATCCACCTGGAGTTCTGGCTTGATGTTCACCAGCCATTGGCAAGCATCCAACCAGTCTTCCTCGGTGGCCACCTGTGAATGATCGACAAGCCTTCGTCGTCCTCAACCACATTCACTGGTGGGGTAATGGCCAGAGCTGAAGATACTCCTGGATAGCCAGGGAAGCCATACGGACCCGCAAGGGACGGCATGGCTTGCGCCGTGGCTATTCCAGGAGCTGGATCTACGGCGTCATGGGAGGCTAAAAACATGACGTCACAGTCCGGGCCTTCCTCACGGTAACTCTCGGCAAGCCGAGGGATATGGTATGGATGGCCATCGGCTCCTAGCCGGCCTAGCCATTGGACTGTGAAACCCACTCCCGAAGAAGTAGTTCCATGGAAAAGGTCACCCATGGGCCCCCGTGTGGGCCCATGGGAATCCATTTCCATGGCCATCGACTCATCGGTAGGCCATAACAGTGTCCTCTTCTTCCTGCCCAGAAAGATTAGACGCCAAGCTTGAACAGGGATCAAGCTCGGCCTGGGCAGGAGGGATATCGCGTTGAGGCGCTGATACCCTTAGCCTTAGGCTGCTCTAGAGCACTCGATAAGCGAGCGCCCGAGGCCATGGCTTTCGCTCCCGGGTCCACGGGCGAGGCAAGCCTCAGCGCCGGACCAATGGGAGCCGTCTCTGGGTCTATAACGAAAACTGGTTTGCTAAGAGAACCAGACCCAGAGACGAGAACACTGTCCCGGAGCAAATGAAGAAGACAATGACGAACCTGACCCGGGAAGCAAGGTGCGAAGCAACTCCAGGACAAGATCCGTGATCGTCTTCTTCATTTCTCTTATCATTTCAAGACGGAAGGCCTCCATGTCTGGCATGTATGCCTTCCTCTTCTTACCACACTCCTTTTCCAGACGCCTGCCACTCGGTCTTTTACCTGCCGATTTAAAAAATCAGTTAACACCTCCACCGGCCACGACTCACACACATGGCAATTTAGTGCAGTCATGAGGGAAAAAGCGGGCCTTCACAAAACGGTGGCAGGAAGGGCATTTGTTCTCAATAACCCTCTGAAAAGACACAAATGGAAACAATTAGTTTTTAGTTATGACGGACCAAAAAACCAATTGCAGAAGGCTAATAAGATCCATAAGGAAAACTTTTGACCATCAAATGAAAGATAAGCCAGGCCCATAGAAAAAACTATTGGCCTGACAAAAAGTAAACAAATCCTAAAACCTTGTTATACTTCTTTAAAAAGACAAGGGAAACATAAGAATTTGAACTTGAACACTTGAGAGGCGAACTTTTTTAGACTTCACAGCTCAAAACAAAGATTCATTAGTAATTGAACTTTATAAACACAATGAACCTATGCAACCCATCAAGAGAGATAAATAACTCAACACTCAGTCAAAAAACTTCTAAAATATTTAGAAATAAAATGACAGAAATTTTTTCTCTCTCCTAAATAACCTCATAAGATGACTTCTGAGGACGAGTGAAGTCTGATAAACAACACAGGAATACCTGATATTGAGTCCAAAACCCTGTGGTGGGGGAGAATGCGGAAAAATTACTTCTTATGGTAATAATTCCCTCAGCAAACTCATAATAAAAAATACAAGGACCCAAAAACCAAGTGTAAATATTGTTTAAATAAAAGGATACCCTTCAAATATCAGCTCATGTGTCTGAAAAATAAAGTGCAACATGCGTTAGCTAATATATAGGCCTCCCCCATAAAAGAGCTAGCCTAATAAAGACGTAGCCACAAGATAGCGCGAATCCCAGAAATACTGAGTCAACACACAAATTTTTTATCAATAAATTTACTAAAGTACACCTGATGGCTTGGAGCAGGAGCATCCTCCGGTGACTTGGCAGCATCAGACATACTAATAATAAGTCAAAACAAGTTGCAAAACAACTCAAAGCTTAAAAAAGAATGAAAGCAAAAGCAAGGCTAGAAAGCGTGTTGCAATGGCAGGTCAATATCTTAAGAGAATGAGTCAGCCCCGCGCATGTGCGAGCTTGGGCTGCACATCCGCTGGACTGTCAGTTGTGTAACCTGCCCAGTGGGGCGGTTTCTTTTTAATTCTGAGTATTATTGAAGCTAGGTCGATATTTAGGAAATATCATAAAGTATCAGGGTGGTAGGTATACTATTGATGTAACTATATTGCCTTAACACAATAATCAGCAGGCTGGGCCCAGATTCACAAAGAAGTTTCATGCACTCTCCCACCCCCTGGTAAAAATACGTTCCTACGCTTCATGTGTCCGCAGCGTATATATAAATAAGTATCTTGGTGTTTGTTATTCTCGTAACACTACCAATTAACAAATCCAATTCACGCTCGAAAAAAATTGCTTTAATTCTGACGGCTCTGTTAGATTCAATGTCGTCTGCATTTCCGCGAATGACGATCTGCGCATCTACGTACTAGAGAGATCTGTGTTCATTTACGACAAAAAACTTACGCATGTCTTCGTGAATCCCAGTTAAGTCAAACACATAAGTGTGATGGCGTAACTTACCCCAGGCATAACTTACACCTCTTTGTGAATCTGGGCCCTGGTCTATTAATATCTAGTCATTCAAAGCTTAGAACTAATTTATCAATAATTAAACATGCCCACGAGCATGTTCATGCGTGCACACACCAATAACAATTGGCTAAATTTAACTTTATAGTGCCATACATGATTCAGTACTGGATTCCAAACAAACCATCAATGAACTTGCATAAAACAATCAGAGAAGCAAGGGGCCTGTATTGCTCACAATAAACATAGGCATTTCAACTAGGTTGTTGCTTATAAGTACAATATTGTAGAACAACCCTAAGGTTTGGCAACAACAACAAGGATGTGTCATACCAAATCTGGTTAAAATTGGTCATAGTGGTTCTTCGAGAAGAGATTTTAAATTTCCTATTGCTTTACTATCCAAGATGGCTGTCAACACATTTATCAAGACAGTTTCGAAATGGAGAATTTGAAATCACCATACCGTAAAAGCTATATAAAACCAATTTCAGCATCAAAATCTATCAAATCAAAATTGCAATATGGCAACCAAGATGCTGAGTTCTGATTGGCTGATGGTAGACATGTTTAAACTTCCATAGAACAAACTTGGATAGCCCATAGTCCTGAATTATAATTCCCAAATTTTGGCACGATCCCTACAGTTTGGGAGGTCACTTGTTTAAGATTAAGTTATCCAAGATGGCCACCAAAGCATTTGACCAATCAAGTTCCCTCAAACAAACTTTGCCCTAACTGATGTTTTATGAGTTTCGAATCAATCTCCCAAAGCGGCTTCGGAGAAGATTTTAAGATATTTGTGAAAATCGGCCAAAATTCAAGATGGCTGCCAGATGAATTAGCTTTATTAGGACTAGGCATGCACGATTATTCAGTTTTCATAATCCTGATCATTTTGGAAAAGTAATCGCGATTTTCGATTATATCTTACATGTCATTCTGCATTAGGGTAGGGGAACTTGAACAAAGATTTATTTATTCAACACAAATAAATATGCAACCGGAAATATGCAACCGGAAATATTTCGACTACGGTAGTTCAACCGCTGGTACTGATATTTTTTTTAATCCTACAAACTTTACTTCGAATGAGAATTGGTAACATAACACGAAAAGAACGAAAACTGGTATCGCTGACCACTAAAATTGCCTCCAGGCTAATTGCCAGATAGTAATAGGTGTTCAGAAATGCCATTACAACCAATTAGAGTACTGGTTCCGAACACTGAGTACTGATTCCGAAAGCGACCTACATAAAATGATCCAAAGTGGAATTAAATGTGCAACAAAATTTGCTTGAACGTCCGAGAATTAAAATGTGGGAGATCGCTTCTTATGTTGGCAACGAAATGACTCTTTTGCGATTGGAGGCGAATGACATACATGTACACTAAACGGGAGTTTGAGACGGAAGGTAGATCGCATCATCATAACCCTTCCTGTTATCAAACGGGTACCCATTTTACTGCGATTAAATTTAACATACGATACTCAGTTACCGTTACGCAATGATAATATATAGAGATATCCAGGTTCTGAGTCCAGGATATTTATATCCGAGTACTCGCTCTAAAGTTTTTTGATACTTCTTAATTTGATTGTACCAGAGTGAATTACTAATATCATGTGATTTAAATTTTTTCTCGACGACATTTTATATCAAATTTGGATTAATTTTGAATGTGATAAACAGCCTTTATATTTAGGTAGCCCCATTTAATAATTTCACTCCAGCGATGATGTTTTTGAGATGTATATTAAACATAGTTGTAAGGCGGTAAGACTTTGTAAGAGGAAATTGTTCAAAGTTTTAAACATTTTAGAGAAGTGATTTCAACTTTTTCTTGAAATATACCTAAAATAAGGCCACCTCTTTATCAGAGATGCTTGTTTGGAAATTTAATATCTCTTGTCATACTAGAATCCTAGGCTACCAATAGACAATGTACGTTACTTTGCATTTTGAAAAACAACAATCTTGGAGATTGAAAATCTTCGATTATTTGATTATTTTGTTTTGTAATCGTCGTCGAACATATTTTAAAGAATAATCATGATTAATCGAATAATCGATTAATTGTGCAAGCCTAATTAGGACAAACTTGGATCCCTATGTCCCACAATCGCTTAGCTGGTGTTTGAGAAGACTTAGAAGCTTTAGTATGGGAATTGTTGGAAGGGAAAAATTCAAAGACGGCTGCCATTCCCTTTATCCGACAGTTTCGAGTGGCAAATTTGAAATCAGCCTACCCAAAAACCTATAGAAAGCAAATTTTGGTTTCAAGATCCATCAAATAAAACAAGATGCCTAAGGGACCAGTATCGCACAAATGAATTATTGTACACTGGCACAACCAAACAAAACGATATGACCACTAAAGAAATTACCAATCTAATGTCTGTCAAGACGGTTTAGCCAGGTTTTATTAAAACTGCCCCAGGTTAATAAGTAGTCTTTTTTATGATTTTCTCAGAAATGTTCAGAAAATCTGAGATGGCCACCAAGCATGCTAAATTTTGGCAGACCCATGAGTGGCCATGTTTTTTTATGCATAACCCTTTCATGGACAAACTTTAATCGCCCTTAGGTCCTAATTATATCTCCCAAGTTTCAGTCTGATCTGTTTCCACTAGCTACTGGAGAAGTCTTCATGAAAACTAGGTCATCCAAGATGGTTGCAAAAATATTTTGCCAATCAAGTTCCATTGAACCAACTTCGTTCAGGTGTTGCCCCACATGATGTTTCCTGGATTTTGAATCGATCCCCCCAGCGGTTTCAGAAGATTTTTAAAGACATTTCTAAAAATTGGCCAAAATCCAGGATGGCTATTGGCCAAATTGGTGGATCGACTTCGTTTGAACAAACTTGTATCTACATGTATATGCCCTAAAGATGCTGCCTGCCAAATATAATTGAAATCAGCACACTGGTTCTCGAGAAGACATTTTAAAATTTCTATTGATTTAATATAGAAATCTTTGAAATCAGCATACCCAAGAAACTATATAAAAGCAATTTCTGCTTTAAAAACCATCAAATAAAAAAATCCAATATGGCTGCCAAACATACTACACTTTGATTTGTCCAGTCGGCATTTTTTTTAAGTATCAACTTCCCTTGAATAAACTTTAATGGCCCCGATTATCTAATCAAATTTTGGCCTGATCTGTTCAGTGATTCTGGAGAGGTTACTTTTCAAAAACTTAACTGAACCATTTGGCCAATCAACCCTTCAACAAACTTGGTTCAGCTCATGCCATACATGTACATGATAGTTTGTGAGTTTTGATCGATCCCCCAAGCAGCTTTGGAGATTTTTAGAGATGTTTCTAAAAATCAATCAAAATCCAAGATGGCCACCAGTCAAATTGGCCGATCGACTTCATTTGAACAAACTTGGATCTGCATGCCCTATGGATGCTTCCTGCAAAATATAATTGAAATCTGTCCAGTGTTTCTTCAGAAGCAGTTCTTTAAAGAAAAGGTTGACGGACAGACAGATGGACGGAGAGATGGCAAATGGATGGTTGCTATAGCATAAGCTCACTCTGGCCAGGTGAGCTAAAAATTAATTATGGCCACCAAACACACTACATTCTGCTTGGTTCATGGCAGCCATGTTGTTCAACTTCCCATGACCAACCTTTAGTTGCCAATTTAGAAAAACGTTGAAATTTTACAAGTCCATTATTCTGAAAGCATAACAGATATATGACTGCTGAACTAGTGTCATCATCATGACCCATGGCAACAGATTGTATCAATTTGGAAAAAAATCCAAGATGGCCATTTTCTCCGACAGTTTTGAAGGTCGCAAATTTGAAATCATTTTCCACAGGAACCTATGTATACAACCAATTGACCTGTTGCCCTAGATATTTCATTAGTCTTGAATCAATACAACACCCCTCCCCCAAAACACCCCCCCCCACAACCCCCACCCCCACCACCCGCCCACTCACCCTCAAGTTGTTTCAGAGATTTTCAAAACTTCATAAAAATCCAAGATGGACACCAGACAAATCGGCTTCGTTTGAACAAACTTGGATGTCTATACCCTAAGGATGCTTCCTACCAAATATAATTGAAATTGGACCAGGAGTTTTTTAGTAGTTTGAAAAAAGTTGACGGATGGACAGACGATGGATAGACGACAAGCTCACTTGACTTTTTCTGAAACCAGTACAATAGAAGTAATAGGGTTTTCAAAGATTTACATCAAGTCTCTCAATGGCCCATGGCTTTGTTATCCCCAGATCTTGCTTTACATGAGCGACTGACATTATTCCTTCAATGTATTAGTACGAAAAGATTTTGATAATCATGCACTATTTTGTTGTCATGAAAGACTGATTGACAGATGTCAGCTTCTGTTTTGCATGCTCACTCTCCCGTTTCTGTTCCCTAGCTTCGAGAAACTTAGCAAATTTATTATCTTTTGTTCGTTCCTTCCGACGATATATCTTCTGTGCTCGTGTTGATGTGAAATGTGGTCCTACCTCCAGCCCATCATCAGATGACGATGATGATGTCACCATGCTATTTGATGACGCATCATCATCACTACTACTACTATTACTCGATGTAGAATGGAATTTATTTTGGTCACAATGATGTTCACAGTTACTAGCTACTTTCCAGTCAAGCCCGGGTTTAGTTCTTGGGCTCATACATGTACATGTATATAACTCGTCACTGTCACTCCATAACACCTTCACACTCTCACTACTGTTTCTAGTGCTTTCACAATTACACACCAGTATTTGACGGTCTGGTAATTGGTCTTCAGCGATTGTATCACTTTCTATATTTTGCTTACAAAGTACAGAATTCAATTTAATTGAATTATCTAAATTAGACAAATGGCAGCTTGTATCACAAGGCTTTGAAATGCCATCAATATTGAGTGCATTATCTGTATTGTCATCGCTTAAAGTGTAGCACTTTGTGTCATAGTCAATATTTATTCCATTACTTTGACTACTCGGATCATCATCATCATCAGAAATTACACAAGATCTATTGGCGCTAGCTTTTCTCAGCTTTTTTATCGTACTTAAGCATACATCAGACTGAGAATCACTGTCTGAAAGAGCTTTAATCCCAGAATCTGTATCGCCATGGTTAGATTCACATGTTATACCATCAGGTGTATCAGTGTCACCATTAATAGCGCCTGTATATGCGAGACATGCACTGGCACCATTATCTCCTTGTATTTTGTCTGTAATTTTAGCCAGAGGAATATCACTATCATCTGCATCAATATGTCCATCATCATCAGCATCGGACTCTATCCTGTTAGAAAAGTGACGTTTTCGTCTAATTCGTTCCATCTTTCCTGTTATTAATCCTGCCTTAGAATCATCCTCACTTGAGCTGGGAGATTTACTTGCAGATGATATATGCTTTCGTTTTGTTCGTGAAATTTTCTGTTTCTTTCCCTGTAATTAAATAGAAACAAGTCATGCAGTTCATTATTATCTACAAGAGGATATATAATCAGCTCTGCGTTCAGCCCAATAAATATGACACATATTACTTTTCCGAGCATTACCTTTTTTCATTCGGTTCAATGTATTTTAATATTTCAAAGATCTATAACCTGGTGTTTGAGAATAAATGACCTTGATCTTCACATTAAAATTATTAGAGCAACCCGATTTTTCCATCTCCATACATGTATATCAGGGCTCATACACCTTTCTGTCTTTGAAATTCCATGACTTTTCCATGACTTTTCATGATCAAAATTAACAAATCCCATGACCTCTTAAGAATTAATATCTACGAGATTTGTGTGTATATGTACATGTAGCTACATACATTATGATCCGAGTCATTCTGCAAAATGTCTGAATATTGCGTCTTGCAACAACCAACCCAAATCCTTGTTTTGATAAGCTGTTAGCATGACTTTATTGCAGAGATGACGGCGGGAATTTATGTCAAACAAGTTGCTATTTTTCATGATTAAAATTTATGACTTTTCAATGACCTACATGTATGATAAAAAATGCTGATTTTCCATGACTTTCTAGGCCTGGAATTTAAATTGCATATACCGAGTTAGAAATCAATGCCACTAAGTTTTAAACAAGTACATGTATTATTTAACCCTTTTAATGCCCAAGCCTGGAAAAAAAATCTCTGCAAATGTCTTGAGAAATGCCACTTACAGGCCAGATGAATACAATTTTTGAAAATTTACCACTAGAATGAGCTAGGCATTCCAGTGATAAATTTTACAAAATAGTCATCTGATGACTTGCAAATGGACATTCCCCAATACCACTACTGAGGCTGGTTTGGCCCATTGGACCATTACAGTGTTAAGAATCTGAGTTAACTCATTAACACATTCCATCCCGAAGGCCAATATCTCAATGCCATGGAAAACATACAGGAAACATGTTAGGCATGTAGCCATTCTACATTGTACCAGCTACACAAAGGTTTGTTGTAGTGGTGCGTGATCTTATACAGGAATGACAAACGTGAGTAAATACCTTGTTTACCTGTTTCTGGTATTTCCCTGAAGCTTCACTACTGGCACTGTCTAATGGAAGAAGCCTGTCTTCAGAGTCATCGAGGAACTCTTCCATAGACTCCTCACCACTCGTCCAAGCAGGGTCAAAGTTATAATAACTTGTTCTATAAAAATAAACAAGAACGCTGAAGCTCACAATGTCTCGCCTGTAAAGGCATGGATAGTGTTGATTGGTAAAGCAAACTTGGCATGGTTTGTAATACACATATTCAGTAATGCACCAACAAACAAGTGTAACCAATCAAACATGGAAATTTTTTACCAAACTGCGGATAGTCTGATCTTGTAATTTTTCAAAATGAAACTAGTAATGATGCAGATAGTACTTCTCGCATAGTATATAACTCTGCTGTAAAATTTTGTTGATATTTGGTGAGGCACTGTTGAAAAAATGGCCTAGTCCAAAACCATGAAAAAAATAACAAAAATGCCCCAAAATTAAATCTATTGTTTGTAGATCACATCCCTGTATATTATAGATCGCTTCTGTAACGTTTCATTGTGATCGGATGAGCCAGTGTTGAAAAATAACTTGATTAAAAAACGTTAAAGAAAACTGCACTGGCAAAATACATGAAAAAAGTCCAAGTCCAAAACCGTGAAAAAAAAGAGTTAAAATGCCCCAAAATTAAATCCCCCCACAGACCCCCTTTGTGGGTTGGTCTGTTGTTTTATTAACCACTATAAAACACTTACCGTTCAATCACTACTTGCTAAATCAATTATCTGCATTTAGCTATCAGAATAAGATGTTTATGCCTGCATACACACCTCCCCATGCCTATTCCTATTAATATGGACCCTCAACCAGGCTACTGGTTAAGTCCATCTCCAGCATACTGACAGCTATAGACTGGCACCAGTCTATACTCACCCCATAGTGACGCTTGTCACTAAGCGCGCTTGCGCATGCGCACTGGAGCCCAAATAGGAAACAGATTCACTTTTCTAAATTTAAGTGCTAAATATTAAAGGCCAATTCTCAAATCTTACCACGCGGGGTGGCTGAGACCGGGTCATAGTGATTGAACGGTAAGTATGTTTTTATAGTGGTTAATAAAACAACAGACCAACCCACAAGGGGGGGTCTGTGGGGGGGGGGGGGGGGGGGGGGGGGTTGTTATTACACCACAAAAACATCCATTACCGTTCAATCACTACTTGCTAAACCCGTAGATTTGGTCAGTGCCCCATTTAAACATTAGGTGGGAGAGATTTGAGAATCAACAAACAAGGATAAAAATCGAACCAATCTTATCCAAATGTTATTAACATAACATAATAGTGCATTTAGCTCAATCACACTGTGATTAACAAATAAGGAAAACTTGAACTTAAAGAAATAAATAAAAACCAAAAGAAGACTCTCACCATTTCTCACAGACGCACAGTCCTAACGAAAATGGTGGAAAGTGCTTGGTAAATGGTCTTCGGCTTTTTTAGTTAAAATAGTAATGTTACAAAAAGAAGGAGGCTGCTGCACTCTGGTCTTTGAGATAAAAGGATGTAAAAGTGGATTCAGATTTCCATCCTGCCACCTGCATGACCTCATCTAAAGACGAACTGTCAAGAGCGAAAGAAGTAGCCATACCTCTAACGCATGGGCTTTAATCTGGGAGATTAATTTGATCCGGTGAGGCTATCTCATAACAAAGCTTAATTGTCTCACAATTCCATCTGGCAATCGTAGATTTTGAGACTGGCTTAGATAACTCTTCCGCGTAGGAAACCCATAAATGGGATGGATCGACTTTTAAAATCGGTTCGCTGTTTGTAGGTTCTTAATGCCCTAACAGGACACCAAAATTTATCGGATGGCGAAAAAGGCGATAAAGATTTTAAAATGATCGGACTAGCAGGAAAGTGGTTAGACTGAGTTTAGATAAAGTCCCTTCCTGGATATAAAACCAAACCATCTCATGAAACTATAAATCTATCCTTTTCAGCAGAAAGAGCATGAATCTCTGAATGCCTTCTAGCAGAGGCAGCAGCAACAAGAAAAAACTGTTTTGAGAGTTAAAAGCTTAATACTGATAGAAGAAATAGGTTCAAAATGGCATCCTGCCAAAGCTTGAAGAACCAAAGCCAAATTCCAGGAAGGTAAAGGCTTAGCAATCGGAGGACGAATATTACCTAGACCTCTAATAAAACTATTAAGAGTCTTAGTATCCTTGACATCAGCATTCAGAAGACAAGGGAAGACGCCAGAGAAAATCTATATCCCATGACCGTATTAGCTGACAAATGTAAAGAATCAAACAGATAGGATAAAAAATCTAATACTTGTGGTATAGAAACAGAATCGGGCACGAAACCTTGGTCTGAAAACCACTCACCAAAAAATTTTAAGTCGACCCTTGTAAACTCAACAGGTCGATTCCCTTCTGGCAGAGTCAATAATTTCCTGAGATCTTGAAGAAGCCTTATTCTCGAGGACCTCAGACTCGAGATTCTCCAAACCCACAGATTGAAAATTTCTGGATTTGGATGCACACAAAGACCTCTTACTTGAGATAGAAGATCCTGGGATACTCGAAGAAGACGAGGGAAGTCTACCAAAAGATCTAGAAGGTCTATAAACCAAATCCTCTTGGGCCTAAAGGGAGCTATCAGAAGAACCTCGCAATCTTGGTCCTTGACCTTCTTCAAGACTAACGGAATCAAATTGTTGGCGGGAAGGCATAGGCGAACATTCCTGTCCAGGACTGAGACAGAGCGTCTACTGCCAGGGCTTGACTGTCCGGAAAAGGAGACATGTAAGAGATCTGGGCATTCAGAAAGGTCGCGAACAGATCTACTAGAGGACGATCCATAAGACTGAAAAATGCCCTGAACCGACTTCTTTAACTGCCACTCTGTGTGGGCGAACTTGCTGGGACGTGACAGTTGGTCCGCCCAAAAATTCAGACTGCCTGGGACATGGGAGTACACTAGAAAAATCTGCCTCTTGCGGCACCACAAGAGAAGATTCCACACTTCTAGACAAAGGAGAGATGACCTTGTACCTCCCTGCGACTCCTCCAGGGACCAAAGGCCGGAAACTGACAGGAAGTCCCAGACTGCTCCCCAACCCTCCTGGGAAGCGTCTGTGAAGATAATCGCCTGAGGGGAGGACTTTACCAGTGGAACACCCATCAGAAGCAGAGAACGATCCCTCCAAAATTCTGGATGAGGGATCAAATGTTCTCTGATGGGAATTTGATGTTAAATAGAGTGGACTGACTGCTTCCAAAGGGACATTAAATACATTTGGAAGGATCTTCTCATCAGCGCCGCCCAAGGAATTACTTTTCTACACTGACCATCAGTCCTATCACTGTTAAAAAGAATCTTGCTCTTACCATTGCCACTGATAAAGCCTCTATCCTTGGATCTGAGGAGAAGGCTAGACCCCGGGCCAGGTCGAAAGAAACGCCTAGATGTGTAAGGATATGAGATGGAACTAGGCTTGATTTCTTTAGATTTAAAATCCACCCTAGGTTGCATGCCAGACTGCTAACCTCTGCAAGAATTCCTGAGAGAATTGAAGAAGACTTACTTTACTAACCAATTGTCTATATAAACGTGGAGATGGATAGAACGGCGGTGAAAATTTCTGCCACGGCTGAGACTATGCGAGAATAAGAAAAGGAGCCGTGGTCAGGCCAAAAGACATGACGCGAAACTGCCAAACTCGATCTAAGTAAGCAAAACTCAGGAATTTACTGAAGGAAGGGTAAATGAAAACATGAAAGGCGTCATTTTAGTCCATGGAAACGACCACATACCCTGATCTAGACTGGAAAAGATCTGGGAGATGGTCTCCATCTTGACTTGGGAGTAAGAATCATGAGATTTAATCATGACATACCCCCTTGTTAAATTAAAATTAATGCAGATATGAATGTTTCAGAGTGAATAGAGATCATTTTACTAAGATTTAATGACAGGGTAGGAAAACCTACCCTAGGCTGAACGCTCTTATGTATGTATAAATTCCTTAGAATTAACATAATTCACAAAGAAAACTAACATGATAATGACCAAATTGTCAACTGAAAAGACCAGAGGAGACAAGAAAAAAGGAATTAAAAGAGGAGAGAGCCGACACAAAAGAAGGAAGGTCTTTAGAAAACTCGTCTTTAAAAAGAAGAGAAAGAGTCTAAGCAATTCACCAGTGAGCCAGGGACCAGTCATCCGAAGAGACCCTGACTGGACAAAATCTCCTCAGCCCGGACCGACTAGGGAATCGAAGAATAAGAAGAAGGATTAGGAGATGAAGAAGAAAAGAGATGAGAAGAGTCACCAGAGGCCATAGAATCAACAGTTCAAATGGAAAGAGGAGAGCAAGGCCTCTTGGAATCTAGGTTAGAAAAATGTAAAGAGTCAGAAAAGCAAAAAGATTGCTCAGAAGGAATGTGAACAGATACAACATCCTGACCAGAGGACATGGAAAGAATAGAGAAAAAAGCTGACATGAAAGAACGAACAAGGGACGAATCCCTAAAAACAGAAAACAATGAAAAAACCAGACCTTAATCAACAATTAGAAACTCAAGTTCAAAAGAGAGAACGACAGAAACAAACAGATCAAGATGATCAAAAGAGGAAGAGAGGAATAAAGAAGAATGGAAGATGAAGAGGAAAGAACAGGACCAGAAGATCCCTGGATAGGATAGATAGACGATGGGAAAAACCCCAGAGGAGGGAAAAAAGAAGAAAGACAGAAAGAGAGAGAGAGGAAAGAGAACATGACTAGAAAACTTTAGCAAGAGAAGGAGCAGAGGATGAAGGAAGAGACCTATACTTATCTTACTCATTAAAGACTTAGAACCAATATTATCATCATGTAAAGACGGATGTCATTGAGATTGATATGCTAATAAAAGGAATGATTGATAGAATGAGAATGAATCCCGGGAACATCTGGATGTTAAATACACAAAACACTAATACTTGATTATGATTAAACACTACGGGATGAAAACACAAAACAAAACGCTGAAAAACAGAGACGATATAAAATCTAAGCAAAAAGACTCACCTAAACCATGACTGTAACAATGTAGAAAAAACTCGGCTTTTATTCCTTCTTCCTTCACCATAATCTTATTTCTCTATTCTCAGCGTTTTCTAGTGCTTGTAATAATTAATCTTAGAGCCATTCTCTTCCCTATAAATCCACTACTGAAACTATTCCTTTCAGCACCTACAGAATTAGACTAAGAATTACGCTAGAAGCGGGGATTTTCTTCAAGAAAATAGCTCCCTTTGGATAAAATAAATATGTCAACCTGCCGACATAAGAGGAAAAAAGAGCGCAAAAAAAGGCTGAACGGCCCGAAGACAACTGGCCATCTAAAGTTGGATGAAATTAAAAACTAATTTTAATTGCGACATCTAGACATGCGCAGAATACACTGACTTATCGACTGCAACAAAAAACCCAATCCGGCAACCAGTCGGAAGTCTTTAATTATGTTGAAATGTTTCACTGATAAAAGAATAAATGCTGAATATCTACAAATTCAAGAGATTTCAAGACTGGCAGTATCTCGGAATTAATATTTCAGCAATTAAACATTCCGATTTTTAAAAGCACTTACTGAAATAAAACTAACCTGGAATCTCAGTAAGAGCTATCACCGGAAATCCAAAAAAGGAAAACAGAACCGGAAGTTAATCATAGAACACCATGAACCCGGTAATGACCCTATCCCCGGATGTACGAATCCGAAAGTGAAAAAATAGGAAATGGAAATGCGCAAACCGGAAGAAGACAACCGGAAATTGAACCCAGATGTACAGTAAAAAAACAGAAAAAACAAAGGAACCGGAAATACGCAAAACCGGAAGTCCACAGACCCCGGATATCCGGCATCACTGGAAGCGCTGCTAAAACCGGAAACGGAACTAGGAACCGGATCTTGAAGACCCAGATGTCTTGCTAAACCGGAAGTTAAAACGGAAAAAGGAAGTAAACCCGAGTCCAGAGGACCCGAGTCCACCACAACGGAACCGGAAGAACTAGCAAGACTAGAAATCGAATTCTTGGCAATGGGCGATCTAGAAAGAACCTTGACGACCGGTACAATCGAAAAATTGGCATTTGCATAAGGTCCAGCCTTATGGACGTCAGCCTCAGCCTCCACCACCACTGCTTGTGGGTTATGCCCGTCACCCTCAAGTCTTAGGTGGATTTGACCCGGTGCACTACACGAGCCCACCTTCGAGAGCTTAGTCGCTCTAGACTTTTGCTTAGATTCCTTTTTCTTATCGAAAAATTGGCATTAGCATAAGTACCAGCCTTATGGACATCAGCCTCAGCCTCCGCCACCACGGCTTGTGGGTTATGCTCGTCACCCTCAAGTCTTATGTGGGTTTGGCCCGGTGCACTACACGAGCCCACCTTCGAGAGCTTAGTCGCTCTAGACATCTGCTTAGGAGATTTCTTAACCTGCATGGAGTTTAGAGGGATCGGTTTCCCCAATTTGCGGGAACGACCGCTAGCCTTCGGGCTATTGTCAGAACTTGCAGAAATACCGTTTCTAGCTTCCTTAATAGCAGAAAATATCCTTAGCGGACTCCTGAAAACGAAAAAAGCGTAAAAGTGAAGCATACCGCTTAGAAAATCGTAAATGAAGACTAGAAACATAATACGCACTTCTAAAAAGGCGGGAAAGTTCAAATTAGAAATCAAAATCCCTACCGACAAGAAAACAAACTTGCATAGGGATAAATGATAATCCTTATAATGCACTAGAGGTAAATTGATAAGGGCTCTTGGTTGAATGCTAGAGAATTAATATGATGATGATGATATAGGTATAGTAACTAAGTTACCAGGAAACGAGAACGCACGATTTTTTCTTTTAACTGAAAGTGATTATGGGTTCACTGGAGTAATAGAGTGTTTTATATGATGATGACTTAGGCATGTTAAAGTTGTTACCACGAATAATTGAAAAGTGAATCTGTTTCCTATTTGGGCTCCAGTGCGCATGCGCAAGTGCGCTTAGTGACAAGCGTCACTATGGGGTGAGTATAGACTGGTGCCAGTCTATAGCTGTCAGTATGCTGGGTATGGACTTTACCAGTAGCCTGGTTGAGGGTCCATATTAATAGGAATAGGCATGGGGAGGTGTGTATGCAGGCATAAAAATCTTATTCTGAATAATTGATTTAGCAAGTAGTGATTGAATGGTAACGGATGTTTTTGTGGTTTAATAACAACTATTGTTATGTACATCACATCCCTGTATAGTAGAGATCACTTCAGAATCTGTAAAGTTTCATTGCAATCGGATGAGCAAGTGTTGAAAAATAAGTTTGACCCCTGGCCACTGCCCTCAGATTTACTCAAGAACAAAAAAATGTGTTGTACTGTACTCTACTAACTACAAGCTTCAAAATGATATATGACATGACCACATTTGCTAAAATTTATTTTCTGCCCACCATTTCCCCCACCCCTGTCCCTGGGGTGATATCAAAATTGCAATGTGTCATGCACATCTCTGGCCATATGTGCAATCATACAGAAAGTTATGTTTCTATCTGAAATGGTCTAATAGTTGCGTTACAATAGATTGGTGCCCTCTTTTGACACCGTCCCACCCTCAGTTTGACCCAAGATCAATATAATTCCCTGTACTGTCATCTACTCATCATTGTCTTGAAAATGATATGCGACATGACAAGCTTTGGAAAAATTTCATTTTTTTACCCCACATTTCCCACCCCCAGGGCTGTATGCCTGGGGTCATGCCAAAATTTCAAAAATGTCATGCACATCCCTGGCCATATGTCCAATCATCCCCAAAGCTTCAAATTTCTATCTGAAATGGTCTAGGAGTTGCATTACAATAGATTGGTGCCCACTTCTGAACACCCTCCCCCCCCCCCATAGTTTGTGACCCAAGATCAATATAATTCCTTGTACTGTAGTCGACTCATCATTGGATTGAAAATGATATACGACATGACCTTTGGAAAAATTAAATTTTTGACCCCAAATTCCCCACCCCAGGCCCCTGCCCATGGTCATGTCAAAATTCCAAAAGTGTCATGCACATCCATGTCCATGTGCAATCATCCCTAAAGTTTCAAGTTTCTATCTGAAATGGTCTAGGAGGAGTTGCATTACAATCGATAATTCCTGGCCAAAACTGCACAAGTCCAAAACCGTGAAAAAAATAGTTCAAATGCCCCAAAATCAAATCTATTGTTATGTAGATCACATCCCTGTATAGTATAGATCGCCTCCAGTGTTGAAAATCTTTAACCAAAACTGCACTTGCAAAATACATGAAAAAAGTCCAAGTCCAAAACCGTGAAAAAAAAATTGTTAAAATGCCCCAAAATTAAATGTGTTGTTATGTAGATCACATCCCTGTATAGTATAGATCACTTCTGTAAAGTTTCATTGAGATCGGATGAGCCAGTGTTGAAAAATATGTTGATTCTAAAACCTTAACCATAAGTACAGATATGGTGACGCCGACGCCGGAAATAGTGATCCCTGTCTCGCTTCCGCTTCGCAGGCGAGACAAAAAGAACTCAATGGATACAGATAGAAAGCATTAACACTTAAAAATGATATCAGCACTGGTCATATGGCTCTTTCTTAAAGTAGAGGATAAGGGAACAGCCAATGTTGCTGCCTGGTAATATCTTATAAAATCATAAAACTACAGTAAAAATCCTAAGATGAATCAGAATAACTTAAAACAATGTTTCTGAAAGGTATTTATCTGACTAATCATAACAGCCATTTTGACCATATTTGAACCAATCAGTGATGACAATGGACCGAAAGCGCTTGTCAGCTGGGCTTAGTGCCGCGCAAACAAGTATTCACTATGTATGTTGATAACAGGGTTTACATGTATATGTATCTACTGCTTGCTACCGGTCATACACAATTAATTATTTTGAAACCAATGTGACTGAAAATAATTGCCAGCCACAGGAATAACTTTTATTCGAAATGTTTTCCAGAGTCAACTTGTATTATTTTAACTCTATGGTCGGAAAATGATGTCAGCCAAATATTTTGAAACCATTTTGACTTTAGTTTGTTGCTTCTACCACCAGAGGCCTTCTGTCAAATTGTCAGACATCTAATAATTTGAGGTATGTTACATTTCTGCATATAGCAGGTAAACTAATATCTCACTGTCATAGCAATATAACAGTGATTACAGGATGCTTATATACAGAATAGTCTAGCCGTTATATCTCCTCACACAGCACAGCATTTAGGCCACAGGCATCACTAACTGGTCCCAATACAGGCAAAATGACTGCACCCATATTAAGGCATTTAGATGTTTTTCATAAATTATTCTGATTCATTTTATCTTCTTTACTGGTGATAGTAGTTTAATTATGCATGGTGTTACCAATCAACACCATTTGACAGTTCCGCTTTCCTTTCCTTTAATCACACACAAACCCTACACAAACACTTATAATATCCTCTATACAGTCAACAGTGAAGACTTTTTATACTTAAGCCAAAAGCATTCCGAATTTGAATCCATCCTTAAATGAGAGTTGCAAATACATATTTGGGTATAAAATTCACAAGCTTAGGTCCAGAATGGGAAAACCTGTATAGGGACGGAATGCAAAGATTTGGTTCAACCTATCCTATTCCTATCAACAAATTTGAATGCACTTAAACAAACAGCTTTTCCTTAGGAAAATTGCTTCAACAATAGAGTGATCTGATCTGTCACTAAAGTATCCGACGTCATAATCAATTATATTACTAGTTACATGTAGCTGATGTCACAATTAAAACATCATAATCAATTATAAGATTAGTTACAATGCAGCACAATCAGAATGATGGAACTCAGTCACGACAATTGAAAAGTCTGTCACAAAGTGTACGAATTGTACATGTATATGTATGTCTTTGATGAATGTACAATTTAATAAACACTCGGGTGAATAATCTGAAACTTATTTAACAGGAAGCTGTTGCTGTCATAAGCAGCAATACCGTCCAGTCAAATATGCTTCAAAGTATTCAACAGCTTGTCTGAGTGTATACATGTAGTTACCTCAATAGACATTTCCACTTTATCAATCCATCCTATGCCGTCATAATCAACTGATAATCTAATGACATCATAATGAATGACGTCATGAATGACGACAATAAGTACGTCACGAATGCATATTTGAAGATGGACTATGCGAAATGTATGTCTTTACTATTTAATAAATATTCCGTTGAATATTTTGAAACTAATTTGACTGGGCGCTGATGCTGCCATAGGCAGCACAGCACCAAGTCAAATTAATTACAAAATATTCAACAGCTTTGGTTTCCAAGTTGGTCACACCAAATCACCCAATCACATTAGAACACAATGATAAATCTCCCAAATTTGGATGACACTTGAGCAGTGGTGACATCTCCAAGCTGTATACATGTAGGTGTTAGATGTGACACAATGTCAGATGAGCTGTGCATCAATGGAGCTTTCCAGTTTATCCATTAGTCATATGACATTATAATTAACTAAGTAATGCCTAGGATGACGTCATAAGCAACTACATCATGAATGACATTGATAAGTTTGTCATGAACGCTTAATTGATGACGGACTAGGCATTGTTGTACAAATTGTATGGCTTTACCATGGGGTCAGTCAAATTAGCATCAAAATATTCAACAGCTTAACCAATATAGTTTTCTGGAAATTGTCAGAGTTTAGAGATCGATCGATCCCAACATGCGTGAAGTGTGGGTGGAGCTTAGCTACAGATGGCCGGGGAATAGCTAAAACTTGATTTCTCCATTATATTGCTCTTCCTCTATGCCAACCCATTGAGGTCTCAAAACGATGCAAAGAACACATGTTTTGCCCACGCACTCATGTTTCCCTAGGTTTGTGAGCTGAAAACCACATTGAGAAGCAACTCCGACATGATCTAACCATCTTCATCATATCAGCTTATGAACAAGTAAACTAAATATATCCTTATAACAGAATAAGTGAATGAGTGATCCTATCTCTGGCTTTCACTAGTTTCTATTAAATTCAAGTTTAAGTACATGTTTTTATTAAGACATACCCCTTTAACACTCAAGCTGGTTACAAACGGCTTCTGCAATGGTCTTGAAAAATGTCCGTTTTCAGACCAAGAAGACTATCTTTGAAAATTTATCACCGGAATGAATGGCTCGATAATCGAGCCAGTCATGCCAGTGATAAATTTTCAACAATAAACTCTAGAATTGAATGCAAATGAATCTTTTCTATAAGAAAATAGACATTTTCTTGAACAAATTGTAGGATTATGTAAATGGTTAAACACATTTGATGCCTCACTCTCTTGTGAATTTGTTCAGCAGTCTCTTTGGCTTCAGCTTCATGTACTCCTTATGGGTCAATGGATCATCATCCATTTCATTCCAAATCTTCTCACGACTTGGCAGCCTGAATTCACGGTTCTTCTTTATTCGAATACGTTCAGAGCTTCGGCCTTGTTGCTGTGAATGTAAATAATATCGTTTCAGTATTGAGACACCAGAAAATGTCTTGTTGCAGTCATGAGCTCAACTTAATGTGTTAATGGTCAAGATTGGTCGTAAAAATCGAGATTTTTAAACAGTGAATGTCCACTTGCCAGCTAAGCTAACACTCTTTGAAAATGTACCACTGGAATGACTGACACTGTATAGTGGTTAAACGTAAGAAATGGGATTCTTTTGCTCTGCAAATGGAATTTCTCCCAGAAGCCCTCTTTGGACGATGCGACAATTAAAGATTTAAATGTCTAACACAGAACACCTTTAAACTATTCCTCTAAATCTAACCAGTCATACAAGTTCTAAACGTTTGATTCCAAGATACAATCACAGGTAATCTCTCTTCCCAGAGATAGGGCTGACCATGCTTGGCTACCTTACTGAGAGCAATCAGTGTTAACTCTTACCATTCTGATGTCACAATTTTAAATTTTCAAATTTAATTGAAAGATAAACTGATGTTCATTTTTCAACAAATTTGGTGAAAGATGGTGCTGTCGTAGACAGCAACATCATCCATCAAAATTGTTGAAAAATGTACACTAGTTTCTTTGCTATTAACGAAGTAAAAGATAGAATATTGACATCAGAGTTGTAAGGGTTAAAAATCAAGCACCCCTGAATTGTGTTATAGACTCTGCTGTAAGATATAATTGTAACACATGGGGAATGTGCATTTCATACTTCCGTAAAAAAAATATTGCACGCATTGATGCCAAAGCAGGGAAAAGAAATTCTCAAAGCTAAAACATTGGAACAGCTTGATCTGAAGGACAATAGAAATGGATCTATGTCTTTAATGATGGGTCCTTTTAGTGTTGTTCCAATTAATCGATTTGATCGATGATTGATTGGTTTGCATGTGCAACCAACAGATCGATCATGATTTCAGAAATCGATTTTGACTTCTTATAAATTTATGATATTAAAACTGCAGAAGGTGATTACTTTTTGGCAATACCATTTTAATTTAATTTTTACAACTATATGGATATACTATTACTCCATACGAGTCCATAGTCTAAGACATTAACCATCTCAACGCTGAAATAGTATGGTAATGTCAAAACCACTATACCAATAACCTGTTAAATATTTTGAAACTTATTTGACTGGGAGCTTTAGGCAGCAACAGCTTCCAATCAAATTAGTTTCAAAATATTCAACAGATTATTTCTTAAATTATTAGGGTTAAACACCCTGTAGGTGGGGCTTAGAATACACCTTCCATATCCTCTGCGTGTCGTAAGAGGCGACTAAAGGAGTTGAGGTAACCCTGACAGAAACCTCGAGTGCTGAAGACGGAGGTTCCAGGCCGCACGGGGCACTCTAATAAACCATGGATCCACGCACTTAACGCTTATGATCATGTCGATAGTCACTTACAGGACTGGCGGTATGATCAGCGAACGAAAAGAAGAAGAAGATTAGGGTTAAATATCCATTTCACAATTTCAGAATGTGTGAAAATGAGAAACTGTTAGTGTCGATCATTAATTGATCATCGATTAGTATGTAAAGCCAATCATCGATCACAAAAATAGTTCCAATTCCCAACACTAGGTGATTTAAGAACAGAATAAGAAACGGTCAAGCCCAAGAACATACGTGTACATCAGATTTGAAGATGATTCAACATCTCAAATACATGTACCCGGCTACCCACGGGAGAAGTAACAATAAAGTTCAGGTCATAACTGTGTGGCATCTTTGCAGATGACACATATTTGGAAATCCTCGTCATAAAGAACTGTTATACTCGGCGACTGCACATCCGTACTACATACCTTGCAAGATACTCATCTAATAAACTCAATAAACTGCTGTCGGTCGGTTGGTTAATTAGCCACGAAAGGTTATTCATGGCTGAGAAGTTAAATTTATAATTGTGAATAAGATTTTGACTAGTTTTTATGATTATCGAAATACCATTTTCTCAAATTCATAGCAACCATAACTTTGATTTAACTAATTACAAAATACTCAACAGCTTTTCTGAACGGTTGCCTTGAAATGTTGATACAAGGATTTCAGTGATGAAAGAGGTAACTTAATATTACTTACACCACTGCAACCTCTTTGTTTTTCTGTCACAGATTCTTCTTGTTTCTTCGGTGTTTTAGCTTTATTTTGGCAAGCATCATCATCAACAGTAACTTTCTCACCAGTTTTTTTTACTCCACCTGTTAAAGATATTGATATCTGCAGGAATTTTAACTATCGCATAATTAACTCATGATATGGGCCTTAATCATTCAATGGTCAAGAAAATCAAATTATTTGCTTATGGCATGTCCATTTGCAGGCCAGGAGAAGACAATTTTTTTTAATTTACCACTGTAATTACTGGCTCGAACATTGAACCAGTGATTCCAATAGAAAGAAAAAAATATTTTCTTGGCCTTAGCAGCCAATGGACATGTTCCTAAAGACGAAGTTTCATACATGTAGGTCGATTTGGCTGGCTTCACCATGAAATGTCGATTTGCAGACCAAGAGAAGACTATTATTTAAAATTTACCACTGGAATGACTGACTCGGTTATCGAGCCAGTCATTCCACTGTTAAATTTTCAAAAATAGTCTTCTGTTGGTCTACAAACGGGCATTTCTCAAGACCACGGCAGAAGCCGGTTTGACTGGTATGAGCATTATAGTGTTATGGATGAATAGTATTCTAATGAATTTACACACAATAAAAATCAAGAGCCATCAGAAGACGGCATATTACCCCGGATCCAAACATTTCAGACAAACATACATCGTAGCTAAACTGTAGTTGTGTTGACATCGTGAAATGATTGCCAGAGATGGACGGACCGACAGACTGACACACATATTTTATACAGACGCATGGATGTACAGACATATGCATAGCACATGCACATCTTCACGTGGTAATGAGAATCCTTACTAAGTTTCACTAGAATCACAGCTAAATTGTAGTTGTGTTGACAAGAAATGATTGGTACTGCAGTTTATGTACAATGTATCGGCTTAAAGGTATTTAAAGGGAGATAACGCTGTAATCAATAATTTTCTGGCCGCGAAAAAAGCACATGCACATCTTCGGATGGTGATCACTAGATTTACCATGTTTTAAAAGAATTGTAACTAAACTGTAGGAGTTGCATTGACAAGGATGGACCGACAGACGAACATACATTTTGGACAGATGGATGGATGTACAAGTATACGGATAGCACATGCACATCTTCATGTCGTAATGATAACACTTACCAAGTTTCAAAAGAATTGCAGCTAAACTGTAGGAGAAATTGCGTTGACAAATGATTGGCAATGCAGTTTATGTATTGGCTTTAAGATATTTAAAGGGTGATAACTCTGTAATGAATAATATTTTGGCCACGAAAAAAGCACATGCACATCTGCACATGATAATGATAATGTGGACACAATTTAAAGTTAATCCATAGAGACCGCTAGGGGTTGCGTTGACAAGAAATGATTGTCAGAGATGGATGGACTGACAGACGGACATACATACATTTTGGACAGATGGATAAACGTACAGGTATACGGATAGCACATGCAGACCTTCATGTGGTAATGATAACACGTACCAATTTTCAAAGGAATCGGAGCTAAACTGTAGGAGGAGTTGCGTTGACAAGAAATGATTGCCAATGCAGTTTATGTATCGGCTTTAAGATATTTAAAGGGGGATAACTCTGTAATGAACAACTTTTTGGTCGCGAAAAAAGCACATGCACATCTGCACATGATACTGATAATGTCGACAAAATTTTAAGTTAATCCATTGAGACCTCTAGGAGGAGTAGCGTTGACAATAAATGATTGGCAATGCAGTTTATGTATCCGCTTTAAGATATTTAAAGGGGGATAACTCTGTAATGAACAATTTGTCGGCCGTGAAAAAAGCACATGCACATCTTCACAGGATACTGATAATGTCAACAAAATTTAAAGTTAATCCATTGAGACCTCTAGGAGTTGCGTTGACAAGAAATGATTGTCAGAGATGGATGGACTGACAGACAGACATACATAGATTTTGGACAGATGGATGGACGTACAGGTACACGAATAGCACATGCACACCTACACATGGTAATGATAAAACGTACCAATTTTCAAGAATCAGAGCTAAACTGTAGGAGGACTTGCGGTGACAAGAAATGATTGGCAATGCAGTTTATGTATCAGCTTTAAGATATTTACAGGGGGATAACTCTGTAATGAACAATTTTTCGACCGCGAAAAAAGCACATGCACATCTGCACATGATACCGATAATGTCGACAAAATTTTAGTTAATCCATTGAGACCTCTAGGACGAGTTGTGTTGACAAGAAATGATTGGCAATACAGTTTATGTATCGGCTTTAAGATATATAAGGGGGGATAACTCTGTAATGAACAATATTTCTGACACGAAAAAAGCACATGCACATCCGCACATGATACTGATAATGTGGACGCAATTTTAAGTTAATCCATTGAGACCTCTAGGAGTTGCGTTGACAAGACGGGGACAGACGGACGGATGGATGGACAGACGGATGGATGTGCTGATCGCTGTATCTCCCCATCTTCCAGACTGGGGGTGGGGTGGAGGTGTGGGGGGAATAAAAATTCACCAAAGAACTGACTAATCAGAATTTTCAATTGAAGTTTTGCAGCATACCACGATATAGTAAAGCCAAATTCAATTCAAATCCACCAACAGGCTAAGGAGGAGCTCCATTTTGATAATTTCCTGTAAATTTTTCATAAAATCTAAGATTTTCACCCCCCAAAAAAATAACAATCAAAATTTTTCTGAAGCATATGACCATAAGATCCTTCCAGTCAAATTCGGTTGAAAGCCACAAAGCGGCTGAGGGGATCAATTTTGACAATTTCTGGTAAAGTTTCCATAAAATCTCAGATTTTCGCCCAAGAAAATGATTTTATCAAAATTTTCAATAGAGGTTCTGGAGCCTATGACCATAAGGCCCTTCTACCCAAATTTGGTTGTAATCCACCAAGCAAAGGGATGCATTTTGATAGGTTCCAGTAAATTTTCCATAAAATCTAACATTTTCACCCAAAAATTAGACCAATCAGAATACCACATTTGTCACAATATTTTATTGCAAATTGGTCAGAACTCTCAGTAGTGCCACAGTCCTAGTTAGAAAGATGGGATTAAGAATGGAGGATTATACATGTAGTTTTACCTATGTCCCAGTCATCTAGCTAAGCTCCAACGATGCCTCATCCAT
Organism: Chaetoderma sp. LZ-2023a; assembly: GCA_034401795.1. Lineage (NCBI taxonomy): Eukaryota > Metazoa > Mollusca > Caudofoveata > Chaetodermatida > Chaetodermatidae > Chaetoderma > Chaetoderma sp. LZ-2023a. The sequence continues at coordinate 84,360,873 of CM067360.1, forward strand.
GTGGGGATCAATCAATCCCTGAACTCCTTGACTTTCAATCCAGTTTTACCTATGCCCGATCCATCTCTAGCTAAGCTCCACCCACGCTTCATCCATGTTGGGATCAATCAATCCCTGAACTCCCTGTCAATTTCCAGAAAACTATACAGGTAAATGTACTGTTGAATATTTTGAAACAAATTTGACTGGGTGCTGTTGCTGCCTATAATGTTCCGGACAAACTTAGCCAGGTCACTCATGACGTAATTGATTATGACTTCAGCCTACATGTCACATAGTTGATTATAATGTTATATGATTGACAGAAACTAATAAATCGTTGATGAACTAAATTTCAATTGAAAAGCTTTAAACATTTACCTAATTCTTAGTACATGCCAAACGTCAGACCCTGAATGCCATTTGGATCGCTATCTCGAGATGCTCTGCTTCGCTATGTACATGTACTCGACAATAATTGTGCTATAATATAGATGAATTGGCAAAGCACAATTGTAATGTATTTTCTTACCATCGCTTTCACTACCAGAAGATGATATCACATTTTGTGACAATAATTTCTTCTTTTTAGTTAATGCATGTGAGGCAGATTGCACACAATTTTCTCCTGCCAGAGCAGAGTTCTCTTCAGTATCACTGCTTTCGGACAACAACATCTTCTGTGAAGCTCGTCTTTTTCTCATCACCATGGAAACATCTATATCCGAGTCCTCATCAGATGAACTTTTCTTGTCGCTATGCTCCATCACGTGGTATTACATGTACATGTAGCTGTACATGTGTATTTGTAGAACATTAAGCTGCAAAGTGATTAGACGAGAAATTGAATATCAGAATACAAGGCCCATATTTTACATCTGTTTCACCAACATACCATGTAGGCTACAGGTAAATGCTACATGTATTCTTCTGAAACCTAGATCAATTTTTACGACCAAACCACGTAAAGGTACATGTATGGAAAAACTAGAAATTTGTTTTAATTTTGCTGTAAACTGAATGCAATGATGATATAGCACAAATCTCAAAAGTTTCGTTGGACTCGGATAAGCCGTTGATAAATATTCATATACATGTATACATGTACAGTATAAACATGATTGAAAGAAATGCATGTCAAGCCGAGCATGAAAATAGTCAACAGGTTTCATCGATAATAATCTGTACATGTCAACAGCTGCAATGGTGGTTAGCAATGTCCATTAATGTAGGCCTAGAGAAGCATTTTTGAAAATGTATCCCTGGAATGGCTGGCTCGATGATCGAGTCAGTCATTCCAGTGATACATTTCCAAAAATATTCTTCTCTTGTTATGCAAACATACATACATACATTCGATTAAAAAATTTTGATGTTCGTGACTGATCACATTAAAGAGTAAATTAAGACGGAGGTTTTGAAATATTTTCTCCAGCACAGTTAGTAGTGGGACCGAGTCGTGATGTTAAAGTGGCTATCTAAGCATCACAACAGAGGGATCTGTTTCTAACTAACATCCGCCCACTTTGTAATGCGCTTGGTTGCTGATGGAATAAGCATTGCTGAATGAATTGTCTGTCTCTACTACTTAATAAACATGCTGTTGATTATTTTGAAACCAAGTTGACTGGCCGCAGTTGCTGCCATAGGAAGCATGTTTAGCACCCTGTCCAGTTAAATTAGATTCAAAATATTCAACAGCTTAACTGCATATTTTTTTCTGGAAATTGATAGTCAGGGAGATCTGGGTGGGTCTCTCTCTCTCTCTCTCTCTCTCTCTCTCTTTCTCTCCCTCCCTCCCTCCCTCCCTCCCTCTCTCTCTCTCTCTCTCTCTCTCTCTCTCTCCTGTGGGGAAACTTTTTTCTCTCATTTTTTGATTTTCATTTCCTTCGTGTTTCTGTGTGCGTTGGCAAAATAAAAAATACTTCTAAGATGGATAGCGATTATTACCATTAACTAAAAAAAGTGAGAGACCACTGTGGGGACGGTCCCCACACAGAGCGGGGACCTAGTGAGAGAGTCCCCGCAAATGTGAGAAACAGTGTGGGGACATACTCTTTGGTTGGCAGTTCATGCATTAGCAGCAGTATGTGGATGGGAGATTACACCGCCACATAGTCTGTGCACGTGAGTGTTTATCACATCACGTGTTCGTATGCCTGGCGCAATATATTTTTTACATGAGAGTGTGAGATAATTTTGTGGGGACATTTCAATGTGAGAGAATGTGAGAGAAATGAAAAACCGTAAAAAAAAACCGTAAAAAAATTGAAAAACATGAATCGTGGGGACACAAATTCTAAATATATTTTTTGGATGTTATGCCCTGTCCCCACAATCCGAGCATGTCCCCAGAGTGTAGGGTCTAGACGTGAAAATGTCCCCGGAATTACGGTAAAACTCTCTCTCTCTCTCTCCCTCCCTCCCTCCCTCCCTCCCTCTCCCTCTCTCTCTCTCTCTCTCGAAACTTGAGGTGACAGACAATTTTGATGAGGTCAACATAAAGCAAGATCCTAGATAATTTACTGGTACTACGCTTTGATGCATTTTAACCATTCTACCGTCATTGATTCGCGCAGTTATTCTATGCATTCCTGGAAATAACTTTTTCAACAGTGTCCAACACTGCCAGGCACCAGCTACTTAGTACAGGGCATCTAGAATTTACTGCCTGTCAACACTATTCTACTTCAGTGTTCTTTACTTGAACTTATTAGAAACACGTTAAAAAGCAACTAAACATATCTGTTGTGTCATAATTTTCGTGATACGCCTTCGGTAAATGAATATTTTATGGCTTTGTCAACACTTGTACGCAAACTCTTTATTTTGCACACTGCAATTACTGGGACTGTTTAAATCAGTATCTGACTAAATGTCAGGAACCGACAAGACTGCCTGGCATTTTCTAGTTTGGTGCCTGACAATGTTCTTGACAGGCACCTTATTTCCAGGCTTGCTATGTGTGTTAATGTAATACAAATTATGTAAATACATGTAATGTCATGAATGTCTAACTGGTAGAGTTCTTGTAATAAAACAAAGTATGTTTTCCTGTAAAAAGATAAGCCAATAATAAAATAAACACCTGAGCCATCTCTCATGTACACCCCTCTTGTGCTTGCATGAACATGTGTTTGAGAGTTCACCCTTTAACACTGACATGACTAATATCAGCCGAAACCGGCTTCTGCAGTGGTCTTGAGAAATGCCCATTTGCAGATCAAGAGAAGACTATTTTTGAAGATTTATCACTGAAATGACTAGCTCGATAAGCGAGCCAGTCATCCCAGTGGTAAATTTTCAAAGAGTCTTCACTTGGTCTGCAAATGGATATTTTCCATGAGAAAATAAAAAATTTCTTGAACAGATTCGAGGGTTAAAGGGTTCATGAGAATGATCCAGTAGCGGTGTTGCCTGCATGACAGCTCACAAGATTCAGGTAAGACTGCATGTGCTTTATAATGCATTCAGTACACATGTACCAGAAATGACTAATTCTTAAGAGTGCAATGAATATTCTGTTGAATATTTTGAAACTAATTTGACTGGGAGCGTGTTCCAGGCAAATTGGTTTCAAAATAGTCAACACAGCTTTCCTACTAGGTACCTCTTGAGGCTGAAACATTGAAATTTCAAGGTGTAACATCATGATAAAGAGTGCCCTCATTGAACTTAGGCTGCCCGCATTCTATGTCATATAATAAATCGGTATGCATACTTGTCTTTTTATAAAATATAGTATGAAGATGCTATTTACATGTATCAATATTCAAAGTGACTAGCGCTGTAACGAACATTCGCTGGTTCGGAAAATCGCAAACCAAGGGAAGACGAACCATGGTACGAACATGGGATTCATGTGGTTCAAGAACCATACATCAGCCAACCCATTCACCAATGAATTCCCATATCTAAATGTTAGGAAATCATACAGGAAAACTGTTGAATATTCTGAAATCAATTTGACTAGCTGTTGCTGCCTTAGTCATCAACAGCAACAGCCAAATGTAAACATCCTTTTGCACTCCACAATCATATGGGTAACTCACATACCAGATTTGGTTGAATTTCGTCCAATAGTGTCAGAGGAGTTGCATTACAATCAATGTCATGACCTTTTGCCCCTATCCCACACACCCTTGGGGCGGGGACAAATGTAAATGCGCTCATCCACTCCACATTGTTATGGGTAAATCACATACCAAATTTGGTTGAATTCTGTTCAATGGTTTCGGATAAGATGAGTTACAATAAATTTCGCAGGTTAAAATTTGACCTTTTGACCCCTCTACCGACCCCTGGGGGCGGAGGCAAATCTAAATGGCCTCTTGCACTCCACAATCATATGAGTAAATTTGGTTGAGTTCCGTCTAACGATTTCAGAGGAGTTGCATTACAATCAATTTCATAACCTTTTGAACCTATCCCCCACCCCCTGGGGGTGGAGCCAAATGTAAATGTGCTCATCCACTCCACATTGATATGGGTAACTGACATTATAAATTTAGTTGAATTCCGTTTAACCGTGTCAGAGAAGTTGCATTACAATAAATTTCTTGATGTTTTGACACCCCCACCACCCCTGGGGGGCAGGGCCAAATGTAAATGTGCTCATGTACTCCACATTGATATGGGTAATCCACAGACCAAATTTGATTGAATTCTGCCAAACGGTTTCGGAGGAGATGCGCTACAATCAATTTCCGCAGGTAAAATTTTGACCTCCCCCTGGGGGGGCGGAGCCAAATCTAAATGGCCTCTTGCACTCTGCAATCATATGAGTAACGTAGATATCAAATTTGGTTGAGTTGCGTCTAACCATTTCAGAGGAGTTGCGTTACAAATGATTTGACCGTTTCACCCCTGCCACATCCCCCTGTGGGCGGAGCCACATCTAAATATCATCTTGCAAAGGAGAATCATATGGGTAACCCACATACCAACTTTGATTTAATTCCACCCAATGGATTGGGAGGAGATAGCGTGACGGACGGATGGAGAGACAGGCGGACAGATGGACGGAGGCAATTACAATATCGGCCATCTTGGATTTCGGATCATCGTCGATTTCGATAGGTTTCTTCCCAAGACCTAGTCCAACCACCCTATGAAGCTTCAATGCGATTGGACAAACGGTAACTGAGTTATCACCCGGAAACCACTCTGCCGCCCGCATGCCCGACCGCCCGCCCGGATGGACGGACGGTGCCATTACATAATAGCATGCCAAATTTTTTGGCGGGGTCTAAAAAAGGTAAACAGTGGTAGAAATAAGACATTTATTCTACGTGCACACTGCATCTAACATTGGGATTTTGTCCGCACAGCGAAATATATACATGCACATAAGTAGATATTATAGTACGTATGTATATCAGCCAGGAAAGTGCTTGCACCCTGTGCACCCAGGATTGCAAAGACACATCTACCAGCCATTTTTGCCCCTAGTTGTACATGTAAAACAGCCTTTCAATCCATGCTATCTCTCAAAAAGAAGAGGCAAATGGGTGTGTGAAGGCAATAGAAAGAAAAGCCGCCTACAGGAAGATGCTCTTGGAGGAAAAAGCACTACAGAATCAAAAGAATGGAAAATGTGGATTTAACGCATGAACTGAAGACAACTGAAATGGAAGCTAAAAGGCGAGAGCACAAGTTGAAGCAAGATTGAAATCGACTATGTGTTCATTTAAGAGTAAATTGACTATCAAGACAAATACCCCAGAGAAACTACCTACTTAACAACATGGCGCATGAGAATCCCCTGTTCTTTAATACTAGGCATGCACTGCACAAAGCCAAAAGGAACAGACAAAGAAAAGTTTCATCTGGATAATGGCAGGGTTTTTGCATCCTTTACTGTGTTAAAAAATGAATTTTCAGTAAAAACACAAGCATGCATTGCAGTTCTTTTCTTAAGATTCCGCTATAGCTCTGACTACTTATGCTGTTAACAATGCACTACAGACTACTAAAAGACTACGCTACTAAAGATTGCAGAGACTGTATGCAAAAGCTCCAATTCTGGATACATTAGTATCTACATGTAGCTCCCTCAAGGCAGTTATACATAACTTAAAGAACAAATGTCGGTGCATTTAAAGAGATAAGCCAAGAGAATAATGCATAAGAAAGGATGCTAGGGCCGCTAGAGAGTGGCGCCATAAGATCCAGAGTTTCCTCAGACAAGAACCAGTCTCCCATATTTAGGAAAACATGCGAGATGCACTTCTGAAGGAAGAAGATGGTACCAGAATTCCTAAAGGTTTTCTTCAGATCTGAGATGACTCTGAAAAGGGTATTTGCGCTCTTCAACCAGGGTAACTCAAATTATCCATTTCACTTTGAACACTGAATTCCACTGACACTGTAAGTCAAGAGATGTTATAATAGCTAAGGAGCAACATCAGCGGGTATGTGTGTGCATTCATCATGTCACTTATAGTTTTAAACTAGTTACACTACAAAATCACTTTCCATGTAGCGTGTACCACACTCAAAAGGATAAGACCAGAAATTCATAGCAAACCAAAGATTGAGAAATATACTTCCTGTGGCCTAATTTGATGGTAAAGAGGAAGTCCATCCAATGGCAATATTCTATAGGGTTCAGTTGAATTGACTGGAGTACCGGTAGTTCAAAACCAGTCAACCATTACAAAATCATTCAACGATAGTCATTGATGAACAATCCTTATCATAACGATTGAATGTGACATGTCGTTCTACAGATTGTCTGCTAATTCAAATGTTGATCTTGAGCACTTACATGTACCATTACCTCACCACTATCAGGGTATGGAAAAAGGAGAAAGCTATTTGTTATGTATGGGACAATCACATATTTATACAAGTTATACATATTGCGTGACAAATATACACCTACACGTGTATCATACATTCTTGTTTTGCTTTGCGAGACAAACTACAATTCTTAGAGTACCGGTAGTTACTTATGTAATTGATTCCTTGTATGCTTACTGTATTCTGCGGCTGTAGTAGTAGAAACATCCTACAGCTGCAATGAGTCCCTCTTCACTTTTGCCCACTGTGTCTTGTCCTCAGCCGAAATCCTTAGCTTCCTCAGGTCCATTCCTGACTTGAGTGTACCGAGTCCTGCTTTCTTGAGGCCACCTTAGCAGATTTATGCAATGACGTCCTCTCCTGGCTTTGTATTTGCTGGCTCCGAGTAGGACGAATTCCAAGGCTCTCTGTGCTGGTGTCTCTTCTGGCATCCTTAGCACATGGACAAACATGGACCATCTTTGCTGGGCGACTTTTACAGACAGCGGCGATGTGTTACACATCTTGTATAGTGCATCGTTGGAAATTATGCTGTCTGGCCATCGTGTCCAGTGATGGTGCCTAGGTATTTGCGGTGGCAGGCATCGAGTTTGTCTAGAGCTGCCTTTGGAGCTGCCCAGCTGTTACAGTTACACAGCATCAACGTTACGCAGGTTGCATTGTATAAACGCAGCCTCTTTATCAAGGGCATCTTTGATCTACGAATCCATAGCTTCCAGAAGGACTGGAAAGCTATGTTCCCCATGACGCAGTGTGCAGAAATATCAGTAGTACTGCAAAGCAGTGAGACCAGGATTTTACTTTTCCTCCATGATTCGCCGCCACGAAGTGGGTCATCCATTTCTATAGTTTCATGCTTTGTCGATAGGTATATGTGGGTGAACTCTGTTTTGGATTCATTCATAGAGATTCTCAATTTTTATTGGTCTTGTGGAACTTATCCGCACAGATTTCAAGGTGGCAGTAAGGTAGCAGGTGAAAAGCACCGGAAGATAGACCCTCCCTGTGAAGGGCCGATTGATGTCTCAAACTCTACAGACTTCACTGACTTGACTCGTACTATCAGCGTGGTGTCTGCAAGCAGTAGTCTCACTAGTCGTAGCTCATCTTCATTGCAACTGGCCTGGCGTAGTACATCTAGGATCTTTGAGCGTTTAATTGTGTCGAAGGCTCGTGACATGTCAATGCCCATTTTGTGGAAGTCCCAGTGTTTGGGCATGACTACTGACACAAGCATGCGTTGAGCCCATACAATGTCTGCGCAGCTGCGTCCACGTTTGAAGTCACTTTGACACGATCCGGTGAAGTAATCAATCTTTTCTCGGATGCGGCATAGGGTAACATTGGATAGGATTTTCCATATGCTGTTGAGGATCACAATGGGCCGCAGATTGGCTGGGGGCCCAGGTGGCTTCTTGGGCACGGGTAGTGCGATACGGGTGCCTTGGCCTACAGCGTCGATGGGAAGGTGGTGCATAAAAGCTGAATTGATTAGGTGCGTGATGGGTTTTGAGAAAATGTCACTTGCATATTTGAATAGTTCATTGCTCATGCCATCAGGTCCAGATGCACATCCAGGGCTTTAAGTGCCTTCTCAACTTCTGCTGTTTTAATTGGTGTTAGTAATGGCCTGGGGTCTCCTGAGAATGGGTGCAAGGGCTCAACATCATTGTCAGTGAACTGTTCCTTGAACCATTCTCGGATCGCCTCGCCTTTTCCCTGATCAGTCCCGATAGTGTCCTTCAGAGTTGCGTACAGTGGGTGGTGCTGTGTAGTCAGTAACTCTCAGGGCTCGGGTTGCCCGAAACATTTTGTGACAGTCATCCGTGGCAGTGATTCCATCTGCTATGGAGTCTGTCTGTTGAATAGCAAGATCTTTTAAGCGTTCGCTAATATTGCGCTCCCAGCGTAGTTTGGTGCAGTCTTCACTTTGGCCACTTTGATAGATGTGCATAACGCTTTCTGCTCTGCTGACAGTTTTACTACTAGAGGGTCGTCAGTATACCTAGTTTGGTTGTTTTTAAGAACATCTATGGTGCTGGTAGTGGATGATTCCATAGATTTCACTATATTGGTTAGGGCTTCGTTTGGATCGGAGCTGACATCGATGTTAGCTTTTTGCTGCCCGAGGGCTTTTTTGTATGACATTTGAGTGTCAGTGTCGCGGATGAGCTTGGGTAGGTTGTAGGTGACTCTACCCTCTTGCCTGGTATGATGTTTATATATTAGGTAGAGATCGTTCAACGGAAGGCGTGTAATGACCAGCTTATGGTTAGAATTGAATTGATTCCTTCCTTACGGTTAAAGGCAGGAATGATATTAATGTACTGTTGGCAAACCTCAAGTTACATGTAGTATATATACCAGAACATTGTCTAAAATTTATAGATAAACCACCTATATAATGATCTAAAAAATTAACTAATATATGATTACCAACATGAAAACGTCTGTTAAAATTTAAAAAAGAAGTTAAAATTGTATTACATGTATGTATTTCTATAAATTGTCCCATGCATAATGGGGCCGTCCCATGCATAATGACACATACCACGTCTATTCTTTTATCTATCAAGTGAAAACAATTACTCCACTACTCAGTATGCATATTAAGTATGTCCCTGTTCATCTGGAGACTGCCTACATGTATGTATAATTCAATGATATTTTTTGCTATTTGTTAACTTTATAGTAGTTGATCATTCCTTCATTCTTCACTTGTCGAAGCTGAACCTCTAACAGACAGTATTCATGAAAAAAGTAAAGATTTTTCTGTGTATTTTGAAGTTTTTCTTTCAAATACTTGTATTTTTTATCAAATTGTTCACTTAAGTTCATGCATTTCCTCATTTACAATCTTTCTGAATGATTACTTTGTCCTTTGTCCCACGTATAACGCTCATCGGACCACTATTTTCCATGGCTCATGGATTCTTAACTTGAAGGATCATTTCAAATCTGTTTTAGATTCAGTAAATATCACATCTGATGATTCAAATTCACAAAAATATCATTATTTCAGAATATTTGAAATTTTCGCATTATGGTTGACACAAATTTCATGTTATTCTGAAACACCCCATCTACATCAAGCTGGCTCAATGTAGATTGCCATGCAATCAGACACCGCTGCGGCTCCTGTAGCTGTATGTTTCTATAGCAGACATACTACTAGCTCTGACACAGCTCAGCCTCAGATATATCCTGTCCGATGTGTCATGGATTGCAGGAAATGTCAATTTCCCTTTCTCCGAGATCTAACAATACTCACCATTCTGTTACTTCTGATATACAGCTGGCCTTGACAGCGGCTCTAGGATTATAGACTTAGAAAGCTTTACAGACTCCTGGGAACCGGGTACTCGGCTCCCAACTGCCGAGTACCCGTTTACCATAGAGCTCATATTGTTTGCATAGCCACCAAACAAGACAAAACTATGGCTTGCCTCCGTGGGGCTGGGAGGCTGGGTCCGTAACAGAATGGTGAGTATTGTTAGATCTCGGAGAAAGGGAAATTGACATTTCCTGCATTCTCCTTCGATCAATACTCACCATTCTGTTACTTCTGATATACACCAGATTTGATCAGTAACCTGGTGGGAAGGGGCAAGCCATAAATGCTAATTTTGCCCCTTGGAGAAAGATTTTAGACTTCAAACTTGACTAACGGAGACCTAAAAGGACCGTCAAGTTCACGGAACCGAATCACATTCGCGTCACAGCCCCCCCCCCTTTTTCCTCCTAAGAAAAGGGAGAGAACTAACGAACATGTATCTCGCCTGAAAACACCAATATGCCAAGAGGGTTAACTACTCCCTGTATATTCCATGTATTAGCCTGGGAATGAGCATGAATATATAAAATGAATGAACATGATACATATACATAATACAAAAAACTCTCACTTATTGAATTACCTTATGATAATTGGACTTCAGACGTACTGCCTCCAACCATTCACCGGTTCGGCCATCGGTGACACAATCTGGTTGACATCCTCTCGCCTGACCATGCCTGCTTTAGGTTCTTTTCTTACCAAAGTGAGAAAAGGGTGAAAAGCAGTGTGGTCACTAACTATCGTTTGAAAACAGCTAAAGCGAGTGGATTGGCTGAGTCTGACACATCCCTCATATAGTAATCCGTGAATGAGGACTCACAGTGCCATTGTGCAACGGCCATGATGTCCTATAACGGAACACCATTGTAAAGGGCGGTCGAGGCGGCTATTCCTCTGACATTGTGTCGCCATCTCGTGAGTAGTCTGAATGCATTCGACCACCAAACGAGAGATAGTATCCATGGATGCGGCGCCATAAGACTTTTTATGGCAGATCCACAGATGTCTATCGTTCGACCGTAACGAGTTAGTCCGTTACTTGTACTTAGTCAAAGCACGGACCGGGCACCAGACACTGGCATCACGATCAAACCTAGTTAACTTCGGTATAATGATCGGTTTGCCGGGATATCTCAAAGATTGGTTCTTTGACATAACCTCTGCTCTTGGCAGAAGATGCAGACCTTCTCCAGAAACAATAAATCGGTTCCTCTCTGCCGAAAACGCATGGATCTCACTGCGCCTTCTAGCTGAGGAAGCTGCCAATAGAAAGACCGCCTTTAGAGTCAAATGCTTTAGACTAGCCGAACGCAACGGTTCGAAAGGGTGCTTGGCCAGTACATTAAGCACTAAAGATAGACTCCAGGCTGGAATGACTACCGGTTGTCTCGGTCGGAGATTGCTCATTCCCTTCAACATCACATTTAACTGGACTATCCCTGTTGGCTAGACAAGGGATAACTGATGCCAAAGCTGACTTGTATCCAGCAACTGTGACGGGAGCTAGTCCTCAAAAGAACAGCTCACAGAGAAAGTCTGCTATTTGCTGATAGTGGATTGAAGGGTATCAATACCCTTTTCTTCACACCAGTCTGCAAATCTGTTAACCTTGTTGTTATATGACTTGAAGGTTGACCTCCTTCTCGCAGCCGCGATGAAATCAGCAGCCTGTCGAGAAAATCCCTTCCGACGTGGAACGTTGTTTGATAACATCCACGCAGTCAAAACATTTCGGGACGCTCATGTAGGAAGCGTCCCTTGGGCTGGGAGATTATGTTCGGAATCTCGGGCAACTGCACAGCTGAACATCCATTTGGAGTGGTCTCAAATAGGCATACCTATGGAAAACTATAATCATGGTCGGCCATTCATTTCGCTGCAAGCGATGTAACATACTGCATTATGTGGTGGTATGCATCAGCTACACCAGAGTCTAGCAAAAGAATATGGGGGGGGGGGGGGGGGGTCTAGTATTTAACCACATCGACCATGTATCAATCAGTAAAGGCTGTCCAAACAAACACATAGTCCCTGCCGGTGTTGCATTAACATGATGGGATTACTGATAGATTCTTCCAGGTATCCTCCCAACGCTCACCCGCTAGAATGCTAAAGTGCATAGGCCTACCGCCTGCTCCATGGCAACATGTGATACAGAGGATCTGACCTCAGGTGGGTGTCTCGCGCAGACAAGCCTGCCCCACTCTCACATAGACTCAACGTCTTCACAAGGGAGAAAGCAGTGGTAGAGGTTTTACTGCACATGATCATCATCCTATATCATAGCAGTCTGTGTCCTGGAGGACACGGCCCCTTCATGGCTGTGAGCAGTGTCCAGCATGGTTGGAGCTAAAAGTTCAGTGCGTATACCATGGACAGACAGACAGATGGATGGACAGACGAGTGGACGGAAAGGTGGAGTGCGTCTGAGCCACGTGCTCCAGTTATTGACCTGCACAACTCATATAGGGAGCGCCAGCACGGTCGCCGACTGTGGTGCAGCCATGATAGAGGCGCCCTGTAAGGACAGTCCTGACCATGTACGACAATCTATGACCAGGCCTCACTACGCCTTGCCTCGGTGGCCCGGCCTCCATCCACAATGCAATGCTTCAGTATGCCATCGCCAGATCCCGGATGACTATAGAAATACATATATTAAAAGTACCATCCTGTGTTTACACCTATACAGGCTCTAATATTACATTACGGATGTTTGTATTAACCGTCACCTTATATATTGTAATGTCTTGTTTTATGTGTAGGGGGTCCATCGATTCATAGGCTCTGCATTTAATGGACTGCCCAATTGTGATGTATGTATATTATATATTAAGCATGAAATAAATAATTTTGATTCTTGAATCTTTACGACACCAGTCTCGACAGCGCAGATTTTCAAGATTATTTATTTTCATATTTAGTTGTCATTATCAGAAATTACCAAGGCAAGCCTATGAAGTAGTGGGCTCCTAACATATAAACATTAAATGCAAAATATATTATGACATATATAATATGATGTAACATAAACACACATATATTACGCGAGATTATATGAACAGTAGTATGTTCAGTGATTATTGGCTAACACTCTGCAACTAAGTACATACATATACTTGGAAAGAAAGAAAATTATATGGTGATTCGACAGAGTAACTAGCTGGTTTTCTCAATGACAAAGGTGTTACCTCGTTATTGTTAGCTGGTTTACTGTAGAGCTTTGTGTTTTGATTATGACTTAGTGAACACATGCGTGAAGCGATCAAGAAAAAACAATGGATACATGCACGAATGGATTATAATAGTATTCTTAGTAAAATAGTAAAACGATTTTTTTTTTCAACTACATCATAGAAAATCGCAATTTTTTCAATAAAATGCCTAACCAGCTCTAAGTAATTTAGTAGATAGCTTGACCCTTCTTAGCTTGTACGCTTTAAACTCACAACTTACAGGAAATGCGATTTACTGGAAATAAGAGTTACTACACACCTCAGATATTGCTTTACTGCGTTTAAATGCGGCACAGTGACTAGATTTTTTGTTCCGCCATTATCCATCAATGTTGATCGTGAGAGTCGCACAGAGATTGGTTGAAATAAATCATGTGATCAATTCGTTATGAATGATAACGAGTCACCTGATCAAAATTTTACTACGATAGTAATTTTTCATGCCAATCATAAATTTGTGACCATTTTTATTGTTGAAATTAGTAATGGGGATCGCGCCTTTCTGTAAGAATGGAATGTTTACATTACCGGAGAGCTGTACCAGAGCTGATAATGCAATCTACTGGCCATTGGCAGATAGAAATAACGCTAGAAAAATATTTCTTCCAAAAATAGCAAGTTGCCCAGGAGTCACTGATATACTAGACAGCTTATCTATCTCTACCAGCAACTAATATAGGTACTGGGAAGGGAGACTTACAGTTATACCTACAGTCATGGGACAAACTTTGTCCCAAAAGGGTCTAAATTTAGAAATGAATTTTGGGGTGAGTTTTATTTGGTTGAGTGAGGGATATGGGCGGGCAATTCAATCTCGTATATGTATATACGAGATTGGCTTGCCCGCCATATTTTTCACTTTCCCCGGGCAAGCGTTAAGTTCATCATCATTTTCATATTCTTGGGACATAAGCCACTAGAATACTCCGGTATTACACGCTATCGTATGCCCAATATCATGCTCTATCTGGTACTCGCCGTTCAAGTTCAATATTATTTATTTCACGATTCAGTACAGATTTACTGCTGACCGGGTAGTCTATATATTATTAGGTTACCAATATTGGGTCATATTTTTAACACTGAAACCTAGCCACTATATTTCAAGACAACAACCATACTGTTGATTATTTTGACAAAGATTTCACTGGAGGTTGTTGCTTCTTAAGGCAACAACTCCCAACTTCCATCCAGTCATGCCAGTCAAAGTAACTTTTAAATATTCAACAGAGTATATCATGCAAAGAATTAAAAAAGATATATGAGATAATTTGCACTGTTCATATACATTTGAATGCAAGAATTTATCAAAACTAGATATGGAAGTATTTTAAAAAGTGTTTGAAAAAACTCAAATACATTGGCAATTCATTTAAATACAAATATGTTTGCCGCAAATACTTTTAAAATACAAATACTTTCAAATACCTGAAAAATGTATTTAAATTACTTCAAATACAAATACATTTATATTTGACCCCAGCCCTGGTCTTTAAAGGCCTAAAGTCATGACAGTAATGGAAATTTTCTTGAGTTTCAAAGAATTCTGAACAGGATAAACAAAGCATGAAAAGAAACCAAAAAACGGACGAGTTACTTACTGTTTTGTAAAAGTTCTGATAAGTCGAGGTTACTATTTTGAAGAACGTCACAGTATAGCCAACGTAGCTAAGTGTAGCCATATTGAGAATAAACATATTCTGTTATTTTCTGTTTTCACTCTTAAAACTAATTTTTAAAAAGAAACAACAAAGACATAATACTCACCTGGGGGTTTTTTATGGGTTTTTTCTGTCTCCACCCCTAATGGTTTTACACACCCTGTAAAGCCCCATGCTTTGAGTTCACATTTTAACATACATATGGGTGATATAAAACTATACTCATCCACATACCAACATGCGCCTCTGATGAGTTCCGCTCTAGGAACGAAACGCCATAAGTCTGAATCTTGAAAATGGTAATGACTACCCAAGTCAAACCTCACATCAAGTAGGTCCCCCCAACACCCCATTTCCCAAGCTTTTACCAATGGTATACCAAGACACATACCATTAAAAGGTGATACAACCGGTAAAAACTATAAGAAAATTTTGGTACAACCGCCAAAAAAACAAAAACTGCAAAAAAATCACAACCGGTAGAAAATTAATACCACAACCGGTAAAAAATCCACAACCCGTAAAAATATTTCACAACTGGTAAAAATTATACCAAACTGCCATGACAGCCACAAACAGCAAAAAAAACAACCCCACCAACCGGTAATAAACTCCCAAGCCGCCATGACAGTCCAAACCAGTAAAAACACCAATAGGTAAAAATGGACAACCGTCAGAAACGGCGACTTACTGAACCGGCAAACCAATACAATGCCCATATCTGGGCAAATCCAAGCCAATCCCCAGGCTCAGCCCAGGAAGGTATAAAAGGGATGAAAAAACAGCTTCAGACCATTCAGACTTCTGGATTCACAACAGCACCCAAGCGTCAGGCTTTATTCATATAACCAGCCTTTTGGTTTTATATTATCTGACTACGTTATTATCAAGCTAAACTGTTGTTGTAATGGTATCACACAGGTCTTGTTTTGACAATTAACCAATTCCATTCAATATCGTCATATATGTGTACCTCTGGTCAGACCTGGGGTTAAATACTTTCAAAAGTATTTAAATGCAAATACTTCACATTGGTTCAAATGCAAATGCAAATACTTTCAACTTTGTTCAATTGCAAGTTCAAATGTAAATACTTTTCTAAAAGTATTTCAAATACTTCAAATACTTTCAAACGCTTTTCATTTCTATAATAACCATATCAGATATAACTCATGATTTTTGAGAGGTAATGGGTTATACAGTTGTACACTGTATTATAACATGTACCAGGCAGCAGCATCTTTCAGTTATATTGATTTCCAACCGTTCAAAAGTTACATATACCCATATACACTCAAACTCGTAATGTGAGACCACACAAAGGAAAATAGAGCTATTCTTAGCTTGGTCTGTAAATGGACATCAATGAGAAAATTGAAACTTTCTTGAACAAATTTGAGGGTTAAGGCATAGTCTCTTATTACAGAGGGTCAAATTTATTGCAGGTTATGAAAAGTTAGGCTACCTGAAGCAC
Organism: Chaetoderma sp. LZ-2023a; assembly: GCA_034401795.1. Classification (NCBI taxonomy): domain Eukaryota; kingdom Metazoa; phylum Mollusca; class Caudofoveata; order Chaetodermatida; family Chaetodermatidae; genus Chaetoderma; species Chaetoderma sp. LZ-2023a. Next base: position 84,377,364 of record CM067360.1, read on the forward strand.
ACTCCAGGCAAACTGTTCTCAAAATGTTTAACATAGGGAGAATAAAAAGTGGGGCTTTAAGGCAGGTGATCTCTTAGGATAGGAAAGTTGTTGACAATTTTGAAAATAATTTGACTGGAAGCTCTTGCTGCATTAGAGAGTTAAATGTTTTATTGGATATTATAGACAGGTGGTCAATAAAGCAGATTTGACAGCAAGTTATTAATTACACTAATAAATATTTTAGCGGTGAAAGTTTAAATAAATTATATAGATTCTTGGAGCTAAGATCTTTTTAGTTTGAAAATGATTGCACTGAAATTAATTTTTTAATTAGGAATAAATACCTTTCAGCAACTTGTTTTCAAACGGACATTCTTTATGATAAATTTTCTACTTTGTTAACCGATTTATTTGATTAAATGGTTAAACACTGATTTGGACTATTGTTTAAATCCACATATTCTCTTTTATTACTATGATACCACCTATGTGTATTCATTCATTCATGTATTCTATTCATATCCCCCCCCCCCCATACATCAGTTCCCCTTCTAATCACACCTGTCCTCACTCACTAAACTCACAGTATTCCACCTATGCGTGACCTTCTTTTATATTTACTTTCATTATAAAATCCTGTTTAACCAACTTAATGAGAACCTTTTTAGGTATTTCAAAATGAATCTGTCTGGAAGCTGTTGCTGCCTATGACAGTAACGTCTTCCATTCAAAATAATTGTAAAATATTCAACAGCTTTCTTATATGGTTACATCCAGATTGAGTTTTAAAAGCCAGTTACATCTGTGAAAGGGTTTTTAAATAAACTATACAATTTTGTTACTTGCTACATAAATTATTTGACAGAAAGTAATTTCTCTAAAAGGAACCAATACAGTCAAAGTGTTTTCAAATGTACATTCTTCATGAGAAATTAATTTTGTTGAGAAATGTATTCCATTAACCCTTTCACCAATGGAATATGTTAAATCCCATTTGCAAGGCACCCACGCAGGAAAGCAAGTGAATACTTCGAAAATAATTTGACTGGAATATGTTGCCACCTTAGGCAGCAACAGCCTCCTAGATAAATTTTGCATCATTGAAAAGTTAAGCACTGTTTAAATCTATGTTCCCCCCCCCCACCCCACCAACTGGAGTGTAATTTTATTGCTTCAACACCTTCCTGCTGTTTTCTATTCTCACACAAACACCTGGTCACTTGTAATCACACCCTGGTATATGCTCAACTACTTCAAACAATCTTTGATCCTATAGACAAACAGGTCTATACATAAACCTGGTACAAGCCTTTATGATGTAGGAAATATTTTGATGAGTAGTTTGAAACTAATTTACTGGCTATTTATTGCTGCCTAAGACAGCACTGGCTTCCAGTCAAATTGTCTTCAAAATATTTTTCAAATTTTGTTTGATTTAATCCTAGCTCTATTGCTTAGTGAGAATTTCCACCTCATGTATGCACAATTTAACCCATTACATCCCAAATTCAGTATATGAAATATAGAAAATGTAACTTTATTTTAAAGATTACATTTAATATTGTTTGTTTTGATTATTATTTTACAAATTGGCAGATAGCTATTATATTAACCCTTACCACATTAATGCCAAATATCATTGCTACAGGGTCAGTAGAGGAATGTCTGATGTACATTTTACAATGTTTTTGAAATCTGGTGCTGTCACATTACATACCAACAGTTTACAGCAATTTTGATTCCAGAATGTACACAGGTTAACGTATGAAAAGGAACTGACTTTGCCTTTGGGAAGCTGATATTTCTGTGATCAAAAGGATTTCAGGACCACAAACCAGATACTTTTTTCACTATAATATATTCGATCTATCTTTCCATGACTGCCTAAATTCTCTTTCACACATCAATCACATTACGTCGTCATTCGGGATGTAGGTCATAAACTCACTCACATTATTATGCAGCCAACCCGTACCACTTTTTCAGTCAACCCGTCCAAATCGCCTAGCCGCACCGCTTTTCAAGTCAACCAGTCCTATTGCCAACCCGCACCACTTTTTAAATCAACTCGTCATAGATAACAAGAGCTCTGCAAACAGCGCATAATACCCCGCCATGATGACAAACTAATAAATGACAGCTATCAGAAAATATTTATTTCTTCCTCAGACCAGTAATCCTTATTAAGTGTCAAAGTAATCCGCTAAACAGTCAAGGAGGTATCGTCCGGAAACCAATTTTCAAGATGGCTGCCGCTGACTGGTGGCCATATTGGATTTCGGATTATCGTAAATTTTGATAGGTTTCTTCACCAGACATATTCCACCGACTCTAGGAAGTGATCCGATAAATGGTAACGGAGATATCATCCAGAAACCAACTTTCAAGATGGCAGCCCATGGCTGGCGGCCATCTTGGATTTTGGATCAGTGTCGATTTCGATAAGTTTCTTACTCAACCTAGTCCAACCACTCTATGTAGTTTCAAAGCGATCTGATAAACGGTAACGGAGTTATCATCCTAAAACCAATTTTCAAGATGGCCTCCGGTGGCTGGCGGCCATCTTGGATTTCAGATCATTGTCAATCTAGATAGGTTTCTTCACCAGACGTAGTTGAACCACACGATGAAGTTTAAAAGCGGTCCGATAAACGATAACAGAGTTATCATCTGGAAACCAATTTTCAAGATGGCCACCAGTGGCTGGCAGCCATTTTGGATTTTGGATCATTGTCGATTTCGATAGGCTTCTTCCGCAGACCTAGTCCAACCACTCTATGAAGTTTCAAAGTGATGCGATAAACGGTAACAGAGTTATCATCCAGAAACCAATTTTCAAGATGGCCACCGGTGGCTGGCAGCCATCTTGGATTTCGAATCATTGTCAATTTCGATGGGTTTCTTCCCCAGACCTAGTCCAACACCCTATGAAGTTTCAATGCGATCTGACAAACAGTAACAGAGTTATCATCCGGAAACCAATTTTCAAGATGGATGCCGGTAGCTGGCGGCCATCTTGGATTTCGGATCATCATCGATTTCGATAGGTTTCATGCCCAGACGTAGTCCAATCACCCTATGAAGTTTCAATGCGATCCGACAAACGGTAACGGAGTTATCATTCGGAAGCCAATTTTCAAGATGGCCGCTGGTGGCTGGCGGCCATCTTGGATTTCAGATCATCGTTGATTTCGATAGGAGGTTTTACGGAATTCCCTTATGACATCATTTTCAGGCGTGCGCAGATGACTGGCCATCAAGCGTACGGCCAGCTGATCACTGTTTTGTTAGTAAACGACGTTACACTGCCACCGGTGGCTGGCGGCCATCTTGGAATTTCAGATCATCGTCGATTTCGATAGGTTTTACGGAATTCCCTTATGACATCATTTTCAGGCGTGCGCAGATGACTGGCCATCAAGCGTACGGCCAGCTGATCACTGTTTTGTTAGTAAACGACGTTACACTGCCACCGTCGACGCTATGCAAATTGCAATTTTACATCAGCTCTACTGGTAAAGCTGACCGAATTGACAATTCTAACATCAAATACTATTTTACTATGCATTTTTAGAAATATATTATTGATTCTATGCACATTAGAAGGCAAAATGCTACCGCGATGGTATGTCAGAAGAGCCCACACCCCATCAGTGCATGTGGATCCTGGTAGGCTATAGTACCAATGCAATCGGCTGCTCGATAGATAATGTTTACGAATGCGCCCAAGATGGCTATATATGGCCCTACTGTCATAATGATTATCAGTGTGTGCATAGGCGAGAGTAGGTGTGTACGTGCATGTGCATAGATTTCGAAATTTGTTCTGGGGAAGAAGAACCTTGTACCCCATATTTAGGTTGGCTTTGCACCCCCCCCCCCACCCCACTCCAATCCCACCCTTGAAGGATGGTGAACTGCATTAATTCCCACCTGCATCCCAGTAACCAAGAGCCCAAGGGCCTGTGGCGCTCACCTGGACCATTAGTATTTGAACCATTTGGATTTAAATAGATATGATGGATAATTTTCGGAAAAGATGGCCACCCAAAAAATTTACCAATCAAAATTCTGAATATATATACCGTACTAGCCTACCTTGATAGGGTCTCTCTAGGCAAATTTGTTTGAAATATGTCAAGCAACTAAGGTGAAGCAGCGTTTTGACAATTTCTAAGATTTTCACCAAAAAAATTGATGAATCAAAATTCTGAATGGAAGTTCTGGAGCCAACTATCATAGGGTCCTTTCAGCCAAATTTTGTTGACATCACTCAGAATGGTAAGAAGCATTTTGACAATTTCCGCTACATTTTTCATAAAATCTCAGATTTTCACCCAAAAAATTGATGAATCAAAATTCTGAAAGGAAATTCTGGAGCCAACGACCATTGGGCCCTTTCAGCCACATTTGGTTGAAATCGCTCCGTATTGTAAGGAGAAGAAGCATTTTGACAATTTCTGGTACATTTTTCATAAAATCACAGATTTTCACCAAAAAAATTGATGAATCAAAATTCTGAATGGAGCCTACGACCATAGGGTACTTCCAGCCAAATTTGGGACAACGGTCGCTACAGCATAAGCTCACTTGGCCTTTCGGGTGAGAAGGTGAGCTAACAATAACTAATTTCAATTTGATTATGAATTAATTAATCAATATGCAAGAAACTACTCAGAGCATCTCATTTTCTAATTATTATAGGGGAATGGGCATGACACCCCTCCCTACCCCCACCACCATTGGGAACCCCACCCAGACCATGACTGCTAGGTTGGACACACCCATAATAGAATCTTAATTCCACCAAGACACAGTTGGTGAATTTACTATTAAACTCTCTAGCCTTATGAGTGTTATTTTCACAAATTGTGTGTTATGTGGGGTTAGTGACAGAAGCATTAGGTCCCTAAAGGTTTTAGATGCTGTGTGGAGGGATAGAGGGAGGGGTGGTGCCTAAGACAATTTCTTTTCCTGGCAGCAACCTTGAGAATGTATAATAGTCAATAAATAAAATAATACTAAATACAGTCATACTCAGATAGCTGATCAGTACAGTATATTTTAATATTGAACTGGAAAAACATCTGAAATTTACAGAGTGAACATGGTGAGGCCATATTTTGTGGACCTTGGGATGTGGGACCTGGCTCTAGGGCTATCTGTTCAGCATTATCCCTGTAATGGTGAGGATTGGTAAATTGACATCTTTCAAGACATATTACTACAGAAGCAATTGTTGGCAATCATTAACAAAATTTCAATTTTTTTCACACAAAATGCACATTTACACTTTAGAGATCAAAAGAAGGCAGTTTTTAAAATTTACAACAAATGGATGTCTTGATTATGAAGCCAGGCATCTCAAGATCAATACAAACGCTGGTTTTGGACAATTTGGGCTTTAAAGTGTCAAACCTTACTCACTTTGTTATATTACATATGTTATACTATGTTAGGAGACAAAACTATGTTGATAAAATTATAAAATAATTGAAAAGAAATTGGGAATTAGTCATTCTTGGGGCAAAGTAATTTCAATTAGCAATTCGAATTCTTAAAAATTTACCAATTTATCCAATGTGGTAATTGAATTAGTACAACTTCCAATTACTACCAGTCCTGGTCATTGTTAAATTGAATCTGCTATCTAGAACCTATAAATTTCCCTGTATGGGTGGAGTTACACCCCTGTCAGTCAGGAACTTGCTTTCACATATCTAATTTTCAGCATTTCCTGGGTGAATGGTACATGGCTAGATACTCATACACCGCAGGTATACTCAACTCCTATTTAAAATACAAATTGGTTTCTATGTTTGGAAAGATGTGGGCGCCACATGACATGACACATGCAGATGCACACATGTAATTATCAAATGCTAAAACATTTTGTAGAACTTACATTGTTTGCATACACTGAGATACACATTGATTGTTCTTTCTATACTATGTACTTTATCAAGCATATGCCATCAGTCACCCATATTCTAAATGACGTAATTATTTAAATAATTAATTTTGCTATTAGCTGTAGATTGTTAATGCAGATTGTGAAGTTGAAGTAGGGCTCTACATGGGTGGTTCTCAGTTATTTTAACTACATACACACAATTTATGCAATAGCAGTTGGTATCATGTTTTGAGGCCCAATAAAATAATAACCCGAAGACATGCCCCTAGCAGTTGAGGTAGGTAAATGTAGAGAATTATCTTTCATGGTGAAGGTTAGGGTTTCTTTTACTATGTTTTTGCTAAGCATAGCAAAATAAAGCTAGGAAAATAATAAATCTATGAAAATTCAATAAATTTTACAATCAGTTCAGTCTTTTTATGTAGAAATATAAACATTGCAATATTTTTGGAAGCAGGTAAATTGTATCCATTGTTGCAGGTACATGTAGACTGTAATTAATCCTAGACATCCATATGCTTTTAGACATCCCTATACTTTTAACCCTCAAGGACATGTAGCTATTCATTAGCCTTTTCACCGCTGAATTCCCCATTTCTCATTTTCAATGCTACAATACAGGAAAACTATTGAATATTTTGAAATTAATTTGACTGGCAGTTGTTGCTGGCAATGGCTTCCAGTCAAATTAATTTCAGAATATTCAACAGAATAAGTTTTATATCGTAAAGAATATACTTTTTCATTTGTCAGTGAAATGGTTAACTAAATACACAATTAAACATGATCAACATATGTATTCAAAGTTAGTTAAGCTTATTTACTTTTATGCATATAGTAATCGTGACTTCCGCTTACAATCAGTGGTGCTGCCATTAGCTGGCCAATTGTCTATCACCAGAAATGCGGGATAAAATCCCTTTCCAACCCATTCACCCCCCACCCCACCCCATCTCACCTGCACCTCTAAATCAGCTCCTGCATGTCAAAATTCGACACACCCAGCTGGTTATCATACTATATCTCCTGTGAGTTAAGGATAATTAAACTGACTTAAACAAATGACAACACTGCTGAATATTTTCGCAGGAGTAAACTTAGACTAACACCCATCTGCTATCAGCGACCCCCCCTCACACCCCAACCAAACATGTGCACAGTTATTGGCTCTCAATCGTCTAGAGGTATAATTTATCACCATTCATACCATCATTAGAACACTTATTTGAGCATGAACAGCACAAATGTTGCCATTCACACACACAATGACTGAATGAGCAAGCCATTTGATGCACGAATACTGGTTCCTTCATGGTATTAAAGCAGGAAATAAATCATTGCCCTCAATATCATACACAAATAAAGTGGAAATTGAATATATTTCGCCAAAAATGGGATGAGTTGACTAGAATTCAATATTTGGGAAACATCATATTGTATCAGGGTGGTAAATATACTCTTGATGTGAAAAGCAATTTGACAGAAAGCCACCAACAAATCTCAGGCAAATTGACTCCAGAGCCCTCAGCAGCTTCAGACTCAGAGGCCACTCCATAAGACAGCCAGCCAGCATCATGATCATGCACTGTCAGGGAAGTCCGACCAAGCTCTCAATGTGGTTAGTTACTTTTAGTGCTGTAGCTGATATTCACTGGCGAGTGTACAGTCCCAATATAGGCACCATTAACAGTGGCATTTTTAATATGAAAATAAATAACATTTATATTGTAAGTGATTGTTTCTCGAAAAATGTACGATTTCTTCCACGAAAACTGATAACATATTATTATATTGGTGAAATAGAGGTTATTATCAATTCATTTTGGCTGCAAAAGGCACAAATGTAATTAAAGAAAGCCATTGAGGGTATCTTTCATTAATGTCTTATTCAAAGAAAGTACATCAATGCACGCGTACTTGATAGTTGATTTTTTTCAGGTGAGCATCCTTATTGTTCTTGTTATGTAAATTCCGCGTCTCGGAGTTACCCTTCAGGCCAACCTCCAAATATGGAGTATATTCCTATCTGATTTCACTAAATAGTTTGGGTTTTTGTTTTTGTTTTATGTACCAGACAATTAATCGGGTATCCAGTCAACTCGTCCTAAATACAACTCGTCCTACATACCAACTCGTCCTACTTTTTACTCGTCCTAATTCCAACCGGTCCTAAGTCAACTCGTCCCAATAGTTTTTTAAGTCAACTCGTCCCAATAGTTTTTAAAGTCAACTCGTCCTAAAAATAATATAGCTATTATTTTATGACGGGTTTACTTAAGTAATTATTAGGGTGAGACCGTATCTTTATCACAGGAGTCTGCCGTTTTAGATAATACGAAGACACGGTAGAACTATACTATGTATAATATAGTGCTACTGTGCTTTCGTATTTTTAGTTTTAGCGTTTTCATATCTAAAATGGCAGACTCCTGTGGTGTAATTAAAGCTGATAATTGTATGATTGCAGTTGTGCCTACGGCGGAATAGCCTATGTCGCCAGATACCCATACGAACAACTGCACCAATACTGTTACCAGCGTAGTTGTGGTAGAAGTATCAATTACGTTTTGCCTTGGCTGTAGCAATACTGTAATAAACAGATTACAATTTTCTACAGCCTATGCTAAAATTTGAATACTATTACAACGGCTATGCCGAATCTTTCCTATGAGTCTTTATAGCTAAGTGTAGCCATCTTGAGAATAAATAAACATATTTTAGATCTTAACGTTACTGTAAAATCACACCAATCGATTTTTATGATTTTGACAGTCAACAAAATTGATTGATCTGATTTTATAGTAACAATTAGCTTTAAAATATCTCCATTTTCTGGATCGAGCTCAGTTTTGAAATAAAACAAGAATCTGAAAAAGCCTAAAATGCGTCTGTTATGGGCCAAAGAGAATTACAGACTGATGAATTCTTAGCATTCTTAGAAATTTACTGATGACAACGTGTAAGAAGGAGCTACAATCTGATTGGCCGATTTGTGACAATGGGTGGGTTTGACCTCCTTGCTGTGTTTACCCGCGCTGTCCGTTGCTGATAACAATTATCGCCTTTATGGTTTCCAGTGACAATTATATTGCGTAACGTATTATCCATTATTGGAATTTTCCAGATGTCATGTGTGTTTAACGCCAAAATGTGTGCAATGTAAGCATACTAGCATATATATTTCAGTGAGTATTGGTGTCGGGTCGTCAAGGCTATTCTATTCAAGACGCGATGGTGTCAATATAACTGAATCTAGCCGGAATGAAGCGCTTGAATCTGCTGCTGCTGGCGATGCAGGTGGCGATGGTGAACATGACGACATAGGTGATGCGGGTGGCAGTTGCGAATCTGGCGACATAGGTGATGCAGGTGGTGATTGCGAATCTGGCGACATAGGTGATGCGGGTGGCGATTGCGAATCTGACGACATAGGTGATGCGGGTGGCGATTGTGAATCTGGCGACATCAATACTAATGGAGTCGGTGGGGAGGAAGGTGGCGAAGAAGGTGGTGACGACCTGATAGAAGATGGTGATACTGGTGGTGGTGATGGCGGTGATGGCGATGATAATGCTGTACTGTGTAAGTTAGGCTGAAACAGACTGCTTACAACATCACTTGTTGAATTTAGGCGACCAGCCTCATCAGCAGAGTCATGATAACTTTCGGCGACATGCTCATCCCGTCTACAGTCGTCACATTTCCAATCTAATTCACCTGTTTTGAGTGCCACTCGATACACTTGCTGTGTGATGCATGTTCTACAAATCCGATGCTGCCATCTTCCGCACGGCTCACACAGTAATCCCTGTTGCCGATTAGTGACAGGCCTGCCACAATCTATGCATAAATATATCATAATCTTTCTATGCTAAGTAACCACTGGACAGTAACTTTCACTACGATAAGTATAACCACTGGACAGTGACTTAATTCACTGCGCTAAGTATAACTACTGGACAATATTGGTATAACATATAACTATACCTTGATTGAATTCTGTACTGTACTATTTCAGAACTTTTGACTGCAACAAACTTTGGAACACTTTTGATAACATAAAATATTGGCCATACTTTTATACAAAACAATTCTTATGCATGGATATTCGATTTTCTCTTACCTGTATGATCAACGTCAGGAGGTGTTAAAGATTAATCCATTGTAATTGTGTTAAGTTATTATTCTAAGTATATCTCTGCTTGGTATTTTCTTTTGTCAAAGAATTTTAGAGGATGTTGGTGTTTTCATGGGCACAGGCGCCCACTAAAATTACTTCAAAAATATTTCTCTACGTTAAGGATTAAAGGGCAAAGGTTAAAAGAATAGCATGATATATTGATTAACAATAGGTTAGTAATAGAATAGGCTACTGTTTAATCTACTTGAGAGACACGTGCGTTAGCGTCGTGCTTTCTTTAACAGTAAGTTAAACTGTTGTTGTAACAGTATCGCACAGGTATTGTTTTGGCAATTAACCAATTCCATTCAGATTCTCCATATATGTGTAGCTCTGGTACACCCATCTTGTGAACCACCTGGCCAAGTGGTTCTTGTATTGTGACCACCAGACATTAATATTATACACCCATCTTGTGAACCACCTGGCTAAGTTGTTCTTGTATTGTCACCACCAGACATTAGTATTATGCACCCATCTTGTGAATCACGTGGCCAAGTGGTTCTTGTATTGTCACCACCAGCCATTAGTATTATACACTAATCTTGTGAACCACCTGGCCAAGTGGTTCTTGTATTGTCACCACCAGACATTAGTATTATACACCCATCTTGTGAACCACCTACACCCATCTTGTAAACCACCTGGCCACGTGGTTCTTGTATTGTCACCACCAAACATTAGTATTATACACCCATCTTGTGAACCACCTGACTAAGTGATTCTTGTATTGTGATGACCAGGCATTTGCCTTATACAGCTTGTGGATCACACTGCCTGCGGTTATTATTATATTATTCAATCAATCAATCAATCAATCAATCAATCAATCAATCAATCAATCACGCACAATTGACAATTATTTACGAAGTATTCTGGATATTTTTTATTATAATATATTCGCTCTTTATCTTTCCGTGACTGCCTAAATTCTCTTTCACACATCAATCATATTGCATCGTCATTCTCACGTTATTACGCAGCCAATCTGTACCACTTTTTAAGTCAACTCGTCCCATTTGCCAACCCGTAGCACTTTTTATGTCAACCCGTCCTATTGTCAACCCGTACCACTTGTTAAGTCGACTCATCCTAGATAAAAACGGGACGACTTGACCCTTTTAGAAATTGTGACGGGTTGACCAAATTTTTAGGACGGGTTGACTTAAAAAGTGGTACGTACGGGTTGGTAATTAGGATGAGTTGACTGGAATTCATTAATCGCGACGTCATTTGGTTTCACGGACGATTTCTATCTTCTTCTTCTTCTTCTTCTTCTTGTGTTGAAGGTTTCTCCCCTTGGTGGGAGCACCCTTGAAATTCAAGGTAGTTAACAGTTGAAATATCCATATGCTTCCGGAACTGATGACTGGATGTAAATTATATATATTGCTAGACCAAGGCGACATATCAACGTCCAGTCGACGACTTTAAATCTCTTGTTGGTTAAGCCTTCTCATCCGGAGGCAGTACAGGATATGTATCAAGTCCCTGCATATCTTCTCCACCATGCCTTGGAGCGGTTCTGTATGTAAACAATCAGGTGTTACATCCAACAGTAGTTGCATACGCGAAGATGGATCATCCAATAGGTGAGTGACGCCATGTTCATACAACAGGCCTTCTAATCTGCCCACGTGATTGTCTCTCACCTCATTAAGCTCAGCAGAAAGCCTCTTTACGGCACAGTTTACACACTGGTGACGACCTACCAAATTTGGCCTCATGACCTTGCAGATGCACAACACCACACATTAGCTTCACCTTCACCCTTGCTATTCTCGTCTCCCAGATTGAGTCTATAGAGCATTCCCAGACATATGCTACAGTAGTAGTATCTAAGCTGCTTGTGGACAGAAACCTCACTAAACTTAGTGGGTTCTCTCTTCTCTCTACCAACAGTTTCTCTCTCCAAGCATCATGAACCACAGATTTTGAAACCCTCTTCCACTAAACTCTTGATGGTAGATCAACTAACATGCTTTGTGCAGAGGGTAGGCCATACTTCTCTAAAATGCTGTTTGCATAGACAAACCAGCTGGATGAGTTGCTTCCCTTGAGTACGAGTTGATGAAAGGCAATCTGGTATGCCACACTATGCTGATTCTGAAGGCAGTTCCTGATAAGAGAGTCCTCTTGTCAAACTCCACTTCAACTGGGAGAATGCCCATCAAACTGAGAACAGCCATATTGGTGGTGGAGTCTGGAAGATTCTGAAATCGCCTCATCTGACACCTCTGGAATAGTTCTAGTTGCTGAATTTGTCTTTTGTTGAATCTTGCAAGTTCAGACCCATATAGCAGCCTCGGGCAAATGTATACTTTCCACAGGGATTGAATGGCAGTGGGATTCAGCCCATTTCTACCATGACAACCTGCTCCAAGCAGTTGGTACAAACCTGCCATGGCAGATTTAATCAAATCGCCGACCCTCTGGTTATTGATAGAAGCAATGGGTCCCTGCAAAATACCTACGTGAGTCTCCTTATCAACTACCCTAAAGGGCTGAGAGTTAAATTCCATCACAATAGCCTTGCAGAGTCCCAATCTAGAATTGTCATACTGCAAACAAACTGATTTCTGTCCATTGATCTTTATACGATCTTTGTAGAATCTGTTTTCTGCAACCTTAATGACTACATGTTCAGAGATTCCATTCACTGGAATCAGCAGGACTGTGTCATCTGCTACTTTTGGAGCTGAGCTGTCTACCGTACCAATACGAGCACCAAAACTGCTACCCTGGACCTCTTGCAGAACCTCTTGGCTGACCACTTTAAAATTTGTTGGAGATATAATGCTTCCCTGTATATTCCCCTGATGTAGAGTGATAGGGGCTGATAACTGGTCCATCCATTTGACTTGACTTCTGAAGTTGCGGTACCAGTCGGCCATCAGATCGTATATCTCCCCTGGAGTGCCGAGCAGCTTCAGTTTCCTAAATAGCCCTCCATGCCAGACCTTGTCAAAGGCCTTTCTGCATCAAGCAGTACCACCAGAAGGTCCTCACCATGGTCTATAAATTCACTAACCATCTCTGGCATTATTAGTGCTCCGAACATAGAGGAAACATTGCTAGTAAAGCCTCTCTGTAGTGGGTTTTGAGTCTGTTGATAGATGTGAGCTATCTTTGACAATATCACAAACTCGAGGACTTTTATGTTGATACTGATTATAGTGATACCACGGTAGTTAGTTGGAAGTCTTTTGGATTTCCTCTTCTTGGCAAAGGGTAATAACAGGCCTTCCTTAAACATATTTGGGATCATCCGAATGCTGAGTACTTTGTTGAACAACTTGGTTAGGATACTGATAATAGTGTAGTCCGCTATCTTAATGTGCCCAGAAGTCAGGCCAAATTTATCTGCAACCTTATTCATTTTAAACTGACGGATACCAGACTAGATCTCCTCCTCTTCAAACTCACCTATTTCACTAGTAGACTCAGCCATTTCATTTAGCATTCTCATGTCTGATGACACCAAGTCTTCATGCACAGAGTCAAAATCTTCGTCGGGTGATGGGGTAGTCAAAGCTTGGAAATACTGATGCCACACATCCAGGTGTTTGGAAGGAGTATTATGAACAGTTCCATTATATTAGAGGACTGATGTAAAACTGTCACCAGAACTATGCTGCTTGGCTACTAGCTTTGTGAACAATGTCTTGTCACAGATTGAAGCATACATAATATCATGCAGTTCATTATTTCTCTTCCTAGCCACCAGCTGTTTATTTAGGAAGTGTAGCTCTTTCTTCGTCACTTTCATATTTTGGTAGGACCTGTCGGAGGAAGGTTTGCCCTTGTCGCGCCACAGCTTATATGCCATCTTTACCTCAGCTTGAGCTGCCATGCTTCGACACCATGCGGGAGAGCTTAACGCCAGGCCTCTTCACCGCCCAACTTCTGCTTTCAAAAGACACTCTATCAGGCCCCATACAAACAGCTCAACATCAAGGTTTTACATGTGAAGTTAAAATTAATTAACATGTAGTCAGTCTTTCCAATATGGGCCTCAAGTTCTATGTCATTCACGAAGCCATCGTCATTGGTTAGAATCAAGTCTATCAGGCTTGGTTTATCCGAGCCCCTTGTCCTAGTGGGCTTGTTTACTTTCTGGAACAAGAAGCTGTCACGCACAGTCTCTAGGAAAAGCTCCCCCTTATCATCCCCGGTCCAGGTGTCCCAGTTAATACTGGGGAAGTTAAAATCCCTCACAATCAGAATATGTGAGAACTTGTTGCTATTGTTAGTGACTGTCCACAGAAATCTGTTTAATTCCTTGTCGTTTGCCTCTTAGCTGCCAGGACTCTTATACACTAAACCGAGTAGCAGTTATATCACCATTTTGGACAACTTTTCGGCGAAGTTAGAGTCAAAGTTTAGTTCCACTGGCTTTAGCCATTCTTTTATATACATAACCGTGGATTGATAGCTCTTCCTTTGTTGGTAGGAATCTACAGTTTTTGGCCACAACTTCAGTTACAAGAATTAGGTTCGGTCTCCGTACCAATTAGTCTTGCCACGAACTTGTCAAATTTGTTTTGGGAGACTGTCTGCATTAGTGTACACACATTTCAGCATATCCTTCCCTCCTGTTTAGAATTGGTATCCCTCTTTGTCTCTACTTTTATCTTTTGATGATACTCATATTCCAAGGTGGACCTCTTACCCTGTAGGACCAGTTCCCCAAATGGGCATTGGCCTCTTTCATTTTGGCTTCTTCTATCATTTTCTTTTTTGCAATTCTGTCTTCCTTCGACATGTCATTAGCAATGGTAATATTTCAGTATTTCGATTTGTCATTCTGCCCGGCAAGTTTGTGTATATTTTTGAAAACATCCACCTTGTGCTTTCCTCGCTGATGGAGATCTTTAGTGGCTCGCTCTTTTGTTCTGGTCCTGGGTCCTAATCTGATCACATTTATCACTTCCACATCCCTAGCTTTCAAAGTCTCCAACAATCCATTCATGGAGTCCACATCATGCTTTTTTCTGAACTCTGGGTCCTCAGAGTCACATCCAGCAGCACTATGGATGATTATGGACTTTTTTCTCTCTTCCTCTCTGCCAATTTCCGTTCTGATCTCTTTTAGGTAGGTTTCATGGATTTCGGGCTTTGCTGTCACAGTGCCTTACATTGCTGTGTCTCCTTGACTCTATCCTCGCAGACCTTTTCAGTCAACATTTCTTTCACTACAACTAACCCAGCCTCTATTCTGGACAACATCTTTTCACACCTCTTCTCTACCTCTGATACAGTTTTGAGGTTCTTGACTGCCTTCGGTTCACACCTTGGGCAGTACCAGTGAATATCTGGGCGATTAGACATCGTCTCATACTCTGATTCCTTAATTTCTACGCATGAGATACAGAAATGGAGGTCGCAGACCTCGAATTCCATAATTTTTGCGCTGCTGTCTATAATATTCTTTTTACATATTTGACACTCCCAGCCCTCGTCATTGTCCTCTGTAGCTCGAGTCTCAGACTTGCTGATACTCCTAGTGTTGCGGGTAGGCACCATCCCTCTGTGGTTTAGGTCATTAGTGCAGAGTTATGATGTTAGTTAACAAACAATTTGAAAGTATAGATGAAGGGGCCAGTGAAATTATTTCCCATGCATTAGCTTCAATCAATGAGACTGGCGCTGAGACCGCACCCAATCCAAAATTATGCAGATGTTAGGAACTAGTAATAAAATCTTTTAATACAAAAGGTGCCTTCAAAGGATAAACAAGAGACGCTACACACAGTCCCGCTATGCTCTAGGTTATACGATTTCCAACAACTCCACTTGGCCAACAAATCCCTCGATAACGTCTGCATTACTTGCTCTCTGAAAACATTCCACTTGTATGTTCTGAAGAAAGCTATACACCACACCAAGCTGAGTACCTCAATGGGGTGTACACGTCCTTAAGTAGATTTAGGTTCGGTGAGTACCTTACTGCTCTACTTCTGTCCTTGCGATGCCTTGTCATGAAGTGGTTCAGTTTAACTGTCTGCGAATTTAACTTATTCATGTTTATATCATTTATGGTGTTGTTGACTAGAGCAATTTGCATATATGTTAAATGGTCATCTGCATGAAATACCTCGGGTGACTGTGGTCCTTAGCCCGATTCCAATTCTCAATTGAGAATGGTGGGACTTCAATGATTTTGAGTATTATTTTATTACCGAAGGGTTTTACGATGTCAATAACACGTTGATATTGAGCACTCAGGTTATGTGTCGTGGCACCACTCTCATTACGCAAGTGTGTAAATCGCCCACTATTAAAAGTTATATTGCAAGTTCTAGTCCACAGGTACAGTGCTATTTGCTTGCGGCGACAAAGTTCTAGAGTGAGACGTTTCTGAGTTATATCGACGAGTGCCGAAGTTTGACCCCCTACCAAGCACCACAATTGTAAGAGGAATCTTAAATCAGTGGTATTATACCAAGCATTCCGCAGATTAAAACCTTTGCTGTCTGATACCAAGATTGCTGTGCGGATTCTGACACCATGTGTGTTGAGGGAATGATTGTTTATGTATTTGGTTAGTTTGCTCACACCCATGGGTAAGGAGTTCACTCCAGCTCTATCAATTATAATCAGATAAGCTGCTCCAGAAACTTGAGTGCAAATTGTTGCTTAGCAACCGAGTCAAAAAGTCGTGAAAACTGGTTCCAATTAGGCAGACCTTGCCATAATGATGGAATTTGCACAGATTACAGTAATTATCTTGACCGATTAAACAATAATATCGACTAAAGTACAATTATGTGCATTTTTATATTCGGATTGCTTCAGAAATATCGTAAATACTCAATATTTTCGGTCAGATTACAAATTTGCGTCCATCGGGTCCTGCTAAAATATCTTTTTAATATGTTCTTTTCATAAATTTCTGTGAACTGTACTGTGCTGATTAGCCGTAAATGGCATAAAAAAGCAATAAAGTATCTATCTATGTTTCTTAGTAGGTTAAATCCTAGTTCTCTTGCATATTTTTTTAATGTCTCGAAGTGTGAATCCGTAAGCTTACTTACATCCAATATCATTTGTATACAGCATTCGTCTGCAATCGAAATATTCTGTTGCTGCATCAATCTTTGTCATTGTTGGGTGTCTGCTAGATCCTAAACTATCATTTAGTTGTTAGGTTCATGTCCAAGCTTTTGGCCACAAGTGGCAGGGATTTCTACCTATCTTTAATACATGAGCCTGACTGGTGGAAATGCTCAGCTTCCATAAGGTCACCTTACTGAGCATCCCATTTAGATAGACAGCAGGCGAACTTGTCATGGTGCGGCCAGCTCCCGAATCATATAACGATCCCATTACTTACTACACCGTAACCACATACAACATCACTAGAACAAGACATATTTACATAAGCAATTGAAAAGCGCATATATACATTTACGGTGGGGAGGAGGAGGCGGATATCCAACTATAGTGACCTTCCCATGAGGGCATGGTGGGTTCCAAGACCGCAGCCTGTCACTGTGAAGAGTTAGATGAAGATCTGCATCCCATCTGTCACCTAGTGTGTCGGGGCGGACCATGTGAGATCAGATCCCTTGGACTACCGTTTGCCTGTCGTTAGGGTTAAGTTCCAAAATGCCCAGAGATGCACTGCTGGCCAGTTAAAATAAATATACTGTTTTCGCAGTACTTCCTACTTTGGCGGGGTTATCTATGCTAACTAGTATCCAAAGATACAGGGGGGATGTATGCGAAATCGACTCTTTGGTTTTCACCGCTTGGAAACCCCAATAGTTTCCGAAGTCAGATCATGCCAACGTGGCGATGGGAGTTGCAGTCAATAATAAGTCTTGCGGCTGGAGGAGCGTGGAAAGAGACAATCACTCAAAATAATAATAAGAGGCCCTAAGGTATATGGCCGGTTTATACCATGTAGCCGTATATATAACTAACTATTACAGTATTGACAATAAATAAGGTCACCAGACCTTGCGGTGCTTGTTAGTCATAAGCACAAAATAAGGATACTAGATACAGTAAAAATATAAACTATAAAATGCGGCCTCAGACGGCCGGTCGGTTCCTATTAGTCATTAGTACCTACAAATAGGCATAAAAATACAATATAAAAATACAGTTAGAGGAGTACCTATTAGTCATCAGTAAGGAAAAAGTTCACAAGTCACTGTAGATGATGCATCACAGATGAGGAACGTGAGATGGCATGATTCTGAAGTTGCTGGGCAATATCCGAAGACGAAGCGTTGATGCGGCTCAATCTCGAAGAAGGTGAGAAAGAATGATTGCAGTTGCAGATGTCCACTAGATAGTCATGACTTCAACTTAATTTAAACAGTGTGTCAAGAAGTTCCGTACTGTAGCGAAAGTTGAAAGCTGCCCTGTAGTAATGCATGGCTACAATAGAAAGTTAAATAATAAAGCATGTGCATCTTCCGTATATACAGTACATGGTGGACTGCATAGCTCGTGCGGCGCACCAGGCAAAGTCCCACTAGACTGTGGTCTAAAAGTTAAATGTTACACATGATACATTGCGCTGAGTTTGATTACCATTTTTCAGTGTGGTCCGGCAAATCTGACGAGTCGGTCACCAAGAATCAGCACTCGTTTTACATACTACAAGTTCTTTACATCGGGGCCTCAAGGCCCATCCACAGGAAGGCTCCTCCAAAGTTTTTGGAAGTAAGGGTTCCTTCTGTTCGATTTATTTATTTGCCCTCGGGTGATATCCTCCCGAGAGCATACACAAACTTAGATGTGGATGCGGCGGTTGTGTGCCAGAGACTAAGAGCTGAAATCCGAGAGGCACCGCTGCACTTGTATAGTAACCAACAGTCAGTAAACAGTTACACACGTCTTGTACTGCTCTGGCCACACAAACTACCATCTTTTTCTCTCGTCAAAGTGTGGTCTCAATTCTCAGTTTTTCGCTCCTTTTATACTCCTCGTGACGTCATAGCTAGAACGCCCAGCCAATCAACGCATGGTCTGTAGCCAATCAGGTGCAAGCTACAAGGGCAATGACATTATCACGTGATAAACACACCCCCCCCCCCCCCCACACATACCCACCCCTCCCCCATTCACTCAGTACATACACGCGTTTTTATGACGTTTTCAATATCTTGAGCATAATTTAGGGAGAAAAAAAGGATAACTCGGCCCTTTCTAATCCGATTCTGAAATGGTTAACAGTTTTGGATCCTTCGTTTCATTCCGGTCCTGATAGGTACCAAGAATGACGAATATGGCATAATTTAAAGAAATTACATGCACCAACTCGGTACATTTAAGTATGCATTCTCTCCTACTATTTCTCTACTACTACTACTACTACTACTACTACTACTACTACTACTACTACTACTACTACTACTACTACTACTACTACTACTACTACTACTACTACTACTACTACTACTACTACTACTACTACTACTACTACTACTACTACTACATCATACACGATAAACCTCCCTCTCCAATTCCCCTTCCCGATCTCTTTCCCCATGATGTTATCAGTTAAAGCAAATAAACAGTACTGTATGTTGGTGGTACACACATGATTGTTCTAGAGTGTTCTACATATAAACGATCTTCAAATTATTTTGTAATTATCTTCCATCTAGAATATTTATTGTAGATACAGGGTTTTTAATATGGTACATTGGGAGCGGGGATGGGAGGGGGATGGGGTGGGCGTGGGGTGCTGTGCTCAACAATGACTATTATTACAGTATTATTAGAGTGGGAAAATTGTTGATGGTTACTGTGAAAAGGAATACCAGATTAACGTCCAAAGCTAATTTAGATCTGATACAGATTATCTATTTCGGCTCATTTCGTGCTTTTCAGCGTAGCATAGCTCTCCTAAATTTGTTAACACCTTCAACTCTGACGGCAATTAATATTCCATCTTCTATTATGTCTTCTATTATGTCTAAAGCAGAGAAACCGGTGTACAATATTCAACAATTTTGGTGGATAATGTTGCTGTTTATGCCAGCAGCATCTTCCCCCAAACCTGCCAAGAGAATGTAACACCAGTTCCTCTGTTTTATTTTGAAGATTGAAAATTTTGCCAACAGAGTCCCAAAGGCTAGGGTTAGGGAAGAAACGAAATCATGAGACATCGTCCATACCAAATATGCCCACTAGGAAGATGGCATCTGGCCCAGATAAAGATTTTTTGACAGACATACAGATCATACATGTAGGCGAGCTGACAAACAGACACAGTCGCATCACATAATAACCTGATGATAGTAATAATATTAATAACAACAACAACAACAACAACAACAACAACAACAACAACAACAGTAATTAATCAGCTAGTATTTGAGTTGAGTTTCTTATGGTAAATATAGATTGGTAAAAAGGGGGATATTAGATCATAATTTGAAATAAGTAAAAAGCATTGACGCAGAATTGGAGTTGGTACCCTGGGATTGACTCATACTGGCAGTAATCATCCACTGCAGGTAAAGTGTAAATATGAGATCTGGCTGCTAGGTTAGAAAAAGGATTAGGTTTGACATTTTCGACCCTCTGCCACATTCTCTTATCTGCATTATCTATGCAATGTCTGGATATGTTGAGACTCGTCAGTCTAAAAGTTTCTGCTGTATTAGTTAAAGCATGTGCTTCCAGTCTACCCAGTCTCAAAAGATTCAGCAGTGACCAGCTCACATATCTTGGATTAAAATTTGTTGCTAGTGGTATGTGGTGTCTCTCCACTACCCGACCCACCAGTTTTATCCGTTAACCATGGGACTAATAGCCTCAACCAGTTTGGTTAGGTTAAACACATTCAACCCATTAACCCTTTCAGGCTGCGTTCCATGAATATCAGCTACAAGACAAATATTAGTAATGTGTTTTATATGCTGGGCTAACTTGCCCAAAAACCGTCTGTTCCAGTGGTAGAAATAATTCCTAGTCAAAATAACACCAACATTGGCAGACAAATATTATTTTGTTAGGTCTTGAAGTTAATTTGGCTGTGCAGGGTTCAAAGGCTTAATCCAGCATGTCGGTAGTTGCATTAATGGTGATTAGTGATTTGTGCATGCATGGTCACGGTGTGTAGGATACCATGGAGGGTCTATGTAGTCAGCCGTGTCAAATGTGTCAAATGATAACAGATGTTGTCTAGCCTGCCAATCTGGTGTATTGGCAAAGCCAAGCTCTATTCCTGCAGTTTATGGTCGAGTTAGTTTATAATGTGCAGATTGGATTCACCTGAGTTGAATTGGTGGTGGTGGTACTGGGTGGTACTGGGTGGTACTGGGTGGTGGTAGTAGTAGTAGTAGTAGTAGTAGTAGTAGTAGTAGCAGCAGCAGCAGCAGCAGCAGCAGCAGCAGCAGCAGCAGTAGTAGTAGTAGTAGTAGCAGCAGCAGCAGCAGCAGCAGTAGTAGTAGTAGCAGCAGCAGCAGCAGCAGTAGTAGCGGCGGCAGCAGCAGTAGCAGTAGCAGTAGCAGCAGCAGCAGCAGCAGCAGCAGCAGTAGTAGTAGTAACTTGCTTTGTTTTTACGACTGGTGTTTTATTAGTCAGGGTTGATTATCAGTGAGTCCATACATGGACTCCCTGGCAATTTTCTTAAAGTATTTTCTATATAGGATCTGTTCCCGTATCTTTGTGCTGGTGGTGTTCCATAATTTTCTGCCTGTTATTGTAGTGCGTTGTGGTCCTGTTTCTGTTCTTGTGAATTGTGTATGTAGATTATGTTTATTTCTAGTATTGTGTCTGTGGATGTCAGTGTTGAATGTAAAGCTGGAGGATATAGTTTGTGGAAATGCATTGTGGCGAACGTCTCTTACAATATTATGCATCTTTTATTTGCCTATGTCTTTGAGTTTAAGTAATTTCGCCGTTTTGAATATATTCTGGCGCACTGCTGGTTTAATAAAGAGTTTTATGTATTTTTTCTGAAGGTTTTGAAGTTTTGTTAGTTTGCTCTTGTGTGCTGCAGTCCAGGTAGCATTGCAAGAAGTGAGATGAGGGAGGACAAGTGAGCGGTACAGAATTTTAACAGTGTCTGGTGTCATGTATGGCTTTAGTCTTTGGATAGCACCGACGCATCTGGCCACTTTTGCCGTAACTATTTCAATTTACTTAGCCCAGGTCATGGGGCTTCTCCGATCTCCTTATTGTTAATGTAGATTTTAGGAATTTCATTTTTCTTTAGTTTCGTAATGTTTGTAAATAAAATATAATTTGTTTTATCGACATTTAGTGCTACCACAGTTTATTTATTGAGAACAAATTCGTAATTTCTTCCATTTCATTTTTACTTTTGCATATAATCTATCTATCTTCTCATCGCAGCAAAGGCATTGCTGTCCTCAGCGAACAGTATTAGTGACATGTGCATACAGAGGTTTGGTAAGTCATTCATATATAACAGGAACAGCATGGGGCCAAGAATAGATCCCTGAGGGACACCACAAGTTAGTTTCCTGGTTTCAGAGCATGTTGCATTAAATTGTACGCATTGAGTTCTTTCACTTAGATAGCTGTCAAAACAGTCGTGTGCATATCTTCTTTTACCATAATAGGCAACTTTATCTAATAGGATTTGATGGTTAATTGCGTCAAAGGCTTTCGAGAGGTAAAAAAATGCCTATTATAGTTTGCTTTTTTTCTAACGATTTGATAATTTTTTCTGTCAATTCCAGTATTGTAAGCATTGTTGGGTGTTTTTCACAGAATCCATATTGCGAATTATATCAAATTGATTTTTGATCCAGAGAGTTTATCAGTCTATCATACATTAAACGTTCTAAGAGTTTTGAGAAAAGTGGAAGTATGGAGACTGGTCTGTAATTTGAAAAGTTAGTAGAATCTTTGGCTTTGTATATTGTTGTAACACGGGCTATTTTTAGTTTTGCTGGGAAGATGCCTTCCTTTAAGGATAGATTGCAGATGCTACTGAGTGAGATACGCATATCTTCTGCACAGGTTTTTAAAGATGCACCATTTAAATCCATCGATTCTGGAACTTTTTCTTTTTTTTTGTTGAATGTGTTTAAGATGTTAAGATATTTCTTCTGTGTTAGTAGGGTGGATAAACAAACATGACGGATAGCTGTCTGTGAGGTAAGCCTAGTCAGTAAATTCTCTGTTAGATGTTGACTGAATTTTATTTGAAGGCTCTGGGCCTATATTGACAAAATAATCATTGAGTCCATTATCAATTTCGAGTTTGTCTGTAATGACATCGATTTTGGGGAGAAATTGTGTTTCTTGGGCTTTGTTTGTCTTATTTAAAGGACAATTCCGGGATGATAAAAAAGTGTGCTTTATTTGAAGGATTATTACATGTTTAATGAAAATGCGCCAGAATAATAACCAGATAGAAATAGCATAACCAACTATCGCTAGATAAAGTCGGTAAAATTGACAATTTTTCGCACATAGGGGCGCTGCCATTTTATCGCGTCTAGCGTCGTCAGCCCACGAACCACCACTATTGCTATGACTGGAGGAGCGAGGCAAATAGATAAAATATATTTTAAGGAAGTATACATAAATGATAATAGCAAACAAACCGCTGAAGCGATTCCAATAATTCTATGATCACTAAATAGGTGTCGACCTCGGGGTTAATATGATATACTGGATGTTAATATCGGACAAGAGGTTCAAAAGACTGGAATATATAAAAAAAATTATTCATCTAAGATACGATCTGAGAATATGTTATCTTTTTTGGTAAAAGTCAGCATGAGATCGCAGACTCTATCTTTGCGTATTGTCATTAAATAGGAGTGTGCTTAAAGCTGAAAGAAATAACTATTTGCCTGACCAATTATAGTTTTGCTCACGTGAATATTGCCAGAGATATCACCAAATGAATTAACATTTTGACATAAAATCTGGGAATTTTCATCGCAGATCAATATTGCCTGGCAAGCTGTACTAATTTCAATAATTAAGATATTTTGATGGAATTTTTCCCGTTATGTGATAACATTGTAAAGATTCGGCACAATATATGCTGTCATTGGAGCTCTAATACTCATCGTCATATGGAATGATGGATAGAGCGCATCCTGAAATTTTTGTTTGAAATTTTGCTGGCTTAGTTTTCTCCATAGAGTGTATCTTTTGAACCTATCGGCCGATCCTAACATCACTAGCATTGGATAAATCTTCGAATTTGCAGCTACATGCAGGTATCAGAATTATTACAATCGTTCTGTAGTTCCGGCAATATTATCATGCCATATGTTTTCTTTGAATATATATTTACACTGCCTGCGCCGCACGCTATAGCAGTATCTTGAGTCGCCTGAGTAATTTGACAATACGCATGTGTCAAGTGTGCCACTTCATTTAACCCTTATGGCATGGTGTAAAATGTGTAATAGCCTACTTACAGAGATAGTGCTGGGGTACATTTTGAAAAACGTGTTGCTGTCGTGCACAGAAATGACTTACAGCAGCATTGTACTAAAATGAACACATTCTGATAGGATAGAGAGAATGGAATCTATGCTTCAGCGGTCTAGGGGGTTAATGATTCTTCACCGACATCAGATACTAGAATTACTTGAAAAACTTACTAGCTTAACTGGACAATGTCCTAACGATTACAAATTAGCACACATTAGGCCGCCATGTATATACATATTTACTGTACAGCCTTCGTGCTCAGCAAAGATAACGTTGGTGTGGGGATGATGTCAGGATCTCGTGAAATCTCGCTCTCGTTGCAAGAAAATGGCGCCGCCCGGGAGATAAAATAATCCCATGTTTACGATGGTAGAATTACTCGTATTATTTGTCTATTGTTTTTATTTAGGATCCAATGTTAGTCATATAATTTTCTTTCAAATAAAGTACACTTTTACCAATCCCGGAATTGTCCTTTAATGTCACACCAAGTAATCTTAAATGAAATATAACAGCAAACGTACAGTATTCAGTGGGTTGGTTTCTCACCCTTGCAGTCTAGACTGTCAGGCTCTATTCCTCATGCAGTCATCCGATCTGTCACTCATGCAGTCCGTCAGTCTGTCACTCATGCAGTCATCTGATCTGTCACCCATGCAGTCATCTAATCTGTCATATGCAGTCATCCGATCTGGCACTCATGCTGTCATTGATCTGGCATTCATGCAGTCATCCGATCTGTCATTCACGCAGTCATCCGATCTGTTGCTCATGCAGTCGGTCAGTTGGGCACTCGGTCTGCCAGTCAGTCAATGGGTGGTGGGTTGGTCCGTCAGTCTGTCACTCATGCAGTCATCTGATCTGTCACCCATACAGTCCATCAGTCTGCCACTCATGCAGCTATCCTATCTATCTTTCGCTCCTGCACTCCATAAGTCTGTCACCCATGCAGTCATCCGATATGTCACTCTTGCTGTCCACCAGTCTGTCACTCATGCAGTCATTCTATCTGTCACTCATGCAATCATCTGATCGGTCAATCATGCACTCATCTTATCTGTCACTCATTCCGTCATCCGATATGTCACTCATACAGCCCATCAGTCTGCCACTGATGGAGTCGTCCGATATGTCACTCATGCATTCGGTCAGTCCGTCACTCATGCAGTCATCTTATCTGTCACGCATGCAGTCTTCTGATCTGTCACTCATGAAGTCCATGAGTCTGTCACACATGCAGTCATCATATCTGTCACTCATGCAGTCATTCGATATGTTACTCATGCATTCTGTCAGTCCGTCACTCATGTAGTCATCCTATCTGTCACTCGTGCAGTCCATGGGTCTGTCACACATGCAATCACCCAATCTGTCACTCATGCAGTCATCCGATATGTCACTCGTGTAGTCCATTTGATCTGTCACTCATTCAGTCACCCGACCCAGCACTCATGCAGTCGGTCACCCATGCAATTGGTCAGGTGGGCAGTTGGTCGGTTTGTCATTTAGTTGGTCGAGCAGTGGGTTGATCAGTCAGTGGGTGGGTGGTTTGGTCTGTCAAAAGTTAGTCAGCCCATCAGTCATGCAGTCAGTAGCTCTGTCACTCATGCAGTCCATCAGTCATCCAGACATCTGATCTGTCACTCATGCAGTCGGTTGGTTGCGCAGTGCATTGCTCAGCCCTTGGGTGGTGGTTCAGTCTCTCAGGATGTCCGTCACGCATGCAGTCCTCCGATCTGTCACTCATGCAGTCCATCAGTCTGTCACCCATGCAGTCATCCAATTTGTCAGTCATGCAGTTGGTGACTCATATAGTCAGTCGTTCGGTCACTCATGTGGTTGGTCAGTCTGTCACGCATGCAGTCAGCTGATCTGTCACTCATGCAATCAGTCGGTCTGTCCATCACCCATGCGGTCCGTCAGGCAGCTGAATGGTGGTTTGGTCAGTCTGGCAGCCTACCACTAATACAGTCCTCCAATCTGTCACTCATGCACTCATATGATCGGTCACTCAGCAGTCATCCGATCTGGCACTCATTCAGTCATCCAATCTGTCACTCATATAGTCATCCGATCAGTCACTCATGCAATCGGTTGGTCGGTGGGTGTGTGGTTTAGTCTGTCAGCATGACCATCAGTCTGTCACTTGTGTGGCCATCCATTCCATCACTTATATGCTGTCCTCCATTCGTCACTCATGCAGTCATCCCATTTGCCACTAATGCAGTCAACCGAACTGTCAGTTAGGCGGTTATCTGATCTGTCGCTTATGCAGTCATCCGATGTGTTCCTCATGTAGTCATCCTATCTGTCACGCATGCAGTCATCCGATATGTTACTCACTCAGTCCATCAGTCATGCAGTCATCCAATCTGTCACTCAAGCGGTCAGTCGGTCGGTTACTAAGAGGGTAGGTTAATCTGTAGGTGGGTGATTTGGTCTGTCAGTATCTCATACAGTCCTCCTATCTGTCACTCATGCATTCCGTTAGTCCATCACTCATGCAGTCTGTCACTCATGAAGTCATCCTATCTGCCACTCATGCAGTCCGCTGATCTGTCACTCATGCAGTCCATCAGCCTGTCACCCATGCAGACATCCGATCTGTCACTAATGCAGTCGGTCGGGCAGGTGGGCAGTTAAGAAAATTTTCATTATCATGTGTTTTGCTGATTGAGAGTGTAAGACATAGGCACTTATTTTTAAAGTTCTTTTAATTAATTTTTTAAATTAGTTATCTGAAATATTTTTTTTATGAGTTTTCCCTTATTTGCCTGCGGTCGGTGCGATTCGACTCCGCCTCCTGAATAAAGCGAGCAAAAAAAGAGAAAAAACGTATATATGTGTGTAAGGTGTCCGACATAACAATATGCTATGCCTTTGGCGGACAACCTGTAATGATTCATGAATATTGTTCAGATAACAAATGAAGTCTCAGTAGAAGTAATAAAAGAAAGCCCACCCAAGTCAACAAATGAGGGCACAAATAGCACACAACATACAGAGGAAGATTGTGCAACCTCAGAAGAAGTCTATGAACCTTCTACCCAATCAAAGGTTCATCTAAAACCTGCCGTTAATACGGCTAACCATGTAGCAACACATGTGTGTGATGCATACACTGAAACAAACATGGGTGGTTATACTCAATTAAAACCCTCAGATGACTCTTGTAGTTAGATCCTTAGTAGTGTCCTGGAAGAGATCAGACCAATCCGAAATGAGTATGCTGCCCTAAATATACAAGTACAAGAATTGCAGATGAGTAAACAAAATGAGATAACTAGTGGCCATACTCATATGTCTAACCATATTGATCTTACAAGACCCAAAGCGCTACTAGAACAGCACAAACAGACAGTCGTTGAACATGTTTCTCCTCCGACCTCCAGGGATATCACTAGAACCCAGAGTGGTCGCACACATAATATACAGACAATGAATAGGTTAGATGCACCCCAGTTGGGACAGGTAACCACCAAAGTGCAATTAACAAATGCAATACACCCAACCAGAGGACCTAGGCAGATACCCAACCAGAGTTGTTCACAAATGAACCACTACATAAGTAGCAACACTATTAAGCCTGGGACCAGAAGTTACAGCCATGTCGCTGCTAACAACAATGTCGTAGAAACTCCATACTCTCCATCCTTCTCTAGACAAACAAATGGTAACAACCACAATATGAAGCAATCTGCTGGCAAGTTATACAGCATACATTCTGACCACACAAATAACAACAACATTGATCAGGGTCAAGCTCGCTATGGAAATACCTATCAAAAGAACAAAACATCACAAAATGTTCTAATTATTGGAAGTTCAACTCTGAGAAAGTTCAGCGGAATGTACATGTCATCTGAAACAACAAATGTAACTGTCCATTCTTATGGTGGGGCACAAATCGGTGAAATTGCGGATAAACTTGACCAATTCCTATCAACTAACCCCTACACCACACTAGTAATCCATGTTGGAAACAATGACATTGCCAAGGGTAGAGTAAATGGAATGATCAATGACTACGATTCGATCATAGAACAAGCCAAGACACTATAGCACCAAATATCCAAATATTGGTCTCCTCACTGCTGCCTCGACCTAACAATAGATACGAGAACAACTTCGTTTTCGAATTTAACGAAATGCTAAGGTCTCTAGCTACATGGCATGGTGTAACATATGTAGACAACTCAGAACTGTTCACCCAGTCCAATGGGGAAGCCAATCTACTACTATTCAGGGACAACAACATCCCAACCACAATGGTCTTTGTCTACTATCCGAGAACATAACCAATTATGTTGCAACTTCTCAATTACTACAAATGCGAACACACAGGAGCGATTCACTCTCTCAAGATTTTTTTTATAAGGGAGGGGGATAGGGGGGAGAACAACTGTAGCCTTATTAAACATATGCCAAGCAGAACACAGCCCAAA
This sequence comes from Chaetoderma sp. LZ-2023a, assembly GCA_034401795.1. NCBI lineage: Eukaryota > Metazoa > Mollusca > Caudofoveata > Chaetodermatida > Chaetodermatidae > Chaetoderma > Chaetoderma sp. LZ-2023a. The sequence goes on from CM067360.1 coordinate 84,406,282, forward strand.
CCAATTGCATTAGCGAACCGATATCACCTGCTAACCAATGTATCCACACATAACAATACAACATGTGTCGATAAAGCAGACAATCAACCAGATCCACATAAACAAATAATTACACAACCAAACAGCATTCTGAAGAAGAATCACCATACAATAAAACCAACCAAACAAAATAAAACCATTGTACATGAAGGAACTTGTAAACGTGTTAGCACATGTGCATATCTCAAACACCCATTTGGAAACATGCCAACAAAATAACAGTTAATACTAAATAAGGTCATAGACAAGAAACCGGGTCTACTACACAAAGGACCAAGTAAAACAACTAATGCTACCCAGAAGTCTCAATGTAATATGAATAATTCCAACAAACTTAAAGTATTTTACACCAATGCAGACTCAGTTTTAAATAAGAGGCAGGAGCTACAAATAAAGATATCGCCGCTATCCCCCCATATATTTATAATCACAGAAACAAACCCAAAACATCTCAGATATACTGTTAAAAAAGAAGAGCTGCAAATCAATGGCTACGATATATTCACGAATATAGACAAACAAAATGTTCGTGGAATAAGTGTACAAGTTGCATCATCCCTAAATCCCACAGAAACAAAATCAACTCTCAGTAATCTACCTGAGGAAGTAGTTGGAGTAGATGTTAAGTTAAAGGGGTCAGATACATTGCTAATCCTGACAGTTTATCGCAGTCCAAACTCAAGCGAAGAAAACAATACAAAATTAAATACATTTATTAAGAATGTGTCTGCCAAAAAGCATTCCCACCTACTAATTCCTGGCGATTTTAATTTTCCAGAAATTGACTGGAAAGCAGGTGGTATTTTCGTAAAACAATCACAGCACGCTGATTACTTTCTGGATGCTGTAGGCGATGCTTTCCTGCACCAACATATCTCATTTCCCACACGATATAGATTCAAGATTCAAGATTCAAGATTATTTATTCAATAATTGCAAGGTAAACGAATTCACAAATCATACCAGGTTGTCCGCCCAAGGCAGTTCCTATTGTTATGGCGGACACCTTACACACATATATACAGGTATATATAAATTAGACAAGACAGTACTTACACAAACAATTATAAATTCAGACATTACATTTACTACTTCCTTATTAACCCTTTGGCCCTTGATCCACATACACAGTTTAAATTTCAAAGAGAAAATATGTCAATTCGCGGGTCAAGAGGAGAACACCCCTTCCCACACCCCCAGCACCCTCTCAACCCACCCCCACCCCCCGAGTTCACCACCGTTTCAATTATCTTGTCAGTCATTACAGTGGAAAGAAAAACTCCTGGAGTGGGCCTCTCTGAGTCCGCGAACCAACATATAATACTGTAACAGGGTGTGTGTAAGAGTTAGTCACTTGGGTTATTATTATTATTATTATTATTATTATTATTATTATTATTATTATTATTTAGCGATGCATATGGGTAGTAAATAAGGACAAGACACCTTAACAGTATTAACAGACAGGCACAGAACATAGTCAAGTTCAATAATATACATGGATGTCTATGATTATAGATACAACACTAAACATTTATATATTTTTGGGGGAGGGTACTTTTACTTATAATGATGATATACTGTTTACAGGATGCTGGCTAATGGGGAGCATCCTTGGACAAGGGAAGGGGGGTGGAGGGGATGGGTGCTCATTCTCCTGCTCGTCCTGTAGTTTGTTACTATGGTAATTGAAATTATTATTGGATATAATAGCAAGTGGAGTCATCTAGTCATAATTCTAGTAGTAGTAGTAGTAATAGTAGTAGTAGTAGTAGTAGTAGTAGTAGTAGTAGTAGTAGTAGTAGTAGTAGTAGTAGTAGTAGTAGTAGTAGTAGTAGTAGTAGTAGTAGTAGTAGTAGTAGTAGTAGTAGTAGTAGTAGGATAAATTGCGAGCCTAGTACGTGTCATAGATTTAGTATTCACCAATGAGGAAGAAATGATTGTCAACATAATCCTTCTACCAGCCCTTGGTAAAAGTGACCACATATGCATTTATTATGAACTAAAATGCTACGCTGAACCACAGCAGAATATGACCAATAAATTGGCTTATGACAAAGGTGACTATTCCGCACTACAATCAGCTCTAAGTATTAACTGGGAAGCACTTTTCCACAACAAATCTCCCGAAGAATGTTGGATAAATTTCAAAAATCTTGTAAATAAATTCACGAAAGACTATATTCCAACCAAACAAGTTAAAAACAATAAAAGATATAGACCACCCTGGTTAGACAGAAGTCTCAAGTTAGTGCGAAAAAAGAAAGGAAGTGGAAAAGGTATTTGCAAACAAGAGCATCAACAGATTACAACAAATATGTTAGTATACGAAATCAGGTGAACCAATTCTGTAAACGGGCAGTTAAAAAATATGAGGAAACTGTAGCTAAAAATAGCAAATCTAATCCAAAGTCATTCTGGGCTTATGTAAATAGCCAGCTCAAGTCCAAAGATAATGTGGGAGACTTAGAAGATCTTGATAGCAATTTAATATCCACTAACGAAAGCAAAAGTCAAGAACTAAATCGCTTTTTCTCTAGTACCTTCACCAATGAGAACCTATAGATATTATCCCAACATTTACAACAGAGAATACAACAACAATAAGCAATATTACTGTCTCTGTTGAAGACGTCAGAAAAAAACTTGCAGATTTAAAAACAAATAAATCAGCTGGTCCTGATGACCTGCATCCAAGAATTTTACATGAACTAAAAGATGTGTTATCTGAACCACTTGGCATAATTATAACAAGTCATTATCAGAAGGGACTATCCCCTCTGACCGGAAATGTGCTAATGTTATACCTGTGCATAAAAAAGGAGCAAAGAGGGATCTGAACAATTACAGACCCATCAGTCTAACCTCAGTTCCATCCAAAATACTTGAAACCATAGTAAGGGACAAGCTGATAGAGTATATGAAGAAAAGTGAAATAATTACTGAATACCAACATGGATTCCTACGGGGGAGAACAATGGTAACTCAAATGCTAGAAGTAACAGACGAATGGACAAATGCTTTGGATAATAAGAAATCGATTGATGTAATTTATCTTGATTTTAAGAAGGCTTTTGACTTTGTACCACACGAGTGATTGTTTATCAAGTTAAACGCATATGGTATTTCTGGGAAACTCCTAGAATGGATTAAGTCATTTCTAATAGGAAGAAAGAAGAGAGTCATGGTTAATGGGGCAGCCTCAGATTGGGCCAGGGTCATAAGCGGTGCCACACAGGGCAGTGTACTTGGCCCACTACTGTTTGTAATATACGTAAATGACACGCCAAGAAACAAAATCCATGCAGACTCTATCTTTTCGCAGACGATACTAAACTATTCAACTCAATAACTGATATGAGTGATTGTGAAATCCTGCAAAATGATTTAGAGGCCATTCAAAACTGGGCCTAAAATTGGCAATTAATGTTCAACACAAACAAAAGCTCAGTTATGCACATTGGCCATAAGCCAAGTGCCAGTAATTGTAAGTACAAACTCCTTGATAATGATATAACAGTAGCCATAAAGGAGGAGCGCGAGATCAATGACCTAGCTGGGTATAATAATCGATTCAAACTTAACATTTGAAACCCATATAAATAACATCACATCAAAAGCCAACAGAATGACAGGGCTTATATGGAGAACGTTTCATTCCATTACTACAGACATATGCTGTACCAAAGTTTAATACGCCCTCTTCTGGAGTATGCTGGTCCCGTTTGGTCCCCACACACATGGAAATTTGCCGAAAAATTAGAAAGAGTCCAGAAACGAGCCACTAAAATGGTACCAGCTTTGTAGAACATGCCCTATGAAAATCGTCTTCGAAATCTAAACTTACCAACCTTAATGTATAGAAGAATACGAGGAGATCTCATGTTTTTAAAGTATCTTAATAATATCTACTCAGTAAATCCCAGTAAACTATTCACATTAAATCAAGATGACAGAACACGTGGCCACAAATTCAAACTTAAAAAAACTAGAGCGAATACTAACAATAGACTGAATTTTTTCTCCAACAGAATCATAGACTGGTGGACTGCATTACCGGAAACAGTCGTTGACCAACCTACCATAAACACATTCAATGCTAGACTAGGCAAAATCTATGTAACGCACCCAGTGTACTACAACTATAGAGCATTAGATACGCCAAATCACCCGAAAATCACCATACATTAATAATTAATAATTATAGTTTATACACCAGCTGATAATAGGACGTAAAAGTCCTGGTAAGCTGTATACTTGTTATGTTATGTTATGTTATGTTATCTGGAATTATTGAATAAATAATCTTGCAGTTTGATCCCAAAACAACGAATCCCGATTTTACCCACTTTGAAAATTCGGCCAGAATTAATATCGTTAAAATGATATTTATGTTTTGACAGTAGATTTAATTATCATGCATCGTAGTATGTATCAAAGTAGGTATTTGGATATCCTTGATATTGGTGCCAAAACTCCGCCTTTAATGCGCCAGTATTGTTTCTAAACCTGTGAATGAAGTCGAATTTCTGACTCGACTCGGAAGGCAAAAGGTTGAAAAGCCAAAGTGCAACTGCCATGTATGATGGTTGCCAGGGTCGGAGGATGACATTTGACCCCACAATACACCATACTGCTGATAATAGAAACGTTTATTTATAGACTGAATACCTGTAGTGTGTTCTAATATAGACAATAGTATATAACATTCAGAATAATGAGTGATTCGCGTAGAAAGCGGCACAGTGCACCTCTTAGAACTCGGTCAAACAACAGCAGTGATCATCAGCAAGGACTTAGTCAAGGGCAGAGCAATAATAAGCCAACAAAATCCAATCCAACCTCAAGAAAAACTATGAACCAAGTTGGCAATGTAAGTTATATAAGTAATGCAATTTATGTAACAAATTTTATGTGTGCTATATTTCTTTGATCCTTATATATATCCACGCATACGGCCACATTTTTGTGGTATCATGAAGAGACATTAGCGTAGATTTGGGCGGATTCAGAAGCATTCAGATATCGTGGACACAGCTGCCCAGACATTGTATTGGCTCAACAACAAAATGTGTATTGACATACATGTCATGAACTTTCGACACAATTAAATGCTCAAATATCTTAGAATACTACACCAGACCAGTTGCAGTGAAGATGAGCTGCGGTTAGTGAGACTGCTAATTACATACATCAAGCAGATATTATGGGTCACGGCAGTAATGTCTCCAGTGTTTAAGACATCAATAGAGAAGTACGGTTTCTTAAATGGCCGGTCCTGCATCACACAGCTCATAGATACACTAGATTACTGTACTAAAGCTGTTGACGATGGTGATGCAGTTGATGTCATCTACGGTACCTTGATTTCGCTAAAGCATTTGACACTGTTCAACACCAAAGACTACTGAGCAAACTCCACAGCTATGGAATTAGTAGCGACACTCTAGGATGGATACAGGCATTCCTAAGCAACAGAAAGCAGTGAGTATACATCAGTGGATCGTGCTCCAATTGGACTCTGTGTTAAGCGGAAATCCACAGGGCAGCGTGCTTGGACCAGTACTTTTCATCTGCTTCATTAATGACATGCCAGGAGTAGTAGAAAGCACGATCAAGCTCTTTGCAGATACCAAGCTGTTCACGCGAGTTAACTCCAGAACTGACCATGATGCGCTCCAAAAAGACTTGAATAGCTTAAAATACTGGTCAGATACATGGCAGCTCCGTTTTAATGCAACTAAATGCAAAGTTATGCACCTAGGCAGATCTAACGATAAATTCCAATACAGCATGCAGGAAAGTGACCAGCCAGTTGTACTAGAGGAGACCGTATGTGAGAATGACCTAGGAGTGTACGTAGACAATTCTCTAAAGTTCAACTGCCAAGCCTAGTGTACAGACGTCTATGGGGGTGACCTAATAGAAATGTACAAATTTCTACATGATGGTACAATGTAGACCATGAATCCATTCTACCGCTCGACTAAGGCGACAGGACAAGAGGTCACAGCTTCAAAGTGCAGAAACAACGGTTCAACACAGGCACCAGAAAGCGTTTTTTCACTATTAGAGCGACCAACCACTGGAACGGTCTACCAGAGTCAGTAGTGATGGCTCCGTCCATCAACTCATTCAAGGCAAGGTTAGACAGACACTACAGTGAGGCCACACGCGCAATAGATTCCCCGATCATGCCTGTCCACACCAACATACCAGTTCAACAGGTGCAGGATCCGGCTGTCAATGTAGTTAATGAAGACCTGCTACAGGCTGCATAGCCTAACAAGCAGAAGGTGACTATGTAACTGTATAATAATAGGTTCCCCACATGGAGCTGTGCTCTTCACCCTGTTACCTTGCTCCTGCATTGAAATCTGTGCATGAAAATTCTACAAAACCAAACCCCTGGTGTCCATTCTGGGTATGCCGTTGGCGATGGAATATGCTGATGATCAGGGATTCTCATAAATGACATGGGATAATGACATTGGTGGGACCCCCCCCCCCCCCCATATATTGTATGATTGTATTTGAATTAGAAAAATATATGTATTTACGCAAAAATACCCGTGAAATGTGATATGAGACCACTATAATTCATTTTAGCAGGGATGAGAAAAACTTCAGGAAAATACCAGATTTAAGCTTGGGACGGCCCAGATTTCAGGGTGTTGTGTATCTAGGATCTCCAAAATGTAGATGCCATGTGAAACACTGTCGACTATATGGACATCATAGACGTGGAAAAGAAACCCAGACAAACTAACCCCAATAGCTGCGAGCAAAATTGCCCTGTAGGTGGGGCTTAGAATACACCTTCCGTATCCTCTGCGTGTCGTAAGAGGCGACTAAGGATCTACGGGTGGGGTAACCCTGACAGAAACCTCGAGTGCTGAAGACTGAGGTTCCAGGCCGCACGGCGCACTCTAATAAACCATGGATCCACGCACTTAACGCATATGATCATGTCGATAGTCACTTACAGGACTGGCGGTATGATCAGCGAACGAAAAGAAGAAAGAAGAAGAAGCTGCAAGCAAACTAAAAAATGAGAATCTCTTTGTGAGTGAATCCAAAACAGAGTTCAACCACATAAAATGTGACATATATATATAGTCATACACAGTAATACAGGTCTATCGACAAGGTATGAAGCTAAAGAAAATGACGATTCCCTGTATGGCCTCAACAAATCAACAAGTTGAAAGATAATGATTTCAAGAAGCACTTCAAGGCAATAACAATCCAATGGCTTTAATGCCTTGTAAATGGTGATGATAAGGAACTTTAGACATGCTCTTTATAAGTTAACACTTTCACTCATGCATTTGTTCATAGAAAATATCCATTTGCAGACTCAAGAGAAGACTATTTTTGAAAAGTTACCACTGGGATGACTGGCTCATGCCTTTTTCAATTTCGCTACTTAAAAAATTATATTAATTTATATGGAATGAAATCATCATATGTTAAGATTTATTTTCGTTTCATTACATATTGGATCACAGTTTAAGCCTCTAAAAGTATATAATTTAAACAATTTTATTTTCAGTAATTTTGCTGTGAATATGCAGCTGCCATTAATATATACATGTATGTGGCATGACTGAAATATAGACAGTGCTTTAATAATTTTCGTCTGTATGTGATAGATTATATTTGTATTTGAAGGATGATATTTGTATTTGCTAAAATTGAGAATGGCAAATTTGTATTGGAAAGTAATAGAAATCCTGTATTTGTATCTGATCAACCATCTGACCCCATGCCTGAAATTTGTTGATGGATTAAAACCAAATTTAGCGGATGTTCCTTCAGTCGAGAATATCTATTCGAACTATGAATATAGAGGCTACATCTTTAAACAAGGGCTACCACTCTGGTTCATTAAAAAAACTCATAAAACTATTGAACCCTATGGGGAAAATTGTTTTGTAGATTGTTGGTGGATTAAAACCAAATTGAGCAGATATGATCCTTCAAGCAATATATCTATTTGTACTATCAATTAGGGCTGCAATGATACACTAAGCCATAATGTGATACGCATCGCGATATTTGTTTCACGATATGATATGTACCACAATACATAACTATGTACACGAATGATATACATATTTTAAATAAATAAACACATTTTGATGTTCCATATGTCCTCACTAATAGCATCGATACAACTAGTATTATGTCATCTACAGCACATAATAATGGATTAATAGTTGGAATTGGTACTCGCAGTAATAGGAGATTTACACATTATAATCATGCATCTCTACTCTTACCAAATTTGGTTGAATTCTGTCAAATGGTTCCGGAGGAGATATGTTACAATCAATTTCTGTATGTTAAAATTCTTTTGGGGGTGGGGCCAAATGTAACTTATCTCTGGCACTCCGCACGCAATCTTATGGGTAACTCACAATTCAATTTTGGTTGAATTCTGTCAAACGGTTTCAGAGGAGTTGCGTTCCAAGTTTTGACTTTTTAACCCCTGTCCACTGGGGCATAGCCAAATGTAAATGTGCTCTTGCAAAGCACAATCATATGGTTAAACCACATGGCGAATTTGGTTTAATTTCGTCTAATGGTTTCGAAGGCGATAGGGTGAAGGATGGACGGACAGGCGGACGGAGGTGATTTCAATATCCCCGACGTTTTTTCAAAATATAGGGATAATCTTTTTACATGTATCACGATACTTGTAAGAGTGTATCACGATATGGACAAAAGTACATGTATCGCAATATGTGATGTATTAATGAATCATTGCAGCCCTAATATGAATATGAAGAGACCTTGACTTGAAATAAGGTCCTTTTGGCTTCCTCATCCTGCATTTTGATTGTGTCCATAACATGTACCCCTTTCCTTTTGGTAAATGTCAGTGTTCCGATTCTTAAACTATTGGTCAATAGTATCAGGGATGACTGCGCCATTGACCATTGACACTTCCCATTGGTCAATAGTGTCAAGAACACCAATATTTTTGCATTTCCCACTAAAATTCTTTCTTGTAACCATTTCCCACTTGGTAAGTTGCCACATTGATCAATGGCACTTCCTGTTGCTCAGTAATGTCAAGGATGCCAATATTCTTGCATTTTCAAGGCCAATTTAGCTTCATGGCTGTCGGCCATTGCCAACCTTTCCCATAAGTGCTCTCTCAAGCATCATTGGGTCATAAAACCATACATACATATGAGTTAGAATGTTCAAATTAAGCTGATTGGTTGGCGAAACCACTTGGACAAAATTGGATTTACATGATCAACTCAAGAACCTTCATGCTATGCAAAGAGCTGAAGCAAGTTTGGTCAGAACATTGGTTGTTAAAATTCTATCTCCAGAAATGTACAATGTAAAGTAATGAGTATTAGTACAGGTCACCAAGAAATCTAGAATACACCTACACAATCATGACAATGTCCGAATCTGGAGGATAAGGAATAGAAGCGACAACTGACAATACGTGAAAACGATCTCAGGATCCAGTTCGATGATCCATGTAAGCTCACTTTCCACAAAGATGTTGAGATGAGAATTAATACAGAGCCACTCAAGTAGAAGGTCTAATCAGACGATTTTTCAGATTTCTTCCATTATCTTGATGGTGAAATGCTCAGGCTACAGCTTAAATAGCGGGCGAAGCCACTACTTGATATGATTGAATACACCAACAGAAAATAGAGATCCTTTCAAGACAGTTTGCGCAACACAAATTTTAAGAAAATTTCCAGAAGTCAGCTACTAAGCTATTAGCAGAATGGAGGAATCCAGTTTTAGTCATGCCCCGCCTAGCTAAGCTCCACCCATGCTTTTTCTGTGTTGGGATCGATCAATCCCTGCACTCTGAATCTCAATTTCCAGAAAGCTATATAGGTACTGTACAATGTACATGTAAGCTGTTGAATATTTTGAAACTAATTTGACCGGGTGATTTTGCTGACATTGGCAGCAACAGCACCTAGTGAAATTAGTTTCAAAATATTAAACAGAATGCTTATTAAATAATAAAGACATACAATTCGTGAATTGTTAAATCTGCTAAGCGTGCTGTAAGGTGACCTCAAGAAAGCAGGACTCGGTCACTCATTTGCAGGCCAAGAGAAGACTATTTCTCCTTCGATCAATACTTACCATTACATTACTCATTGATAATACAGCTATCGTGATAGCTGGCTCTAGGAATCTAGCTTTAGTAAGCTTTACCGGCTCGTGGAACCGGGTACCCGGCTCCCAACAAATGGGTGCCCGTCTGCCAGAGACACTCATTCTTATTTGCATAGCAACAAGAGATACAATTGCTTTTTTGCGTGGAGAAATCTCAGTTTTCTGTGTGTTTTTCTGTGTGCCTGTTTGCTGTTTTGTTTACTGGAATTACAGGATTTAACTATGGAAGGAGCCTCTGATTCTCGGGTCGTATTCTTTCTTGTTATTTATCTAGCTATATGGAGACTTATGATAATAGGTGTAATGTCTGTTCAGTGTGGCCCATCGAGTTTTTGGTCGAGTTCCTTGCCCAGAAGGACTTGGCTGGGTCTGACGCAGGGTCAGGTGTGTCTGTTTTGGCTCCTGGGCCCACTCCTCGTCTGTAGTTGGAGGGTTCGGAGATGGCACCCCCGGCATGGTTTGGGCCCACTATGCAAGGGGGTCATTCCATCTCATATCACCCAAGGGCGGAAATGGCACCGACACCAATATTGACTAAATTTTGTCTATATATTATGTCTGTCACAAGAAACAAAAATATTAATTTTTATCGCGATCTGCCCAACCATTCAAGAGTTATGGCCCTTTAAAAGTTGTGAAAAATCACAAAAAATGTAAAAAATGTCCGAACAGCAAAACTTCAAACAACTATATCTTTTGAACTAGTGGACCGAATTGGTTGTAATTTGTGTCATTTGAAAGGGAATAACACAAGGATTCTAAATATGTGATCAGAATGAGAATAGGACTAGGTTTATATATGATGACCTTTGATTGACCTTGAATTTGACCTTGTGGGCAACCTGCGAATAAAAAATTTGATATGACAAATTACACCTATACATGTTTTGTACATTATGTTAAAATTTAACAGGTATAATGTTCCTAGTTTTTGCACATTTTATTTATGAAAATGGCATGCACCAGTAAAAGAACAAAAATGAATGTGATATGAGATGGAATGACCCAAGGCTTCTTGCATAGCATCCTGCCCACGCTGGTGTCGTCTCTGATACCGAAGACTGTAGGGCAATCTCTCTGTGTCCGGTACGGACCCTGTCCTTAGACAGGGTTCTGGACTGGTTACTGAGCGGGCCATCTCGTATGGCTCCCTGGCGGTCCCGTCGGGCTCCGGCCTGGTGGGTACTGCTTCTCTGCGGCCACCTCCGGGTGGTCCAGTAGCGGTAGCCAGTCCGTTCGGCAGGATGGCTCCAGTGCTTCTTCATCCAGTGACGACTCTTCAGGGTCTGAAGATGAGGAGGCCGAAGAGGAGAGGTTGTTGCGGCCTGAGATACAGCGGGTGGAGAGCATGGAGGTCGATTCCGTCCTGGACAGAACCGCCCTCTATCTGTCTGGCTTAGCGCAAGCCATGGCAGCCGCTCCGCCCGTTGTTGAGGCCCCACCGGTACCGGGCACCTGTCCAGTGCTGGTTGGTTTGCCACCTGGCCAGGCTTGGTACTCGCCTTTCTCCTTCGATCAATGCTCACCATTCTGATTCGTACTTCTGATACAAGCTATCCTGGATAGCTTGGCCCTAGGACTATAGACTTAGTAAGCTTTACCGGCTCCTTTGCCATGAAGCTCATTCTTGTTTGCATAGCAACAAGAGCTACATGCTTTTTTGCAGCTGGAAGTCTTAAAGTTTTCTAAGTCTTTCTGTGATTGCTTTGTGTTCGCTCTAAGGATTAGTAAATATACCCCGAATGCTATGCGATATGGTTCCTGGTTCCATTTATACATCCTGGAGGATCAGTTTATGGATGTATCTTGCCCGCTTCGTTCTTGTCATCATAATCAATGCGATCTTTGCTGTAATGTAGCGGGGTGGGGTGCGGGAGGGTTAACATTTAATTTATGATCAAATTATTTGAAAATTATTTGTCTGCCTTCCATTCCTGTTTCGTTCCGCTTGCTTATTGAAGTATTGCGCTTATTTATAGTCCAAGCCAGCCCCACCATCATGTGACGAGTGCCATAAGTTCATGAGGGTTCTGTTTAAGGACCATGTCTGCTTTAGATGTATGAATTGTAATCTTGATAATAGGTGTAACATTTGTGCAGTGTGGTCTTCCGATATGATGTTCAAGTTCCTTGCCCAGAAGGACTTGGTATGGTCTGACGTGGGGTCAGGCTGTCCGAAAGTAAATCGTGGGGCATCCGTTTCGGCCTCTGGGAGTGCTCCACGTCTGCAACCAGAGGTTGCGGAGATGGCACCGCCGGCGTGGTTTGGACCTGCTATGCATGGCTTCTTGCATAGCGTCCTGCCTACGCTGGTGTCGTCCCTGCTTCCAAAAGTGGTAGGGCAGTCTCTTCCTGTGCTTGGTACGGACCCTGTCCTTGGACAGGTTTCTGGACTGGCCACCGAGGGAGCCGTCTCGTACGGCTCCCTGGCAGACCCATCGGGCTCCGGCCTGATGGGTTCTGTCTCTCTGCGACCACCTCCATGTGGTCCGGTTGCGGTGGCCGGTCCGTCAGGCATGGGAGCCATCCGCCAGTGTTTCCTCATCTGGTGACGACTCTTCGGAGTCTGAAGACGAGGAGGCTGAGGAGGAGAGATTGCTGCGGCGTGTGATGCCGCGGGTGGAGAGCATGGAGGTCGATTCCGTCCTGGACGGAACCGCCCTCCATCTGTCTGGCTTGGCACAAGCCAAGGCAGCGGCTCTGCCTGTGGTTGAGGCCACTCCGGTACCGGGCACTGGTCCCGTGCTGGTTGGTTTGCTGCCAACCGACACAGTGACGGGTGTGGCTGGCCAGGCGTGGTACTCACCTATCTCGCCTGGTCCGATGGTCAGGCATGGGGTGCTGTTGGCGCCTGTGCATGGCCACGGTTCCTCAACCGTTATGGGTCCACACGGTTTTCCATGCGAGCCTACTCCATGGACTGGTGTTTTCCATGTGATGGCAGCGGAACCGTACGGTACCGGAGTTCCTGGCGTATCAGCAATGGCTCCTAGCCGGGAGGCCATTGCTGTTAAAGCTGTTCTTCAGTCAGTGTGGGTTGAAGCAGGGGCAGGCCACCTGTGGCGCTATCGTGTGTCAATGACGGCCTGGTGCTGTCCATGGACGCATTGGCAAGGGTGCAGGCGCGAGTGACAAAGTCTAGGAGGCAGATGGTCCTTGACCATATGCGTCCGGCTACCGCCATTAGGGAGCGTCTTCTTGGGATGCCCCTTACTGGCCCTAGCATCTTTGGTGGCCAAGCGCGGGCCATCTTAGAAGATACTGCCAACATCGCGCAGAATTGGTTAGCCGTGAATCTGCAGCTAGAACTGGTGTGACAGGTGCATGCACTAGGGGCTGTGGCCAAACCGCTAACCAGGCAATCTTCTAAGAAGCAGAAAAAGCATAAAGCTAAGGCAAAAGCCAAGCCTAGTGCTGCTTCTGTTTCTACTGGTTTCTACTGGGTCTTCTCAGCCGCGTCCTGCGAAGAAGGCCAAGAAGGGTGTGGAGGCCCCTACCCACCCCAATGTTGCCACTGATCGGCCGAGAGGCGGGAAGGGGAAGGGTAAGTCCTCGAAGGGTGGAAAGAAGGGAGCAGATCGTACCTGAGGGTACGAGGGCTCCCTTCGTATCTGTCTGGACCGCACCTGTGCGACAGGAACAGCTGTGCCAGTTATACTGGCCAAGCCAAGACCAAAATGGTTCTCACGCTCTCTCGTCAAGAGAGTGGGGGAGCGGATCGCGAGTCAGACACCCGCATTAGGCGTCAATGCGTCTATATTGGGTGGAAGGCTCATGCGTTTCGTCGAAGCTTGGCGAGGTGTGATGTCAGACAGTCTGGTCCTGGGATGGTTATCCCAGGGGTACATGCCGGAGTGGTGGGATTTTCCACCACAAAATCTGTCTTTGGCACCTGTCTGGACACCTGTTCCAAGGGAACTAGACAAGTTAGAAGCCATTCAAAACGAAGTGTCAGGTTTGCTTCTGAAGGGAGCAATAAAACCAGCAAACCAGAACACTCCAGGCTTCTATTCAAACATTTTCCTTGTCCCAAGAGCACAGGAGGGTGGAGACCCATACTCAATCTCAGGCCATTAATTTGGTTTATCCATACGCCTCAGTTTCAGATGGATACTCCGAGGTCGGTAAAGGCAGGATTGAGGAAGGGAATGTGGTGTGTATCGATCGATCTGAAAGATGCATATTTCCACATTCCAATGAACAGGAGTTGTCACAGGTGTCTGAGATTTGCATTTCAGAATCAAGTGTGGGAGTTTGTAGTCCTCCCATTTGGCCTGTCGACAGCTCCATGGGTTTTCACCAGAGTGGTCCTTGCGGTGACAGCGTTTCTCAGAAGAGGGAACGTGGCGCTTCATACCTACATAGACGATTGGCTTATCAAGGCAGACATGCCAGCCAAGTTAGAGGTGGATACTGCTCTGACTTTGAAGTTACTTTCAGATCTAGGCTGGATAGTCAACAAGGAGAAACCCGAGTTGACACCCACTCAACAGTTCGTTTATTTAGGGATGCGATTCGATCTGGAGGAGGGCAGGGTCATCAGAGCCCAGAGTGGTGTCTCTGTTAGTCATCCTCAAGAGTTTTCGATTTGGAAACCACATTCAGGCGAGGCGGTTTCTTCAGATGCTGGGCATGATGGTCTCCATGGAGCAGGTAATCCCATACACTGCTCTGATGCGAAGACCTATCCAGTTGTATCTGATGTCTGTGGAAACGGAGAACAGAACCCCTGTCAAAGCTGGTGCCAGTTTTGGAGCCATTGGTGGAAAAAGCGTCAGAATCTCCTAGTAGGGTTTCGCTGCACCTACCCCACCCCCAGCTGTCCGTGTACACGGATGCATCGCTGGAGGGATGGGGTGGCCTGCCTGGGAGAACACCAGTTCTCCTTCGATCAATACTCACCATTCTGTTACTTCTGATATACAGCTGGCCTTGACAGCGGCTCTAGGATTATAGACTTAGAAAGCTTTACCGACTCCTGGGAACCGGGTACCCGGCTCCCCACTGCCGAGTACCCGTTTACCATAGAGCTCATTCTTGTTTGCATAGCAACAAGTGCAATACATGCTTTTCGCATTAAGGATTTTAGTGTTTTTTAAAAGAATCTAAGTCTTTAATCAGTGATAGTTTGTGTGTTCTGAAAGGATAACTAAGGACTATGGAGAATACCGCCCAAGACAACCAGGTTGTATTGTTCTTTATATCCATAGTTAAAAGACTTATGTCTCTAAATTTCGTTGTGTCGCATGTTCCAATTTCTAACCCCATAGAATCTGGGACGTGTGCTAGCAACGATATATGCCAGACGATCGCCTTCTTTAAACCCCAACAGGCGATCGGCAGATATGAAAATAGGTGTTTGCTACGGTATTTCTAACACGAATATCGGCTGACGTCGTTCTCCGTAGAATCCGAGCGGGTGACGTCACACCCGGTCGCTCGGATGTTTATGTGAAGAAAATTTTTTTCATTAAATTCGCGCATCTTGTTCTGGGTGCTGCGTACTAAAAAATGGTACCGGAAACTTTAGAATGATCAAGTTTACGTGCGATCACGATCGGTTTGCAATGATCGGTGGTTTCAAAATTCTTGAGTAGATGCGTGGTCTGCGGTTTTACCGTGTGAGACAGCAGTTTGTTATACATTTTGTTGTTTTCTTCACATATCGTGCTGCGTTCGTTAGGAGTATAATTTATATTGATTAGTAAATATACCCTGAATGCTATGCGATATGATTCCTGGAGCCGTTACACATCCTGTAGGATCTATTATGGGTGTGTTGTGCCCGCCGCGTTCTTGTCGTCATAATCAATGCGATCGTTGTTGTAACGTGGCGGGGTGGGGTGCGGGAGGTTACGGTTAATTTATGAGTCAAAATATTTGAAAATTAATTGTCTGCCTTCCATCCGTGTCTCGTTCCGCTTGTTTATTGTAGGTTTGTGCTTATTTTATAGGCCAAGCCAGCCCCGCCATCATGTGACGACTGCCATAAGTTTGTCCGTGTAATGTTCAAGGACCATGTCTGTTTTAGGTGTGCCCTGTGTAATATAGATCATAGGTGTAATGTTTGTGCAGTGTGGTCCGTCGAAACGATGGTTAAGTTCCTTGCCCAGAAGGACTTGGCTGGGTCTGACGCGGGGTCAGGCGGTCCGAGAGGAAAATGTGGAGCGCCCGGTTCGGCCGGTGGGGTTGCTCCACGTCCCCAGCTGGAGGTGGCGGAGATGGCACCGCCGGCGTGGTTTGGTCCGGCTATGCAGGGTTTTCTGCATAGCGTTCTGCCCACGCTGGTGTCGTCCCTGCTACCAAAGGTTGGGGGGCAGTTTCTCCCCATGCCTGGTACGGATCCTGTCTTCGGACAAGATTCTGGACTGGTTACTGGCGGGTCCGTCTGGCTTCGGCCAGACGGGTTCTGTCTCTCTGCGGCCACCTCCGGGTGGTCCAGTAGCGGTGGCCGGTCCGTCAGGTGTGGGAGCCGTCCGCCAGGTTTATTCGTCTAGTGACGGCTCTTCGGAGTCTGAAGACGATGAGGCCGAGGAGGAGAGGTTGCTGCGGCCCGTGAAGCCGCAGGTGGAGAATATGGAGGTTGATTCCGTCCTGGACGGAACCGGCCTCCATTTGTCTGGTTTGGCGCAAGCCAGGTCAGCGGCTCCGCCTGCGGCTGAGGCCAATCCGTTACCGTGCACCGGTTCCGCGCCGCTTGGTTTGTCACCAGCCGTCAGGGGAACCGGTGTGCCGGGCCAGGCGTGGTACTCACCTATCTCGCCTGGTCCGGCAGCCGGACATGGGGTGCCGTTGGCGCCCGTGGCCGGCTATGGTTCCGCGACGGTTACGGGTCCGTACGGTTTTCCGTGCGGACCTACCCCATGGACCGGAGTGTTTCATGGGGTGGCGGCGGAACCATGTGGTAGCGGAGTGCCTGGCGTGTCAGCCGTGGCTCCTGGCCGGGAGGCCATGGCTGGCAGACCCGTAAGCATGTCAACGGGTGACGTGTTTGCGGGGGTATCTTCTTCGGAGTTAGATTGGTCTGATGCTCTGGCGTGGCTAGTCAGAGTTGACCCGTCTGTGGTTTCGGCCACGGCCGATGAAGATGCGCCCCGTCCGTCGGTTGCGTCGATTAGGACGGGGATTTTGCCAGCGGTTCATTGATTTGTTGGATGCTATTTATAGTAAACAACTAATGACCAAGGGTCAGCTCCCTGCGGCCTCCAGGGAGGTGCGGGCAAGGTGCCGTATTCCGCGGGGTGAATACGACAGGTATGGTGTAGTCCCGTCGGTCACGGAGGATGACCGATGGGTACTGGGCGTCCAGAGTGCCGGGTCGGGTGGTCCCGGTCCGGCACTAGTGGATAAGGCCCAGGTACACCAGGAAGAAGTCCTGGCCCTATGCGATGAGGGTGTGAGGGCAGCCATGGGCGCTGTCAATCACTCCTATCGTCTACTTCAGTCGGTGTGGGCTGAAGCGGGGGCAGGCCACCCTGTGCCACCTGTGGCGCTATCGTGCGTTAATGACGGCTTGGTGCTGTCAATGGACGCATTGGCAAGGGTGCAAGCGCGTGTGACGAAGTCCAGGAGGCAAATGGTCATTGACCATATGCGTCCGGCTACGGCAGTCAGGGAGCGTCTTCTTGGGACGCCCCTGACAGGGCCTAGCATCTTTGGTGGCCAAGCACGGGCCATCTTAGAGGACACCGCCAGTATTGCGCAGAATCGGTTAGCGGTAAATCTCCAGCTAGAGCTGGTGCGGCAAGCGCACGCACTAGGGGCTGTGGGCAAGCCGCTAACCGGACAGCCTTCAAAGAAACAGAAAAAGCATAAGGGCAAGGCGAAAGCCAGGCCTATTGCGACGTCTGTTTCGGCTGGGTTCTCGGAGCCGCCGCCGGCGAAGAAACCCAGGAAGGCTGTAGAGGCGCCTACCCTCCCCAATGTTGCTCCTGACCGCCCTAGAGGTGGTAAGGGCAAGGGGAAGGGTAAGGGTAAGGCCTCAAAGGGCGGACAGAAGGGGCCGAAGCGTACCTGAGGGTACGCAAGCTCCCTTCATATCCGCCTGGACCGCACCTGTGCGACAGGAACAGCGGTGCCAGTTATACCCGTCGTACCTAGAACGAAATGGTTCTCACTCTCTCTCGTTAAGAAAGGGGGGGGGGGCGGACTGCGAGCCGGACAACCCCGTTAGACGTCGAGGCGTCTATGGTGGGTGGAAGGCTCATGCGTTTCGTCGAGGTTTGGCGAGGTGTGACGTCAGACAGTCTGGTCCTGGGATGGTTATCCCAGGGTTACATGCCGGAGTGGTGGGACTTTCCGCCACAAAATCTGTCTTTGGCACCAGTCTGGACACCCGTACCAAGGGAGCCAGACAAGTTAGAAGCCGTTCAAAAGGAAGTGTCGGGTTTGCTTCTGAAGGGAGCAATAAAACCAGCAAACCGGAACACTCCAGGCTTCTATTCAAACATGTTCCTTGTCCCCAAGAGCACGGGGGGATGGAGACCCATACTCAATCTCAGGCCATTAAATTGGTTTATCCATACGCCTCGGTTCCAGATGGAAACACCGAGGTCGGTAATGGCGGGATTGAGGAAAGGAATGTGGTGTGTATCGATCGATCTGAAAGATGCATATTTCCACATTCCGATCAATCGGAGTTGGCACAGGTTTCTGAGATTTGCGTTTCAGAATCAAGTATGGGAGTTTACAGTTCTCCCGTTTGGCCTGTCGACAGCTCCGAGGGTTTTCACAAGAGTGGTCCTTGCGGTGACAGCGTTTCTCAGAAAAGAGAACGTGGCGCTACACACCTACATAGACGACTGGCTGCTCAAGGCAGACTCGGCAGCCAGGTTGAACGTGGATACTGCTCTGACTCTGAAGTTACTTTCAGATCTAGGCTGGATAGTCAACGAGGAGAAATCCGAGTTGACACCCACTCAACATTTCGTTTATTTGGGGATGCGATTCGACCTCGAGGAGGGCAGGGTTTACCCGTCAGAGCCCAGAGTGGTGTCTCTGTTAGCCATCCTCGGGAGTTTTCGAGTGGGAAACCACATTCAGGCGAGGCGGTTCCTTCAGATGCTGGGCATGATGGTCTCCATGGAGCAGGTTATCCCGTACGCTGCTCTAATGCGAAGACCTATCCAGTTGTATCTGATGTCTCTGTGGAAACAGAGAACAGAACCCCTGTCAAAACTGGTGCCAGTTTTGGAGCCGATAATATCGCATCTTCTATGGTGGAAACAGCGTCAGAATCTCCTAATAGGGGTTTCGCTGCACCTACCCCACCCCCAGCTGTCCGTTTACACGGATGCATCGCTGGAAGGGTGGGGTGCCTGCCTGGGAGAACACCAGGTCTCGGGCACATGGACTCTCCCGGAGAGTCAGCTGCATATCAATCTGTTGGAAATGATGGCAGTGGAACTGGCGTTGGAAGAGTTCCTTCCGATGATCAGGGGCAAGGTGATATTGATACGGTCGGACAATTCGACAGTAGTATCATATATAAATCGCCAAGGAGGGACCAGGTCGCCCACCCTGTGCATCAGGGTGTGGCACTTGATTCAATGGTGCAGGAATTACTCGGTTGTTTTGAAAGCAGCTCATATTCCTGGCCGATTGAACATTCTGGCGGATGCTTTGTCTCGCAGACAGAGAATCCTGCCAACAGAATGGTCCCTCAACCCTCCAGTTCTGCGACGGATCTTCGAGCATTGGGGCAAACCCAACGTGGACTTGTTCGCCACAAAGGAAAATGCTCAAATCATGACATATGTCTCGCCGATTCCAGATCCAAATGCCGTCGATACAGATGCTCTGGCGATAAGCTGGAGAGGGATGCACGCTTACGCGTATCCACCCACCATTCTTCTACCGAAGGTATTGGTGAAGGTCAGGGAGGAACCGTGTCTGGTCCTGCTAATAGCGCCGTATTGGCCGAGCAGGGCGTGGTTCACGGATCTTCTAGATCTGCTGGTGGAAAATCCTGTGCAGTTGCCCGAGATTCCGAACATAATCTCCCAGGCCAAGGGACGCTTCCTACACGAGCGTCCCGAAATGTTCAAATTGACTGCGTGGATGTTGTCAAACAACGTTCCACGTCGGAAGGCTTTTCTCGACAGGCTGCTGATTTCATCGCGGCTGCGAGAAGGAGGTCAACCTTCAAGTCATATAACAACAAGGTTAACAGATTTGCAGACTGGTGTGAAGAAAAGGGTATTGATACCTTTCAATCCACTATTCAGCAAATAGCAGACTTTCTCTGTGAGCTGTTCTTTACAGGACTAGCTCCCGTCACAATTGCTGGATACAAGTCAGCTTTGGCATCAGTTATCCCTTGTCTAGCCAACAGGGATAGTCCAGAGGTGGCCCAGTTAAACGTGATGTTGAAGGGAATGAGCAATCTCCGCCCGAGACAACCGGTAGTCATTCCAGCCTGGAGTCTATCTTTAGTGCTTAATGTACTGGCCAAGCACCCATTCGAACCGTTGCGTTCGGCTAGTCTAAAGCATTTGACTCTAAGGCGGTCTTTCTATTGGCAGCTTCCTCAGCTAGAAGGCGCAGTGAGATCCATGCGCTTTCGGCAGAGAGGAACCGATTTATTGTTTCTGGAGAAGGTCTGCGTCTTCTGCCAAGAGCAGAATTTATGTCAAAGAACCAATCTTTGGGATATCCCGGCAAACCGATCATTATACCGAAGTTAACCAGGTTTGATCGTGATGCCAGTGTCTGGTGCCCGGTCCGTGCTTTGACTAAGTACAAGAAACGGACTGACTCGTTACGGTCGAACGATAGACATCTGTGGATCTGCCATAAAAAGCCTTATGGCGCCGCATCCATGGATACTATCTCTCGTTGGGTGGTCGAATGCATTCAGACTACTCATGAGATGGCGACTGGGCACCAGGTGCAGGGCGTAAGGGCACACGATGTTAGAGGAATAGCCGCCTCGACCGCCCTTTACAATGGTGTTCCGTTAGAGGACATCATGGCCGTTGCACAATGGCACTGTGAGTCCTCATTTACGGATTACTATATGAGGGATGTGTCAGACTCAGCCAATCCACTCGCTTTAGCTGTTTTGAAACGATAGTTAGTGACCACACTGCTTTTCCCCTTTTTTCACTTTGGTAAGAAAAGAACCTAAAGCAGGCATGGTCAAGCGAGAGGATGTCAACCAGATTGTGTCACTGATGGCCGAACCAGTGTATGGTTGTAGGCGGTACGTCTGAAGTCCTGTTATCATAAGGTAATTCAACAAGTGAGAGTTTTTTGTATTATGTATATGTATCATGTTCATTCATCTTATATATTCATGCTCATTCCCAGGCTAATACAAGCGATATGCAGGGAGTAGTTAACCCTCTTGGCATATTGGTGTTTCAGGCGAGATACATGTTCGTTAGTTCTCTCCCTTTTCTTAGGAGGAAAAAGGGGGGGGGGTGCTGTGACGCGAATGTGATTCGGTTCCGTGAACTTGACGGTCCTTTTAGGTCTCCGTTAGTCAAGTTTGAAGTCTAAAATCTTTCTCCAAGGGGCAAAATTAGCATGTATGGCTTGCCCCTTCCCACCAGGTTACTGATCAAATCTGGTGTATATCAGAAGTAACAGAATGGTGAGTATTGATCGAAGGAGAATGCAGGAAATGTCAATTTCCCTTTCTCCGAGATCTAACAATACTCACCATTCTGTTACGGACCCAGCCTCCCAGCCCCACGGAGGCAAGCCATAGTTTTCTCTTGTTTGGTGGCTATGCAAACAATATGAGCTCTATGGTAAACGGGTACTCGGCAGTGGGGAGCCGGGTACCCGGTTCCCAGGAGTCGGTAAAGCTTTCTAAGTCTATAATCCTAGAGCCGCTGTCAAGGCCAGCTGTATATCAGAAGTAACAGAATGGTGAGTATTGTTAGATCTCGGAGAAAGGGAAATTGACATTTCCTGCAGTCTCGGGCACATGGACTCTCCAAGAGGGCCAGCTGCATATCAAACTGTTGGAAATGATGGCAGTGGAACTGGCGTTGGAAAAGTTTCTTCCAAAAGTCAGGGGCAAGGCGATATTGATACGGTCGGACAACTCGACAGTAGTATCATACATAAATCGCCAAGGCGGGACTAAGTCACCCAAACTATGTATGAAAGTGTGGCACTTGATTCAATGGTGCAGGAATTACTCGGTTGTTTTGAAAGCAGCTCACATTCCTGGGCGATTGAACATTCTGGCGGATGCTTTGTCTCGGAGACAGAGAATTCGGCCAACAGAATGGTTTCTCAACCCTCCAGTTCTTCACAGGATCTTCGAGCATTGGGGCAAACCCTATGTGGACTTGTTCGCCACAAAGGAAAATGCTCAAATCATGACTTATGTCTCGCCGATTCCAGATCCAAATGCCTTCGATACAGACGCTCTGGCGATAAACTGGAGACGGATGCACGCTTATGCGTACCCGCCCACCATTCTTCTGCCGAAGATATTGGTGAAGATCAGGGAGGAACCGTGCCTGGTCCTGCTAATAGCACCATTTTGGCCCAGCAGGGCGGGGTTCACGGGTCTTCTAGATCTGCTGGTGGACAATCCAGTGCAGTTACCCGAGATTCCGAACATAGTCTCCCAGGCCAAGGGACGTTTCCTACACGAGCATCCCGAAATGTTCAAATTGACTGCGTGGATGTTATCAAACAACGTTCCACGTCGGAAGGTTTTTCTCGACAAGCTGCGAAATTCATCGCATCTGCGAGAAGGTGGTCAACCTTCAAGTCATATAACAACAAGGTTAAACAGATTTGCAGACTGGTTTGAAGGAAAAGGTATTGATACCTTTCAATCCACTATTCAGCAAATAGCAGACTCTCTGTGGGTGTTCCGTTAGAGGACATCATGGCTGTTGCACAATAGCACTGTGAGTCCTCTTTCACGAATCCACTTGCTTTAGCTGTTTTGAAACGATAGTTAAACGACCACACTGCTCTTCTCCCTTTTTTGGCATTTGTAAGAAAGAACTAAGAAGCAGACATGGTCAAGCGAGAGGATATCAACCAGATTGTGTCACTGATGACCGGACAGGTGAATGGTTGGAGGCTCCATGTCTGGAATCCAAATATCATGAGGTAATTCAAGATTGAGAGTTTTTTGTATTATGCCTATATATCATGTTCATTCATCTTATATATTCAGGTTCATTCCCAGGCTGATATATGCAAAGAGCAGTTAACCCTCTTGGCATACATGTATTTGTGCTTCAAGCGAGATGCATGTTCGTGACTTCTCTCCCTTTTCTTAGGAGAAAAAAAAGGGGGGGGGGCCAGTGATGCGAATGTTATTCGGTCCCTTTAACTAGATGGTCCTTTTAGGTCTCCATTTGTCAAGTTTAAGTAAGCTCTTTCTCCAAGGGGCAAAAGTAGCAATTGATGGCTTGCCCCTTCCCACCAGGTTACTGTCTAAATCTGGTGTATATCAGAAGTAATAGAATGGTGAGTATTGATCGGAGAATGAAGGAAATTTCAATTTCCCTTTCTCCGAGATCTAACAATACTTACCATTCTATTACGGACCCAGTCTCCCAGCCCCACGGAGGCAAGCCATGGGTATCTCTCGTTTGGTGGCTATGCAAACAATATGAGCTTCATGGCAAACGGGTACTCAGTTGGGAGCCGAGTACCCGGTTCCAGGAGCCGCTAAAGCTTACTAAGTCTATAGTCCTTGGGGCCCAGCTATCCAGGATAGCTTGTATCAGAAGTAATAGAATGGTGAGTATTGTTAGATCTCGGAGAAAGGGAAATTGAAATTTCCTTCAATGTCGCCTGGTCCAGCGGCCACACATGGGTTGCCATTGGCGCCTGTGTATGGCCACGGTTCTATAGCCGCTACGGGTCCGCACGGTTTTCCGTGTGGGCCTACTCCATTGAACTTGCTTCATGGGGTGGCGGCGGGACTGTGCGGTACCGGTGGTGCTGGCTTTGTAGCAGTGGCTCCTTGCCGAGAGGCCGCTGCTGGTAGACCCGTGAACACGTCAACGGGTGATGTGTTCACAGGTGTGTCTTCTTTGGAGACAGACTGGTCCGATGCTCTGGCTTGGCTGACCTGGGTCGACCAACCGTGGTTTCGGCTATGACCGAGGAAGACACGCCCCGTCCATCGGTTGCGTCGATTCGGTTGGAGGTCTAGCCCGTGGCTCGGATTCAGTCCATTGGACTGGATCCATGGTTCAAGGAATTGCTCGAGGCTATTTATAGCAAGCAACTCTTGAGCAAGAGTCAGCTCCCTGCGGCCTCTAGGGAGGTGCGGGCAAGGTGCCTTACCGCCAGAGGGGAGTACGAGTGGTATGGTGTGGTCTCGACAGTCACTGAGGATGACCGTTGGGTTCTTGGGGTTCAAAGTGCTGGAGCTTGTGGTCCCGCTCAAACGCTTGTGGACAAATCCCAAGGACACAATGTGGAAGTCCTGTCCCTTTGCGTTGAGGGAGTGAGGGCAGCAATGAATGCTGTCAATAACTCCTATCGCTTGCTTCAGTCGGTGTGGGCTGAGGCTGGGGCAGGCCACCCTGTGCCACCTGTTGTGCTTTCTTGCATTAACGACGGCCTTGTGCTGTCGATGGACGCGCTGGCCAGGGTGCAGGCGCATGTTACGAAGTCCAGGAGGCAGATGGTCCTTGACCACATGCGTCCGGCTACGGCTGTCAGGGAGCGTTTGCTTGGAATGCCCCTGAACGGCCCTAGCATCTTGGGTGGCCAGGTGTGGGCCATCCTAGAGGCCACAGCTAACATTGCGCAGAGTCGGTTAGCGATTAACCTTCAGCTGGAGCTACATGTAGTGCATCAGGCGCATGCACTAGGGGCTGTGGCGAAACCGCTAACTGGTCAACCTGCCTCCAAGAAGCAGAAGAAGCATAAGAGCAAGGCGAAAGCCAAGCCAGCTACTTCTGCTCTTGCTGGGCCTTCTCAGCCGCCTGCGGCTGAGAAGGCGAAGAAGGTTGTGGAGGCTACTGCCCAGTGGCCCTGATCGCCCGAGAGGCGGGAAGGGCAGTGGGAAGGGCAGTGGCAAGGGTAAGTCCTCCAAGGGCAGAAAGAAGGGAGCGGATCTTACCTGAGGGTATGGTAGCTCCCTTCATATCCGTCTCGACCGCGCCTGTGCGACAGGAACAGCGGTGCCAGTTAGACCAGTCAAGCCAAGACCAAAATGGTTCTCTCTCTCTCTCATTAAGAGGTGGGGGGGGGGGAGAGAGCGGATCGCGAGCCAGACACCTGCATTAGGCATCAATGCGCCTATAGTGGGTGGAAGGCTCATGAGTTTCTTCGAGGCTTGGTGAGGTGTGACGTCAGACAGTCTGGTCCTGGGATGGATACATGCCAGAGTGGTGGGATTTCTCACCACAAAATCTGTCTTTGGCACCTGTCTGGACTCCCGTTCCAAGGGAGGCAGACAAATTAGAAGCCATTCAAAACGAGGTGTCGGGTTTGTTTCTGAAGGGAGCAATAAAACCAGCAAACCAGAGAATTCCAGGCTTCTATTCAAACATGTTCCATGCCCCCATGAGCACAGGTGGTGGAGACCCGTACTCAATCTCAGGCCATTGAATTGGTTTATCCATATGCCTCGGTTTCAGATGGAAACTCCGAGATCCGTAATGGCAGGATTGAGGAAAGGAATGTGGTGTGTGTTAATCGATCAAAAAGATGCATATTTCCACATTCCAATGAACAGGGGTTGTCACAGGTTTCTGAGATTCACGTTTCAGAATCGGGTATGGGAGTTTGTAATCCTCCCATTCGGCCTGTCGACAGTGCCACGGGTTTTCAGCAGAGTGGTCCTAGCAGTGACAGCGTTTCTCAGAAGAGAGAACGTGGTGCTTCACACTTACATAGACGATTGGCTTATCAAGGCGGACACGCCAGCCAGGTTAGGAGTGGATACTGCTCTGACTGAAATTGCTTTCAGATATTGGCTGTATAGTCAACAGAGAGAAATCCGAGTTGATGCCCACTCAACACTTTGTTTATTTGGGGATGCGATTCAATAGCCAGGAAGGCAGGGTTTGCCCGTCAGCGCCCAGAGTGGTGTCTGTTAGCCATCCTCAAGAGTTTTCGATTGGGAAACCACATTCAGGCGAGGATGTTTCTTCAGATGCTGGGCATGATGGTCTCCATGGAGCAGGTAACCCCGTACGCTGCTCTAATGCGAATACATGTGTACCTATCCAGTTGTATCTGATGTCTCTGTGGAAGCAGATAACAGAACCCCTGTCAAAGCTGGTACCAGTTTTGGAGCCAATAATGTCGCATCTTGTATGGTGGAAGGAGTGTCAGAATTTCCTAGTAGGAGTTTCGCTTCACTTACCCCACCCCCAGCTGTCCATGTACACGGATGCATCGCTGGAGGGGTGGAGGGGGGGGGGCCTGCCTTGGAGAACACCAGGTTTCGGGCACATGGACTCTCTGAGAGTCAGCTGCATATCAGTCTGTTGGAAATGATGGCAGTTGAACTTGTATTGGAAAAGTTTCTTCCAGAAGTCAGGGGCAAGGTAATGTCGATACGGTCGGACAATTCGACAGTAGTATTACATAAATTGCCAAGGCGGGACCAGGTCACCCACACTGTGTATGAAGGTGTGGCACTTGATTCAATGGTGCAGGAATTACTCATTAGTTTTGAAAGCAGCTGACATTCCTGGGCGATTGAACATTCTGGCAGTTGCTTTGTCTCGGAGACAGAGAATTCTGCCAACAGAATGGTCTCTCAACTCTCCAGTTCTAAAAAGGATCTTCGAGCATTATGGCAAACCAAATGTGGACTTGTTTGCATCAAAGGAAAATGCTCAAATCATGACTTATGTCTCGCCGATTCTAGATCCAAATGCTGTCGATGCAGACGCTCCGGCGATAAGCTGGAGAGGGATGCACACTTACTTCCGCCATTCTTCTACCGAAGGTTTTGGTGAAGATCAGGGAGGAGCCGTGCCTGGTCCTGCTAATAGCGCCATTTTGGCCCACCAGGGCGTGGTTCACGGATCTCCTGGATGTGCTGGTGGAAAATCCAGTGCAGTTGCCCGAGATTCCGAAAAAAATTTCCCAGGCCAAAGGCTGCTTCCTACATAAGTGGCCCGAAATGTTCAAATTGACTGCGTGGATGTTATCAAACAACGTTCCACGTCGGAAGGTTTTTCTGAACAGGCTGCGAGTTTCATCGCAGCCGTGAGAAGGTCAACCTTCAAGTCATATAAGCACAAGGTTAACAAATTTGCAGATTGGTGTGAAGGAAAGGGTATTGATCTCTTTCAATCCACTATTCAGCAAATAGCAGACTTTCTCTGTGAGCTGATCTTTACAGGACTGGCTCCTGTCACAATTGCTGGATACAAGTCGGCATTGGCATCAGTTATCCCTTGTTTAGGCAACAGGGATAGTCCAGAGGCGGCCCAGTTGAATGTGATGGTGAAGGGAATGAGCAATCTCCGACCGAGACAACCGGTAGTTATTCCAGCCTGCAGTCTATCTTTGGTGCTTAATGTACTGGCCAAGCACCCTTTCGAACCTTTGAGTTAGGCTAGTCTAAAGCATCTGGCTCTAAAGGCGTTTATTCTATTGGCAGCTTCCTCAGCAAGACGGCGCAGTGAGATCCATGCGCTTTCAGCAAAGAGGGACCGATTTATTGTCTCGGGAGAGGGTCTGCGATTGCTGCCAAGAGCAGAGTTTATGTCAAAGAATCAATCTTTGAAATATCCCGGCAAACCGATCATTATACCAAAGCTAACCAGGTTTGATCGTGATGCCAGTGTCTGGTGTCCAGTCCATGCTTTGACCAAGTACAAAAACCAGACAGACTCTACGGTCAAATGATAGACATCTGTGAATCTGCCATAAGAAGCCATATGGCGCCGCATCCATGGATACTATCTCTCGTTGGGTGGTCGAATGCATTCAGACTACCTGCGAGATTGCGACTGGGCACCAGGTGCAATGTGCTAGGGCTCACGATGTATGGGGAATAACCGCCTCAACTGCCCTATTCAATGGTGTCCCGTTAGAGGACATCATGGCCATTCCGCAATGGCACTGTGAGTCCTCTTTCACGGATTACTATATGAGGGACATGTCAGACTCCGCCAATCCACTCGCTTTAGCTGTTTTGAAACGATAGTCTAGTGGCCACACTGATCATCTCCCTTTTGATAACTTTGAAAAGCAAAAGTAGTAAGAACAGACATGGTCAAGCGAGAGGAATTCAACCATATGGGACACGTCTGGTCGAAAGTGTGTTGGTTGATGGCTCCACGTCTGGAATCCATAATTCATGAGGTAATTCAAGTTTGGCAGTTTTTTGTGTTATGTTTATATATCATGATCAATTCATCTTATATATTCATGCTCATTCCCAGGCTTATATGTGTAGAGAACTGTTAATCCTCTTCGTACATTTGTGTTTCAGGCAAGATGCATGTTTGTGAATTCTTCCCTTTTTTAGGAGAAAAGGGGTGGGGGTGGGGAGCAGTGATGCAAATGTAATTCGGTCACAGAACTTGTCCGTCCTTTTAGGTCTCTGTATGACAAGTTTAGGTCTAAGTTCTTTCTCCAGGGGCAAAAGAGGCTTTGTATGGCTTTCCCCTTCCCACCAGGTTACCGACTAAATCTGGTGTTATCAATGAGTAATGTTATGGTAAGTACTGATCGAAGGAGAATGAAGGAAATTTCAATTTCCCTTTCTCCGAGATCTAACAATACTTACCATTACATTACAGACCCTGTCTCCCAGCCCCACAGAGGCAAGCCATGGGTATTTTCTTGTTTGGTAGCTATGCCAACAATAATGTGTGTCTCTGGCAGGCGGGTACCCGTTTGTTGGGCGCCGGGTACCTGGGTCCAGGAGCCGGTAATGCTTACTAAATCTAGATTCCTAGAGCCAGCTATCTGGATAGCTGTATTATCAATGAGTATTGGCCCCATGGTACATGTGAGTATTGTTGGATCTCGGAGAAAGGGAAATTGAAATTTCCTTCATTTCGAAAAATTACGCCTGAGTTAGTCATTCCACAGTGGTAAACTTTCAAAACGTCTTCTCTTCGCCTGCAAATGGACATTCGGATGGACCACTGTATGAGTCGGCGTAGTCATGACAGGGTTAAGTGTTCGTGATGAACTTAGCTATGTCATTCATGACGTAATTGATTATGACGTCAGCCTACATGTCACATACATGTAGTTGATTATGATGTCATCTGATTGATGGACAAACTGGACATGATCAAGACTTGCTACACATCAAATACAATGGAGACTTTCTGGGACTGGTTCTGCAAACCTCTACCAAAACATATGGTCATGCATTTGTATTCTGATATTCCAGGTGAGTGATACAGGCCTCCTGGACAGTTTAAAAACATATTTAGTACTTTCAACTCTCATTTTTTTGCAGACACAGCAGCATGTTGCTGGTAACAACACTAACTATGATCAAATACGGAGGATTGTCCAAGAGGAGGGTCGCACTGCAAGGAATCTTGTCACATGGAATGTACCAGTCGACGAACAGGGAAGTGGTATGGACATCTTGAACTTTCATTGTTTTCTTCTATATATATATGTGTGTATACGAGCGAGTGCGTGTGCCCAGGATTAGCGGACCTTGGCCGGTTACATACATGTACAGTGGCATGTAACATTTAATCAGTCATAATAAGGGCTTTTGCAGTGGTCTTGAGAAATGTCTAGTTTGCAGACCAAGAGAAAGACTATGAAAATTTACCACTGGAATGGCTGGCGCAGTAGCTGAGCCGGTTATTCCAATGATAAATTTTGAACAAATAATGTTTTTGCAAGCCCAAGTGGACATTTTCTTCTTGAACAAATTTGGGGGTTAAAGTGTGTCAATTTGAACTTCAATTGAACAAAAATTTAACAGTTCAAGGCGTGGTAATGAATCATGATTGTATCGTAGCATGTTATACAATATGTAGTTGGTTTTCTCCGAATGGACCGCATGGTCAAACGTCTCGGATTTCACATTTTTTTACCGCTTTGAAACCGAAATATCGAATTTGAACTCATTTAATAGTTAATAAAAATTATGTTGCTTATTTTGAAAATACATGTAATTGGACTGTGAACTGTTGCTGGCTGCAAAAGTTCCCAGTCAGATTTGTTTTAAAATATTCAGCAGTTTACATACCTGTAGTTAGCTTGAAATTTAGACTGGGAATTCAGTGTTGAAAGGGTTAAATTACGCTATAGCCATCAAACTATTTTAAACTGTTTCATCTAAATTTAAATAGACCCTTGCAACTGTTTAATATAAAATTTAAATAGACCCTTACAAAGTTACCCGTATTCATGTTATTAACTTTTCACAATGTATATGTACCATCTATATTTTCCAGGGGGCGGCCGATATAGGCAGAGTTTGAGCCAGTCTTCTTCGCGGACAGCACACAGCCCATGTACTCCTACAAAGAGCAAACCACAGCCTAAAGTAATATCTACTGGTGAAACAACACCACGTAAAGTTATTGATGTGCGAGCTCGTTATTGGGCATTTCTCTTTGACAATCTGAAGCGAGCCGTCGATGCTATTTACCAGACATGTGAGGAGGATGAAAGTGTCGTTGAGTGCAAGGTCAGTCATAGTCAGTTGACTTTGCATGTTGCTGTATCTACACTTACTTATGTACGTTTTGTGGGGAGATCAGAAAGCTAGATTAATGGACAACAGGGCTGCGGTCAATTGCTTTCAAAGAGGTATTTAAATACAAATGCTTTGGCATCTTCAAATACAAATTTTTTTTTATACAAATACTTGTTTTTATAAAACACCGACATTGCTTTTAACCCTCATAGAAAATGTCCATTTGCAGACCAAGTTATCGAGCCAGTAATTCCAGTGGTAAATGTTAAAAAAATAGTCTTCTTTTGGTCTGCCAATGGACATTTCTCAAGACCACGGCAAAAGCCAGTTTTGGCTGATATGAGGTAAAGGAGATAATTGCCCATTCCACTACTGATAAGACTTGTTAGATTTAGAACAGCTACACAATTTTCATACTTAGTCTCATTTGACCAATCACAGTTTTATGCAGATAACCATTTAATGAGCCAGCCGTCCCAAGTTGGCCTCTGCATTGATCTTGAGTATTGTCCATTTACAGGCCAAGAGAAGACACTCTGAAACTTTACCACTGGAATGACTAGCGTGATATGCAAGCTTATAATTCCAGTTGTAAATATTTAGAAAATAGTCTTTCCTTGGCCTTTCAACATGTTCAATGGAGAAATCTAAACTAAAGTTTTAACAAACAGTTTAATACATCTGCTGAGGAGTTTTGAGACTTTTTGTTTCCCTTACATGTACATTTATGTTGGTAGGGATGATGGGCTGATGTACCTATCGTCCCCTTCCTTGGATACTTCTGTTAAAAGAATTAGCTTTGAAATGGAGGTCAGGATAGTGTCTGGTTGGAGATTGTCTATGTTGGTTCCTGCTATTTCTTGCTAATTAATTTATACAGGTAAAACGTGATAAGCTTGAGGTATACATGACGCTTGTCTTCAGTTGGAAGACGTCTTCAGTTGGAAGACGTCTTCAGTTGGAAGATGCGTCTGATGCCTGGCAGGGGTGCAGTGTCTCCTATTTGTAGGCCACTGGGATCCAGGATTCTCACTGGGATTTGGCAGGATCCCTACCGCTGAGCATGCTCACTAATTGATTTTTGGCTGAATCCTGCAGGATTCAAGCCACTTAGCATATGCATACTGTTTTAATTGTCATTGTAGATGATGGTCAGTCAGCATTGTTCCCAGTGTCCAAACTGAAACTTGGGATTCTCATACAGTTTTTCTCATCCATGCTAAAATGAGAGAGTACCATGGGCTCAGCTACCATATGAATTATGGGGGTCCAATGCTAGATTTTGTGAATATGTTTGTGCAAAAACCTATAAATTTTAAACTAATTAGCATTTAACAATAATACAAGATTTTCAATGGTCCCATGGTACAGACTGCCACAATCTTTGTGGGATCCCAAGTTACATTTTGAGGGTGTAGTCCCTCAAAATAACCCTTATGAGAAACCTTGGTTGTTCCTGAGGAGTAACTACATCAGACAAGTCATTACCAGAACCACTTATTTGGTACATGTATTACATACCTTTCTCGAGTATGAAAGAAAACTCTATCCAATTGATCAATAGGTAGAAGCCATGAGAAACACTCAGTGGTCTAACGACATACATGTAGCACTATGGAAGATATTTTGTTGAGCGTAACCATTTATTAGCAGCGTAATTTAAATTATTTATTTATTTGTTGGTACGTGTTTGTGTGTTCTAGGAGGTGATTATGATGCTAGAACAGAGTACGAAGGATTTCAAATCTCTAATAGAGAGGATGCATGTGATACGAGCATTTGAACATGCAGCTAGAGAGGGAGACAGGTACTGTATATAATATATATACATTATAATCTTTATAAGTACTTTCAATATACATGATATATAGTCCTACATGATTGCATAATTCAGTTTTCTTAAAATATAATTTATACACATACCAGTATATGTCATATAGTAAAATTGTTACAAGACATTTTTATTGACTAAACTTACATATACATTGATATTTTGGCCAACTTACATACATGTGTGTATATGTATATGTAGCGCATTGCTCACTGTACATTCGTAAAGTATATGCATCTTCAATGCACCTTTCCAGTAGTATCTATGCCCCTCCGATCTCTAGTTAAGTTCCACCCACACCTCGCTTGTGTTGGGATCGATCGATCCCTGTACTCCCTGACTCAATTTGAAGAAAACTATACAAGTCTTCTTCTTCTTCTTTTCGATCGCTGGTATCACACTTGGAGAGGCGTTCTCAAGATGAAATCTGTGGTTTTCTGCAGTTCTTCCACAGGCCCATACAGCTTTTCAAGAAAAGAGGTTGACAAAGGCCAGATCTCTTCTCTCAGCAGCTGATACATACTGCAACATTGAAGTATGTGCTCTGTGGTCTGTTCTGCTTCTCCACAAGGACAAGTGGGTGATGTCATAAGGTGGAACTGCCTGTACATGTGTTGGTTTAGTCTTATGTCCAGTTCTGAGACGAAAAACGGTCACTTGCTCTGTCCTCGAGAGATGATGGTAGGCATCTTCTGATTGAGGTGTTCTATAGACTATCATCTCTGTATGTGTAACCATGTTTTCTGTCTGATTCTCTTCTGCACCCACCTTTGCCATCTTGTCTGCTTCCTCATTTCCTTGGACTCCACAGTGTGAGGGGATCCACTGCAATGCTATCCGAAAGCATTTGATGGTTTGTAGTGCTTCTTCAAGTTGTGGCAGCTTACCTTTGGTGATAGCCTCAAGGACGGAGCGGGCATCAGATAAAAAGACAGTCTGTGCAATAGGGTCTGCTGTTCTGCTGATGGTATTAGGTGCATGGACCAGTGCTTCGACTTCAGCTCTGTAGTTTGTGCAGTGTTTGCCTGTCGGTATTGCAGCTGACTCATGTTGTCCATTTGGATACTGTATGTGCAGTCCGGCACCTCCGCTCCTAATTGCATCTTTGGCTGATCCATCTGTGTAGATCCTTATCCATGTCTCCTGAGTGTACATTTCTTCCAGCATGGCTAGGGTCAGGGCCTTCTTGCTCACATCACTGTGTTCATCTTTGGTTGTGAGATGAGGTACTGTGGTGCGAATAGCTATGCTCTCTAGTTTGTTTTCCCAGGGTGGAGGATCAAGGGTGTGGTTTGGGTCTTCTATTTGTGCTGGCAACATTTCTTGGTGTTTCCTTTGAAGTGCTTTTGTCTCTCACAAAACCTGATCTTTTACGTCTTCCTGATGACAGCTGTGCTTGCCTGATCTTCATCGGGTGGTTGTTGAACGATTTGAACTTTGCAGCTTGGATCAGCGCTTTGCATTCCCTTCCTTTACTAAGTGGGGTGCTGTCTGCTCCATTTTTTCTATTGTTGTTGATCTCATTCCACCAGTGATGATGCGCAGTGCCTGGTTTTGTACTCTGTCGAGGTTCTGTTGATGAGATTTAGCTGCTGTCATCCATGAGCTGGATCCATACTCAAGGTGTGGTCGTACGGCACCTAGGTAGATGGTCTTGAGGATCCTTTCATTGGCACCCCACTTTGTTCCTGCCAGCTTCCTCATGATGTTTAGCTTTCTTCTGGCCTTTGCCTCTGCGTTCTGGATGTGCTCCTTCCATGTTAATCTTCTGTCATAGGTGACTCCCAGGTATGTCTGCTGGTCCTCGTACTCGAGTGGAGTACCGCCCAGTGTCAGATTGCCAACCTTGGTTTTGGTGGACAGTGAGAATAGCATGGCTGATGATTTTTCTTTGTTGATGGTAATACACCATCGATTGGCCCAAGCTGTAATTCTGTCCAAGGCGAGCTACATTCTGTCCGTGGCAGTCGTTGTGTACTCCTCGGTGCACCAGAGTACGAGGTCATCTGCATAGAGGGCTGGTACAGGTAAGTTGTTGAATACTTCGAAACTAATTTGACTGGGTGCTATTGGTGCGTATGGCAGCCGCACCCAGTCAAATTATTTTCAAAGTATTCAACAACTTTATTAAATAGTAAAGACATACAATTCGTACAACAATGCGTAGTCCATCACCAATTATGCGTTCGTGATGTACTTATCTACGTCATTCATGACATTGATTATGACGTCGTTCTAAATCAATGACATCATCCTACACATCACATACATGTAGTTGATTATGATGTCATGATGAATGGATAAACTGACAAGGTCCATTAGATCATGCATCGTCTGGACAATGTAAACAAATTTAACCCTTTAATGGTCAGGCTGGCTAAAACTTACCACAGTACATAGTGATATTGGAGAATGTCCATTTACATGCATTTTAAAAATGTATCACTGGAATTTTTGCATCGATCTTTATTGACAACTTATTGATTGTGCACATGTTGTCCATGTAGACTGGTTTGACTAATTTATAGCCCATTTGTAGCCCGTATTCGCTGGAAAATAAAAACTACCTGTTAAACATTTTGAATTTAAATGTGGAAAAAGTCTGCTTCTTAAGACAGAATAAATTTTCATCACGGGTAAGCTAATAAATTCTAAAGTTATATAGGCCTAACTTATTGTGTATGCACTTGTTAGCTAAAAAAACAGGATGCCCACTGATTATTCTGAGAAAGATTTGACAACGCTGTTGCTGCTTTGGTCAGAAATGATTGTTCGAAATATTTGCAGTGAGTCTTGCAATTTTGACTGCCTTGTTGATTATTTTGACAAGAATTTAACGGAAAGCCGTTGCTGCTATAGGCAGCAAGTGTTTTCAGTGAACTTGTTGTCGATATATTAGCTTTTATTTGCACTATAGGAAATATACAGCTGGTATTGTACTATGCTATGCTTACTATGCGCCCACCTTGGAAGCAGCAGAAGAATGACTAGCATTAGCATTACGGGAATAGTTTTATAATGGCGCCAGCAAATATTTATCTAAAATTGTGGCTACAGTCCTATAGTTAGTGTCTATAAAGTAACAAATAGTCCTAAACCTAGCTAGGATATGTATCTTTTATGAATAGATGAGACGTTTATAAGACATGATTTACTGCATGAAAAGATAACTCTTCTCCAAAACATTTTACAGTTTTCTAGTCTAGCAACACTAATGTGATTTAAGCATTTTATCGCACTCCAGATATCTAGTCTGTGCATGTTGCATAAGTGTTAGGGCCACGACTGTCACCTTCAAATTTAATTGAAAATCTGTTAGAATATGGCATAGCTAATTACATGCTAAATATACATGTACATATCAGTATTTTATTTCCAGGCCTCAATCAATAGCATGGGAAGTGAGAAAAATGTCGCCAGGGAAAAATGCAACAACAGCACAGTCCCCACTTCAGGAACATTCCTCACCAAGTCCTGCACAGAGGGCATTGAACTTCAACATGTCACAACCAACAAGTCCTAAACAGTAAGTTACAACTACTAGGTACTCCATAATTCAGTACCCGTGAGCATGATTATAAATATAGAAACTGGTATCCGGAAGACTTGTGGACTTTATAAATCATTGTTGCTGAAGGCTGTTGCTAACTTCCACAGTTCCACACTGTTTTCTAATGAACTACATTTTAATATTGTCGGCTTATGTGAAATCTGTTGTTGTCTTGGATAGTTACAGCCCATATAACATACACACAATCATAACCATTTAACCCTCAATTTTGTTTTTAAGAATTTTCTCAGAAATGTCCATTTGCAGACCAAGAGATTATTTTTGAAAATTACCACTTGAATGACTGGCTCGGTTATCGAGCCAGTCATTTCAGTGATAAATTTTCAAAAATAGTCTTCTCTTGGTCTGCAAATGAACATTTCTGAATACCACTGCAGAAGAGATTTTTGGCTGATATGAGTGTTAAAGGGTTAATATTCCATTGGATTACATTCATTAAGGCATTACATACTGTAAAAATTTGACTAAAGGACGCAGCTCTTTTGTCAAATTACATGTTCTAGTACATGTTCTAATCAAGAACATTACTTGAGCACATTTTTGGGTCGTAATTTTTCTTAAAAAGTCAAAGGTTATGCCACGGAAATTGAACTAAATGTTACGATAGACAATTCGCGCTGCCTGACGACTATGTTTGATGTATGCTCCAAAAACACCAAGCGGAAGTAAAATGATTAAATTGGGGCGCCTAAATATTGCTCGTTCTTTAATAAATATCACTTATTACATCAAAATTAATCCAGAATTTGACATAAAATGGTGTCGAAAAAGATACATATAAATCACGTGATTCGCCTCCAATCGCAAAAGATCTTTATTCTAATTAGAGCGAGTATTCGGATCTAAATATTCTGGAATCAGAAATTGCTATATATCATCATTGCACGATAGGAACTGAATGTTCCCATACCTGTTGGATAACCAACTCCCGTTAGCGCATAAGATTACACAGCACCTCCAAACGCAAAAGAGCCATTACATTCTGATTGTGTAATATACATTTCTGATTGTGTAGTATACATTTCTAAATTTTCAAGGCGACATTTTATGCCCAAATTAGTTTGATTCTGATGTAATAAATCATCTTTATTGAAGATACGCGATATTTAATAATTTCTCTTCCACCATGATATTATTTAGGCATACATAAAACATAGCGCCGAGTGAGGGTAATTTCTGATACAAATTTTCGATGTTTTAAAGGTACGTTTTTCAAAATTTAACATGGTCTTATACTTGAATCAAGATTTTTTTGACCGGATTTTGGTCAAATTTGGGACAGCATCCTATATTCGAGGGCGGCCTTTAGTCGAGAAATGACGGTATTTATAATTTTATCTCCCATTAGTCTAAAAATGTTGCTAGTGATGGAAATTGGCCTGTTCAATTGGGATAATACAAAGTTGTACAATTCCGTGAAATCTCTAACTAACTAGGGCGTAGTAATTGAGATTTAATACTATGACGCGAAATATTCATTTTAAATTATGATTATCTAGCGAACAAGGGCCGAAATTATGAAATAGTAGGGTAAGAAAAGATATATTTTAGATATTTTAACCATCCCCCCTGTCTTATGAAGTTGATTAAAATAAGTTTTCTATTTTTTGCAAGAAGTGCATTCTTATACATGTTATACATAGGCAATTTTCGTAGCCAGTAATCATTAATTTATCAGTTTTTCTCTAGCCTCCAAACAACAATTTGAAAGGTCTGGATAAATAAGTAAATGTTAAGTGTGGTTGCTAGGTTTTTCATATGCATGTATTGTAATTATTAGCATAATAATAAGTTCATAACTGGTATTAACTTGATTTTCGTCTACTATTAACACTACCGCCTCCAACACTACCACCACCACCAGCAGCACCACCACCACCACCACTACTAGTAAATATGATCATCAAGCATATTCGTATGTTACTAGGACTAAGAGTGCGGGTAACAGTTGGGCAGATCGTGTTCGAGGCATTGGATCCTCTGCTGCACAACCACAGCGAGAACAGAGGCAGGGGCGGCAACAGCAAAAGCAGCAGAAACACTCAACACAAAATGGCTTAGGCAGAGTGGCAAGCAGAAAGACAACCATACCTGTGACCGAGGATTTGACCTCACAAAGCCTTACATCTGATGGTGAGTGAGATATGGGTTCACAGTAGGGGTGTGCATTTGGAGCAATACTAGTACATGTGTACACATTATTTTTAATGACCGTATACACGTGTACACATATTTGCCATTCTGCTGCAAAAATGTAATATGATAGCTACATGTATTTAGCCTATTATTAAGTGTAGAAGGTGTGGGGTTTGGAAATAAAAGAATACCAGCACCCCCCTCTCCCCCCCCCCCCCCCCCCCCCCCCCCCTTGTGTCAACAGCGCCTCAAAGCGTCATTTTCATTAACCGAATACTAAATATTGAATTTTTGGGCTCCGTTAATGTCTATTTGCACATCAAGAGAAGACTATCTTCTAAAATTATCACTGGAAAATACTGAAAGAGCATGTGGATAAAGTGGATATTTCTCAAGATCTTTGTAGATGATGTTGAGGCTGTCGTTAACATTAAAACGAAAATGAAAAATTCTACTTTTGCTTGATTAGTGTCCATTTGCATGCCCAGCTAAAACTATTTTAAACTTTACCAATGAAATGACTTGCTTTGTTATCGAGCCACTCATTGCACAGGGTTCGTACGTATGTATGGAAGCCTGGAAAAAGTATGGAAATTTAGGAAAGCCTTCCAGGGCTGGAAAAAGTATGGAAATTCTAATTTTGGGCCAACTGGTATGGAAAATGTATGGAAAATTAAAATAGCAATCCTAATTTTTTCGACCGCCATTTTTTTGTTTACGAACGAAATCTCGCGTTTCCGCCAATCTTGCGAGAATCTAATTCGATTGGGTCCCGGTCGCGTCTTACAATAGAAAACTGCCTATTACCGGGAACGTCTCGCGGTTGTTGAGCAATACGTGTCTGAACATGTTCAATTACAACGCAATAAAAATGAGTGAATCGGCAATCGTCTGTCAAATAGTACAGAGTGTGAGAAGCCAAAATAATGAAATAATTTACGAGATTGCCTCTGTGTTTAGGATTTAAAGTGAATTAACTAACCAAACTAGCAAGCTAGTTGAGTACGCTGACCGAGGTGACAAGACATTAGCCATTCCTGTAATCTCTATGTATTACCACAATGTGCCTGAAGAGTGAAGTTGTTATTTTTTATTCAAAATGTCTTCAAAAAAGGCTAAATTCCATGTACCTGTTGAAGTCAAAAGCCGGATCGCAGGTCTTCGTCAAGCTGGAAAGTCAAATCCTGAGATTAAGAAAATTCTAAAGTCTGAGGATATTCAGATTCCACTGTCTACAATACAGAGAATTGGCCACACATTTCAAGTGACAGGTTCTGTTTCCCGGAAAGCAGGTTCTGGACGAGCTAAAGTGGCAACATGTCGAGATGAAAGAAGGCTGAAAATGACGTTTCTGAAGAATCGTAAGAAGACTCTCACAAAATTAGCAGAAGAATTCAGAAATTCACAAAATACAGTACAGATCATAGTTAGCTTTACTGTTTGACGAAGCAAAAACGAAACAAAAATGCGTGTTTTTCACGTCAAAACCTCGTAGCATTTCCAGGCATGGCCAAACACCAAACGCATTTAATTTATTTTATAGGCATGTCTAACGGAAAGTCTACCCCATCCTACAATATGTTAAACGTATCATGAAATATTTTAAACCCGTCACGGAAAAAGTCAAACGCGCAAACAAATGTATTCAGTAATACTACAAAGATTCTTACTACACGTCATTAAACATAAAGTGGAATCGGTCTATAGTCTGTCAAGGACCCGTAAATGTAAATTTAAATTGCAATTGGAGCTGTATATGTGTTAAGTACATGCATCGCCTTTAGCTAGTGTGATGACTGTGCGTATATTTGAATAAATTTTTAATCCACAATTTCTTTTGAAACCTGGATGAATAAACCAAGATATTCTCTGAAATGGGTTTATTACAATATAGTCTAATTTGAGCCGACATAATAGGCATAACTTTTTAGAACAATATATGCACCAGTTGCGGCTAGTGTTCTGCCAAATTTGTCTTATAACGGAAAGGGAAGCGATTTACAAAATCTGCAAACCTGACATTCGGTTGTTTTCGAATTCGCTATTTCATACATAATATGTAACCGAAAATCTCCGCTTTTACATAGACATAGTTGTTTTACCCGTGCCTGCGGGTGCGTTCAGGACCGCGAAAAACATTTTCCGTTATTAACTGAACACTGTACCGCGTAGAACACGAACGTTCGCCGAACATTCGCCTTGCTGAACTCACTCCAAGAGTATCCGAGTACGTAATGTTATTACCCGTTTTCGGCAATGGGTGTCACCGTCTGATTGGTCGAGAATACACGCATATTTAATGAGATTTAGCAAAGATGGCGTCAACTGTTTGGAAAATAACATATTTTTGTGTGTGCAATTCATCAATCTACGCACATTTCGTGTATGCCACAGACTAAAAAGTAGACAGATAACACGGAATAACGAAACTGCCAATCAGAAAGTGTGATGCCTATGTATTTGACCGCTTCGGCATCTTAACTCAGGCTTATTACTGACAGTGCTTGAAGTTAGTTATCTCGAAAATTGTAAACAAAGACACGCATCGATAATCAAGTTTATCGGATTGTTTATCTTCAACATTGTTTTTTCGCGACCATGGGTAATTTTTTTGTGTCTGCGGCTCTCTTGCGACAATCAATAACTTTCTCATTATCAGTGACATCACATTTAATAAAACATGAATGATAATGCAGGTTACTGGGCCAATATTGGCCTAGTAACCTGCATTATCAGGGAAGTAGGCCCCAAATCTAAACCAATGAATTATCACATTTTACCTATTTGAACCTGAAATCCCAGAATTCCACTATTACAGTCATTATATAAGTATGATGTTGAATATTTTGAAAGCAATTTGACTGGAAGCTGGCTTTCAGTCAAATTAGTTTCAAAATATTCACCAGAATTTTGACACATTCGTAACAAATTTATTATTTTCTCTTGTCGGTTGAAATTGTTAATGCAATAGTAGAAGTACTCCATTGTTGGAGGCGATATTCCCACTCTGTATTATATTCATAGAATCACAATGACGTCATCACAATCAAATTTCCCATAATACCCTGGGAGATAGACCATTTTCAGAGGGGCTAATTTAACATTACAAGCAATGGGCCATTAAACCTTGATTACATTTTCTTTAATATATTGCGAAATTCACTCATGATTTCATGTTTTCTGATACCTGATGGGGTTATTACAGATTCTCAGACACAGGATTTAATGCTTTGAACTTCATGGAAAATGTAAACAATGCGTTTGTATGGGCAGTCCTCTTTAGCATGTAGTAAGTTTGCCCCAACTTTAATGGCGGCCGATCTCAAGATGCCAGGATGTGCGAAACTATGAATAATGTGTTTGATTTCTGCGCTAAAGTCTGAGGGCGGTGTATGACCATAACAGCCGCTGTCAGGTCATAGGGCCTAACAGTACATGTATATAGTGTATTACTGGCTATATATTGTGCCGTATATTTTAAACCAAATATCACTCATCGTGGCGTTGTAAACGTGGAATCAGACACTGATAGTAATGGTGAGACGGCTAATGTGTGGGACAGTGAATCTTCTGATGATGACATGTTTGACGATGAGGAAGCCACCACTACTGGAAAGACTTGAAGATGAACTTGAAGCTGGTACACTACAGATTGAGTGAACGTCTCCAATCAGTGACAAAGAGTTTGCCCTGAAGTTTGGGCTATTTTGGTGCATTCACCATGATCATTTGTGCCATTTGAATTTAATTAACTGTTGAAGTTTATTATATTGAATTAGCTCTAACTAACATGATTAGATATACCAATAACATACCAAGAGTCAGTAGTTAGTCACTGTTATAAGAATAGTACATTTTAGCAATTGACCCTTTAACACTCTAGATGGTGAAAACATGTTCTGTGGTGGCCTTGAGAAATGTCCATATGCAGAACAAGAATTATTTTTTTACCATGACTCAGTGAGTGGTCAAAACTGGCCTCTGAAATCAAATTGTCTTGAGAAATGACCATTTGCATGCCAAGAGAAAACTTTTAAGATTTTACCACTGGAATAACTGGCTTGATAACCAAGCTAGTCATTACAGTTCTAAATGTTAAAAAATTGCCTTGGCTTGCAAATGGGCATTTATTAACCCTTTAATGGTCAAATCAGCCATAACCAGCCTCTGCAGTGTTCCTGAGAAATGCCCTTTTGCTAACTAAGAGAATACTATTACTATCGAAAATTTATCACTGGAATGACTGGCTCCCAGAATACTCTTGATAAGCAAATTGACATTTTATGAGACAATTGGAATTTTCTTGACCAAATTTACCCGTTAAAGGGTTCAGCAGAAATTTACATTCTCTTGACAAATATTGGACAGTAAAGGGTTGTAAAGCTGGAGCTTTACTTACCTTTAACTACATTGTTCCGTTGTTCACAGTGGGGAAAAATTCCCAATCCTTGTTCCACTGAAGATCAAAGAAATGATGAAAACACCATACAACCTTTACTTACATGTACATACAATAAATAAGTCAAACCTGGTCATTTTGGATTTGATTAAATTGTTTATTCATTCACTTAAAGTAGGGTTGCACGATTATTCACTTTTCATAATCGCGATCATTTAAAAAAAATAATCGTGATCATACGATTAATCATGAACTATATTAACTACGTCAATGCTGCTTAGAGGACATTATTATGCTACTGCAGATTGTAAGATTATGGGTTAGGCACATGGGTATACATACATGGACAGAATACGCCAGTTGCTGATTGCAAACAGGAATGTATCAAGATTTTTCTAGACGGAAAACGGAAGGTACCGTATTTCGCGTAATTGTAGCCTATGCTCTAGTAGAAGCCCACCCCCTAACTTTGACATATGAGCTCCAATGATTTCTTAGCAGTTTCAAAATGGCAAAACTGTGGATTAGAAGCCCACCCCCTAGATTGTATAGGAAAATTTGTAAGAATAGCGTGTATAATAATAACAATTGTGTCACAGGGTGTGTCTACTTCAGACCGATCTCTGCCCTGATACATTTCCGGCCCCTCTAGAAGTCAATACAGGCCTCGTATTTGTAAATCTCGACCACCTATTAGACTTTTTTAAACTTTGGGAAAGTCACCCTATGCGCTTCAACTTTGAAGCTAAACCTACATGTATTTCCAATTCTACTTCAATACTAGTTGACCGATGTGACTGTTATTCCTGACGTTAGAGGCCTGAGGCCTGCTGTCAGATGTTCTTTCATTGTATCATTGTATTATTAGATTAATAGTAGGCCACATATGTTCAAGATATAATAAAGTTTATTCCACACTTTTGTAGTCAAAATGCGCTTAAAACAGTCTTGGCGTGATTAAATAGCTTCCTTATAAATATATTTTAAGACCAAATTTATGTAGCAAACAAGTACGGGAGAAAATGCGCATCAAGTTTGTAACGCTGATCAACATTAAATGATCATCCAAATTGAATTATTACGAACGACAATATAGCCGGCTTCTTAAGTTGGCGAGCCAGCGGCTCTTTTGCGATGGGAGGCGGCATGTTCTCGCGAGATATACGCTAACGGGAGTTTATCAAACGGGTACCCGTTATTCA
The DNA here is from genome assembly GCA_034401795.1 of Chaetoderma sp. LZ-2023a. Classification (NCBI taxonomy): domain Eukaryota; kingdom Metazoa; phylum Mollusca; class Caudofoveata; order Chaetodermatida; family Chaetodermatidae; genus Chaetoderma; species Chaetoderma sp. LZ-2023a. The sequence goes on from CM067360.1 coordinate 84,450,223, forward strand.
GATCAGGCTAATACTCAGTTCCTATCGCGCAATGATAATAAATAGAAATTCCCGACTTCCGATTCTCCGATTCCAGAATATTTATATCCGAGAATTCGCTCTAAAGTAAACTCTTCAGTTGGAGGCGAATCACGTGATTTGTATTTTTTTCGCGACGCCACTTTATATCAAATTGTGGATTAATTTTGATGTAATAAACGACCTTTATTAAAGGATATGCAATATTTAGGCGCTCAAATCAAATGATTTCTTTTCCCCGGTGATGTTTTGAGGTATACATTAAACATAGGCGTAGGCGGTGAGAATTTTTACGGGAGAAAGTGCGTTGAATTTCCATGGTATCAGTTTTAGAACTTTTTGGGGGAAACCGTTAGCGCATAGCTATTCAGAGAATGTGGAATGCGGGATAAGCGTGTGTGATTACAACAACAATGACACATAGCGACCAAGTGAACAATCTTTATTCATCTAAAACTAATCATGAGTCAATACAAACACATCAGTTATTTATTTAGTTTATTTAATCATTCACACATTCGGCTGATAGCCGGATGTTTGTTTCCATGATTGGTAACGCGAGCAGAGTTTCACACGCGTAAAAGTGTCTTTACAAAAATTTCAACATGGCGATTATACGATTATTTCATTTTATAACCGTCCACGATCATTTTGAATTATATAATCGCGATTAATCGAATAATCGAAAAATCGTGCAACCCTAACTTAAAGGTTTAATGTCATTGTTATTGAATGCTGCCATATTGATATAATGCAGAGTTTGCTCAAACAATCACCAACACAGACAGTAGCGCAAACCACCACTGATTACCAGCATGAGCAATATTATATAGGACCAAGATTAAGTTTACTTTACTGTTGATTTTGAGATTTGTATTGTTATCGATGATCAATAACAATACAAGTCCAGTCTCTAGAACAAAAGTAAACTATCTTGGTCCTATATAATATTGCCCATGCTGGTGATCAGCAGTGTTTTATTGTTATGCTACTATCTGTGTTGATGAATGATGTTGCTGGTCACAGGTCATATATTACTGATAGCTTAGTGGTCTTTCAAATTTTTGTCCTACTGTTCCAGATTTTGTACGCTTATTTTTGCAACATTTGTTTGTGGTCTCGCTATGTTTCAACAATAGCTGAAATAGAAAGTGAAACAAATATGATTACACAGGGAGTTATAAGCATTACATAATGGACCTTTCCATTTTATCCATCAATCATGATGTCATAATCAACTACATGATGCATAAGGATGACAACATACTCAATGACATAATGAATGACTTAGATAAGTATGTCAAACTTCACAGACACTTAATTGATGATGGACTATATATATTCTATTTAACCCTTTAATGGACAACTTTAGAGAAGAAAATTTTAATATCCACCTATTGAATGTCCAATTATAGAGGCCAAGAGAATGCAGTTTTTGAAAATTTATGACATTACTGACTCGGTCATTGAGCCAGTTACTTGTGTATTTGTGGTGAATTTTCAAAAAATTCTATTCCCTTGGCCTGTAAATGGACATTCCACAAGGCCATAAAAGCAGCCAGTTTTGGTCGGCATGACCATTAAAGGGTTAATAAAAATGATGTCAAATATTTTGAAACTAATTTGACTGGGAGTTGTTGCTGTCATATCAACAGCTTACATGTATAGTTTTCAGGAATTTGAGATTCAGGGAGTGCAGAGATCGATCCCAATGCAGGTAAAGCTTGGATGGAGCTTAGCTAGAGATGGGCGGGGCATAGCTAAAACTGGATTCCTCCATTGGTCAAAACTATAAGTATATCTGAGCGGTGGTAATGAACACCTGACCTAGCACTGTAATAGTAGCATTACAAATTAGCATTCTATCTGTGTTGGTACAAGTACATTATGTAATAAATTATTAAAAAGTGTACCAACACAAATACTGATAGAATGCTACATGTATTTTGACATGGTACTGGTGCACTGCCCGGTCAAGTGTTTACTACCACCACTCAGTCTCATGCCACAATAATAAATTAGCTACTATAATCTCACTGTCTGATTACAGCGTACATTGCTCATAGTGATATTCACTATACCACCGCGTACCTCACCGATAATATTTGTTAGAATAAACCAGCACAATTATAATCATGCCAGTTTATTCATTCATTTTGTTGGGTGACATGCATGGTGATACAGTGGTACCTGATAAGCACGCTGGATTATTCATTAATTTTTCTGGGTGGCATGCATGGTGGTTACAACTCAGGTGATGTGAAGTTTGATGCTCTCTGAGAGCATCTAGACTTCAAAGTTTTCCTGTGGAGAGTTGGTATTTCCAGGCGAGTGGCTGCTGAGGACAGTGAATCGTGCATGCAGGAGAGTGAAAGACTGATTCAAGTCAGACCACCAACGACCGATAGGAAAATATCTATTTGCAGAACAAGAGAAGACTATTTTCAAAAATTTATGACTGGAATGACTTGCTCGGTTATCGAGACAGTCATTCCAGTGGTAAATTTTCAAAAATAGCCTTTTCTTGGTCTGCAAATAAATATTTCTCAACACCACTGCAGAAACCGGTTTCGGATGATATGAGCTGGTTTCTGCCGATCCAGTTGCTTAGTGGGGTGAACTGTCCCACTTCCTCAAGAAATCATGGGTCATTTTGACAAATGTTGGATTAAGTACATACATGGAAGATATCTATGTCCTAAAATCCATTAGGCCAATGAACCATGTGTGAAGGTAATGATTGGATGGTGTGAATTTTAGAGTGCTAAATGGTGCAAGGGCCCTGCCTCCGCAAAACCCTGCATGAGTGTTAAAGTGTTATGTATATGATGTCATAATGAAATACATCATATGTAGGCTGACGTAGCTATATCTGTTAAACTTTTATGAGTCAGTTGTGCGAATTGTATGTCTTTACTGTTTACTAAACATTCTGTTGAATATTTAACAACAGACCCCAGTCAAATTACTTGAAATTAGTTTCAAAATATTCAACAGGTTAGCTAGCTGTATCTATAGTTACCATGAAATTTGGAATTCAGGATTCAAAGTACATGCTGATCCCAACACACGGTCGCAAAGCATCGATGGAGCCTACGTAGAGATGGCCGGGGAATAGCTAAAAGTGGATCCATCCATTACAAAATCTAAATTTCTGTTTTATCCTCATGCCAATTCCAGCTTTTGCTATATTTAACCCTTTCACCGACAGGTCCTGAAAACAATGTGGCATGTTAAATGATGGTGGTAGCCTAATTTTTCAATCCGAAAGAAAATTTCATTTTAGTATGATGACATTGGATTAATTACCTACCTACCTTTAAAATCTCCTCGAGTCATTTCTTTATCTCCATGTTTTGAAAAAATTAGGATACATTTGTCTCCATCCATTCATCATGCTATCTCCAAGGGAAGACTATTCTTTAAATTTTACCACTGAAATGACTGGCTCAATTATCGAGCCAGTCATTCTACTGGTAAATTTCCAAAAATAGTCGTCTTGCTCTGCTCACAGCAGAGGAATTTTTTCATATCTCTGATTTCTTACATTTATCAGCTAATACGGTTAGGTGATATAAATTTTCTCTGGCATCTTCTCTTCCTTGCCTTCTGTATGCCGATGTCAAGGACACTCGTCCTCCGATTGCTAAGCCGTTACCTTCGTGGAACTTGGCTTTGGTTCTTCAAGTGCTGGCAGGCCGTCATTTTGAACCTCTTTCCTCTATTAGTATTAACGGCTTCTGCTAGAAGGCGTTCAGAATTCATGCTTTTTCTGCTGAAAGGGAGAGATTTATAGGTTCAGGAGACAGTTTAGTTTTATATCCCAGAAGGGATTTTTTAATTTACAACTCAGTCTAACCGGTTTCCTGCTAGTCCGATCATTTTAAAATCATTATCATCTTTTTCGCCTTCTGACAAACTCTGGTGTCCTGTTAGGGCATTAAGAATGTACAAACAGCGAACTGATTTCAAAAGATTTGATCCTTCCTTTTTATGGTTTTCTTATGTGGAAGAGTTAGCTAAGCCAGTCTCAAAGTTTATGATATCCTGATGGATTTGGGAGACGATTAAGCTTTGTTACGAGATTGCTATTCCGGAACAAATTAATCTCTCCCATATTAAAGCTCACGATGTTAGAGGAATGGCTTCCTCTTTTGCACCTTTTGCCGGTTGGTATTTAGATGAAGTCATGCGGGTTGCAGGATGAAAATCTGAGTCCTCTTTTACAACCTTTTATCTGAAAGATCAGAGTGCAGCAGCCTCCTTTCGTAAAATTACGATTTTAACCAAAAAAGCTGAAGACCATTTACCAAGCACATCTTGCCATTTTCGTTAAGACTGTGCATCTGTACGAAATGGTGAGAGTTTATTTTTGTTTTTATTTATCTCTTTAAGTTCAAGTTTTCGTTATTTGATAGGTAATCATGGTGTGATTGATTTAAATGGACTATTATGTTATGTTATTAACATTTGGATAAGATTGGTTTGATTTTTATCCTTGTTTGTTGATTCTCAAATCGCCTCCCACCTAATGTTTTAAGTGGGGCACTGACCAAATCTACGGGTTTAGCAAGTAGTGTTTGAATAGTAATGGATGTTTTTGTGGTGTAATAACAACCCCCCACAGACCCCCCTTGCGGGTCCATATTTATAGGAATAGGCATGGGGAGGAGTGTATGCAAGCATAAAAATCTTATTCTGGTAGCTAAATGCAGATAATTGATTTAGCAAGTAGTGATTGAACGGTAAGTATGTTTTTATAGTGGTTAATAAAACAACAGAGCAACCCGCAAGGGGGGTCTGTGGGGGCGGATTTTAAACATCTCTATGTTCAACTTGGGAAGACAAGAGTAACCTCCTTTTATAGATATAAATGAGAACAACTTACAGGAAACAATGGCGTTGTAAAAATGTTGATTGATGGTTTATTTGATCATTTTACAACACTATATGGTATTTAATAAAGGTATAACACAATATTTAGACAGTAGTAAGACATTTCAAAGATCCAGTTGGAGTAGTACCATTATAGACATGTTAGAATGCGATCGTTATTCCTGACTGATTCCGATCCATAAAATGACATTTTCAGCTTGGAATTTTGCGATTCTGACGAAAAGTTCTGAGGGAAAAAATGTGACAAATACTTATCCATGTACATATATAGTGCGCAGTAGCTTTTTATAACATGTAATTTGAGCAAAAAAGTGCGCAATATGCACAGAATTTAACGGTAGTCTCTTCGAGGGTGAATTGAATTGGTTTTAGGACCCATCAAATTTACTTTCAAATTCTGGCTTTTATCAAGAGTGTTATGGAGGTAAGTATGTTCTCATGATGTGAAATAAGAAAATTGATCAACTTTCTTTTTCACGAGTGAGATGACATACTTTCCTCCCTCCCTAACAGGATCCCGGCCTCCACCCCACAGAGGCCTGGTCCTTTGGTTATTTGAATAGTTGCTTCTATGTCAGCCACTATTTGTGGGTGGGGTCTGACATGTGCATGACTGTGTACATTCCACCTGCCCAGTTGGGGCACGTAATATTTTATAATTCTGAATATTATTGAATTTAGAGCCGATATACTAGTATATGAGTGTTAGGGAGGTACATGTAAGCATGTCATCTCACTTGTGAAAAAGAAATTTGATAAATTTTCTTCATTTTCCGTACAAGTGTGTTTTTAGTCTTTAACATGAACCAATTTTGGTGTGAGCAAAAACTAGTCTCGCCATTACAAAATTGTGTAATGGGCGTGGTAAATTTCAGCACGTTCTGTTCGCAAAATTTAATGTAAAGTTGGTTGCAGGCGGTACTGTATATGTATGTGGGCATTCTCACCCTGGCACTTACCCGTACCACTCTGATGTCAGTATTCTATCTTTTGCTATGTAAATAGCACAGAAACTGGTGTACAATTTTCAACAATTTTGCTTGAAAATGTTGCTGTCTACAATAGCACCATCTTCCACCAAATTTGTTGAAAAATTAACACCAGTTCATCTTTTAATTTGATTTGAAAATTTAATGTTTTGACACCAGAGTGGTACGGGTAAATGCTGTGTGTGAAGGGGTTTAGCCGTAACATTAAGAACTGTGCACTTGTATTATATATACAAACATACAATTTCTGTCGGAAAATAGTGGCACTGTAAATTAATAATTGAACAGAAATACTGTCTTAATATTGGTTCTTTTTTTGGTGTTATTTCAGATGAATCTGAAGGTTGGGAGCGTGTTCATCGAGGGGGTAAAGTAAAATCGTCTAAACCGGCACAGAACCAGTCACGACCAAGTCGAGTGGACACAAGAACTCGCAGTGAGATGAAGATTACTTCATCAAGATGTAGCAAGCAACAACAGCTGCAGAATCAAACTCAGCAACATAAACATCACACATCTACTCCAAAGAATATTACACATTCACCTGAGAAAGAAATACGAAGAACGCAGAGTATAGATAGTGAGAAAGAAAACAAGCCTGAAAAGACTTTTGCAACTGTTTCTCATAGTGAGCGATCAGAAATAGACAATGTAAATCTTTATTGTGATGATGATAAGGAGTTACCCCATGAACCTCAGGAGAAGTGTGTCACGATAACAAATAGCCAGTCATCAGATCTAAAGAATGATGGTAATAGCGAGACCAATAAGCATAATCATCACATTAATGATAAGCTTAATAGTGAAAAAGACATGACTTTACATTCGACTAGTAGTGACGATCTGTTGAATGGCTATGTCAAGATTGATAAAGATTATGTTGAATGTGATACAAAATCTAAAGATGGACAGTTAGAACATTCGGTGTGTGATAATAATGGTGATGATGATAATGATGATGATACTTGTACCTACAAGAAGAATATGTCTAGCAATAATCAGTGTGAAACATTAGAAAGGATGAATACTGAATGGGAGAAAAAGGGTGGTGCTCCAGGTCTGCTGAAGACCATGATTACAGATACAGAGATCCAAGCAGAGGTTCTGCTTTCCTCACCCGATTCAGAAGAAGAAGAGGAAGACACTTCTATGTCGTTGAACCTCGCTGACATGGATGATGACGATGATGATGATTTAGTGGAGGAAGCCCTTGAGCATCAACTAGACAAGGTAGGAAATACAGTCATGTACATCCTAATTAGTCTCGCTACGAAATGTTGCGAAGTTAGAGGTCAAAGGTCAGGATCGCAGAAAAGTGTGCGGCTGGCAGAATCATTAACAACCTTGAGAAGGTTGTTGTTTGGATTTGATGAGTCCTTTTGATGTGTGGTTCAAATGGTCAATGGTTAAGTTCATCGAAACATGCTCCGCAATACATGTGCTTGTTTGCAAAAACAGTAATTAGTGAATCCTCAATTTTTTCACTCATACATGTCATACATGTACTCATCTAGACATTGCTGCTATGAAGTTTCAAGAGTTTTTGTATACAATAACCACACTTGGTGTATGGATGCATTGTAGGTTACTGCTGTGTCGCATATCAAAATTGAGTCAACCGGATCTACTTTTCATTTTTCACTGAGCATGATATAAAATTCTTGTCTGGCTTTTGGTTTTATGAGACTTTTGTGTACATTAAACAATCTTGCTGTATGGATGCACTGTACTTGTAGTATCAATTCATGGTTAACCCAACTTCAAGATTAATTGCATGCATTCAGCAAAACGCGGGTGTCAGTGGAAGGTGATGCACTGCATCACTAAAAGTGTAGTAATGTTTTCATCTAACAAGTCTAATAGTTAAATAATATATAGCAACAACAATGTACTAAGTTATTTATTCACCAACCTGTTTCCATCACTCATTACAGGTAGACGCTTAGGCCAAATCTAACCCTTTAACACGCGATCTGGCCAAAAATGGCTTCTGCACTTGAATAGTTATATATAGAATGTTTCAAAACAGAACGTGGCGGGAGCTGCCGATCAGCGATCGGTGGCTACAGGAGGAAAGGCGGGTTGTCAAAACAGGTCAGAACAGAGGTGACATATATATATATGTAATGTAGGAGGCCGACTGTTGTAGACTGTTTGAATCGGTGGGAGTCACGGATCGCCGATCCGCGGCTACAGGAGGGAAGGCGGGTTGTCAAAACAGAGGCTAGATAATGTTGCAGCAGCTCCTTATAACTTAACAGGTGGACACATGAACATCTATAATTTCCTATTAGAGAAATGACTTCCTACGTATATCTTGCAAGATATTTTATGAGCTATTTTATAAGACATCTTATGAAACATTTTATGAAACAATGCCTATCCTCTGCGTTGAAGGTATTATTTCCGCTTTTCAAAAAGCTGAACAATCAGGTCTTCCGTTAAGTAGTGTTTTACAAATCAACTGGGCCCATATTCGAGTCGTGAAACATAACGTTAAGTATGCGAGTGTCTTTATTGTGATAGATGGACATCGTTATCCATTACATTACTGTTTTGAGGGGGAGAAGCATGTAGGCCACTTAACAGCATCTCATGGTCGGAATTCCTCTCCTCAAATTCAAGTTCAGGAGTATGAAGGGGTTGCTAAGCCTGATGAGAAAACCAGCAATCTATACACATTGTTTAACTATGTAAACAAAGCTTTCTTCGATGAGGTCCATCGGATGATCCATGAAAGACGTATCGGAACCATCAACACATCAATTTTATGCCTAACTTGAGAGTAGTCAACATGACTCAGGATCAAATCTCAGATAAACCACTCGTGAATGGTGGGGCGTTGCTAGGTAACCCTATGGTCCGTGTACATCATAAATTCGATGGAGCTGGAAAGCCTATAGGTAAGTACTATGATAAATCCAATATTAACGAGGCGGATCAGTCCTAGGCAGCCGTTTGTATGAGAGGAGCTCCAGCTTATCGCTACAGACACACAGCTACCTCCACCGGGAGTGCTTACGTCGAGTAGACATCCTCCACTGACTGTTGGTTGATGTCACATGATGCTCATACGTTACCCAGCAGCTCTTCAACATCCATTGGAGTGATGGCATCCTTGTGACCATAAGCCAGGGTGTGAATACCATCGGGAGCGATCCATTGCTTTGTGTCTGAGGGGGTGAGGGTTGACTTGTTTTGGTAGACCCCGTAGAGGTGGTGACCCTCACTTCGCAGCATGTTCATACCATGGTGGAAGACCTTTCGCTCGAAGAGGCATTCCGTGTACTGCTCATGGCGAATCTGTCTAACCACAGCCTTGCGTAACCCTTTGCCTTCTTGACTTCCTGCTCATCCGACCGCTTGATGGAGTACATCTTTGGGTGTAGGCCAACAAACTCCTGGATTGGCACCCCGGCATACTCATCCTTCATCTTGCCCAGGACCTTATTGTTGTTAGTACTGTGCAGCGGGTGTGTTACTGGGTAGTCGCTTGTGTCATAGAGGTCACTCCTCGCAGCCATATCAGCATAGACATCCTCTGTATGAACCTCCAACAGGAAGCTGTTGGTGTCTGTGTACAGGAGCTCACAGTTCACACCATATAGCCACTTCAGCTCATTGTAGTAGAAGTCATACATCTGGCGCTTTGAGAGGTCCAGGGTGGATATTCCCACATAGACAGGGCGGTTCAGCAGCGTCTCATCTTGTACATGTGGAGAGCAGCGAGATCATCATCGAACACCTTCGCCCGGGAGAAGTTAGGCTTGGCTATTAGGTGGCGCAGCTTGTCCTCCTCGGATGACCGCATTAGCTTGACATTCACTCGCTTGCGCAAGTTCTCCATGGTTTTAACAAAGACAGCGTTATTCATCAGCTTGTAGAGATCCTCAAAGTCACTGTAGGCCTTCAAACAGAGCTCTGTGTTGAGTCGGATGTAAAGCTCCATCCACTGGTGACTGATTGAAGCGTAGACCCCTGTATATTTTCTTTAACCTCATACCCAGGCTGAGGTAGAACTTTAGGTTGTGGTGGTGTAGGACATAGCGCTCTTTGTCTCTCAGGTAAGGCACCAGTTTTTCAGCTGTCATCTCTGCTATCGACTTGCCAAATGAACACTGATACTCTGAGAGTCATTCTCCTTTTACCTTCATCCCTTCAGGCGCCAGCGGGTAGGCATTGTGCTTATCATGCAGCTCTTGTGGGTACTCAAGGTCGACCTCCAGGATGTAGCCCTTTTCATCATCATCGGGATGTTGTGTAATCTTTATGGCTAGCAATGAGTCATCAATGTCCTGTTCTGTAGGAATGACCCACTCAAACCCCCCCCCCCCCCCCCCCCCCCCCCCCCTCAGTCGGTGTTGACTCATTGCCCAGCCATAGAAATTGTTATCGTCCAGATACATAATGTGGCTTGTCAGCTGTTGTGGATTATAGCCAGCTAAGCCGCAGGCCAATGGTTGTTTGCCTTAGCATAGCGTTTGCTGACCATTGATACACCCCCCCCGAGTCCTTTCTCTATGAAGAGATGCATGTCGTAGTCAGTGAGGAGCTCCAGCTCCACACCTGTCTTCCTTAGAAGTACATCCCAGCTCAACCCTGGGCTTGTGTAATAGTGTGCTGGGTCCAGACGATACTGCTGGAGGCACGTGATGCGGAAGTTCTCAAAGACATCTGCAAGGAGCAGAGTGTCAGACCGCAGATAGATGTCATGATAGTCTCCCATGGTCTGGCAGCCGAACTGGGCCCAGACAGCATGTGCATGGTTGTAGTCGCTGTCAGATATTCCCTCGCCAGAGAGTTTACTGTAGAAAGCATCTTGAGGTAGGAGAGAGGTCTCATTGAAACGATGCCACCCATCCATGTACTCATTGGGGTATACACCTTTGCCGAGCAGGAGCTCATGCTTGGCAGTGCTAGGTTCATACTGTTTTGTAAGTGGGAATGTTGTGGAACTAGCTACCAGCTTGTCAAGTGATGCTGAGAGGAACTGGGCCGAGTTGATGAACCGCAGCCGACGGAGGCTGATGGAGATGTACTTCTCCATATTGTTGGGGATGCAGTTGATCTGTCCCTCTGTTTGGGAGATGGCCTGCACGCCATGATTAGGTGAGAATCATACCCATGCAGGTTGTGGAACATGACTGGGATGGTGGTGGTCTTAGAGTTGAGGCACAGCTTTAGATAACACACATTGTGTGCTTCTCCCCATGTGGCAGTGATCTCTGACACTATCTATGACTCTGTCACGAGTTAATGGTCTGTCGCACACATGGCAACTGACTGCGGTTTTATGAGCTCGCCAGTCCTCTCTGGGCATCTCCATCGGCTTAGGGTTGGCGAGCACGGTCGTTATCTTCTCTTCCCGTGCCAATCGATCCAGGAAATGCTTAGCTGCATCTTCTCGATACAGCACTGGTGGTTCACTGACACCGTCACAGCGGACCACAATGTATGAGAACCCACAGATCTCATGGTGTTGCATTTTGTGTGTGCTGCTCTGAGCAGGATTCGCCTCTGGCCCCTCTGTCTTGGTTGTTAGGGCTTCAAAGTTGGCATAGATGATGAATGGCACCTTGAGTTGCTTGTGGTAGTTGGTGAACTGTAGCATCTCCTGTCCTCTGTAGGCATTCTTATACGCATTGGTCTGTCACTGATACCACAGCACTCCGGTTTGTGTTTGATGAGAAGGTCTTCGCGAGAATAGCAATGTAGGCAGCATTCACAAAAGTGTTTACGTTCGTTATGCCGACTGGTCACGGAGCAGACGATTCAGGTCCTTAATCCAGGTATAGTGTTGCTCGCCGCCCTTCTCAATAAGCAGCAGATTTGTCCTAAGAATGCCTGGGTCAGTCTCACTCAGCTGCAGTGGGTAGACACCCTTGTCATGACCGAATACATTAATGGCCAGGCCATTCTGCCGCTCAACATGCTTAAGCTGGTGGAGAGGGGTTGGAGAATCTAAACCGCTCAAGTCAAGGGATGTCCCAGTGCCATAAATACTTCGATTCCACTGGGGATCACTGTCTGCAGGATAAGAGCAGCCAAGAGAAACCAGCAAAGACAGTGGTCATCGTTGTTCTAGACATTAACCACGGCACATTTTCGCTTAATCGAGGCAAGGAGACATGTAGTGGTTGATATCTGGTGATGTTGAGGTACAATGCATCAACCTGGTCGACGGCCCAGCCAGACCCCTCGCGGGTGTACCTCTCCAGGCCTTGCCTTTGGCCTCCTTCCCAGCCTCGCTAATATCGCTTGCCTTCAGGATGGCATGCTGCTTAGACCAGAACGGGGGATTTGTGGTGACCTGTGTCCTGTCATTCTTCTTGTGGAGGGTGATCTTGAGCAAGGCTGAACTTCACCCCCTTCATGTCGAGGACCTCTTCCACCAACTTCCTCTCTATCTTGTCCAGGTTTTTATCCAGGAAAGCTGTTGGGTCTTTTTCCCCATGTCCAGGAGGTTCCCATCCCCGCAGATAGTTCTTGATTGCATGTGGGACCTCCACAAATCCTGGTGGTATGTCCCTCATTTCCTGGAATAAAGCATCAAGAAAACTGTCGATCTCCTCATCTGTGAACTTGGGTGGGGTTTTTAGCTTTGGGTGGGGGGTGTGTGGTTTGCTTCTCGGGAGTGGTTGGTAGCTTCCTGCGTGGTGTTGGGGTTGGCTTCTCAGGAGTGGTTGGTAGCTTCCTGCGTGGTGTTGGGGTTGGCTTCTCGGGAGTGGTTGGTAGCTTCCTGCGTGGTGTTGGGGTTGGCTTCTCGGGAGTGGTTGGCAGCTTCCTGCATGGTGTTGGGGTTGGCTTCTCGGAAGTGGGTGGCAGCTTTCTGCATGGTGTTGGGGTTGACTTCTCGGGAGTGGTTGGCAGCTTCCTGCGTGGTGTTGGGGTTGGCTTCTCGGGAGTGGTTGGCAGCTTCCTGCATGGTGTTGTGGTTGGCTTCACGAAGCGGGTGGCAGCTTCCTGCATGGTGTTGGGGTTGGCTTCTCGGAAGTGGGTGGCAGCTTCCTGCATGGTGTTGGGGTTGGCTTCTTGGGAGTGGTTGGTAGCTTCCTGCGTGGTGTTGGGGTTGGCTTCTCGGGAGTGGTTGGCAGCTTCCTGCATGGTGTTGTGGTTGGCTTCACGAAGTGGGTGGCAGCTTCCTGCGTGGTGTTGGGGTTGGCTTCTCGGGAGTGGTTGGCAGCTTCCTGCGTGGGGTTGGGGTTGGCTTCTCGGGAAGGAGAGCTGCCAGGATCTTGACATAAGTGTTATGGCTAATAAGCCCCTGCTGCAACAATCTCGCCAAATTTTGAAGTACTTCATCAATGTCCATAGCAGATATTTACCTATACATTTGCGTTTCTCTAATATGGGGATTTTGATGGTCTGAACAATGGATGGGGGCCCACCGTGGTGGGGTGGGTGGGTTTGAAGTGGACCCTACATTATAAAACACATCACAGCCAATATATATATATATATATATATATATATATATATATATATATATATATATATATATATATATATATATACATATACAATGTATGGCCTCTCTGTTTTGATAACCCACGTCCCTCCTGTAGCTGCGGATCTGTGATCCATGACTCCCACCGATTAAAACAGTCTACAACAGTCGGCCTCCTACATTACACATATGTCGCCTCTGTTCTGACCTGTTTTGACAACCCGCCTTCCCTCCTGTAGCCGCCGATCGGCAGCTCCCACCACGTTCTGTTTTGAAATACCCTATATATAACTACCACTTGTCTTGTGAAATATACATTTGTAGACATAGAGATTATTTTTGAAGATTTTCCACTGGACTAACTGGCTCAAGAACAGAACTAGCCATTCCACTGATAAATCAAAAAAATAATCACGTCTTGGTCTGCAAATGGACATTTGCTTTGAGAAAATTGAAATTTTCTTGAACAAATTTATGCATTAAACGGTAAATGAAAGTGTAAGTAACCTATGGTTGTAAGCTTCTGATCTAGATCATACATGAGAGTCTTCAGTGGATACACTGATTTCAGTGTTTTTTGATAAAATTGGGATTTCAAAAACTTCTGCTTTTGATTAAAAACATGTACCTTTAAAACTACCTTTTTATAATGGGGGGGGGGGGGTTGGTGTTATATGTAAGTGTTTTTCAGTGTATTTCAAACTTTTTCAGTGTTTTTCTTCAGTTGCCACTCTCATCTCTGCTAGATACAGAAATCTGATGCCTCAATTTATTCAATGGCAGTTGGACGTACATCTTAGGCATGCACGATTATTCACTTTTCATAATCGCGATCATTAAAAAAAAAAAATCGCGATCATACGATTAATCATGAACTATATTAACTACGTCAATGCTGCTTAGAGGACGTTATTATGCTACTGCAGGTTGTAAGATTATGGGTTAGGTACTTGGGTATACATACATGGACAGAATACGCCAGTTGCTGATTGCAAACAAAGGAATGTATCAAGATTTTTCTAGATGGAAAACAGAAGGTACGGTATTTCGCTTAATTGTAGCCTATGCTCTAATAGAAGCCCACCCCCTAACTTTGACATATGAGCTCGAATGATTTCTTAGTAGTTTCAAAACGACAAAACTGTATTAGAAGCCCACCCCCATAACTCAGCAGATTGTACATGAAAATTTTTTTTAAGAGCAAATTTGTAAGAATAGCGTGTATAATAATAAGAATCGTGTCATTTTAAACTCACTAAGAGCCGAGGTAACAAACTAATTAGGCAGAACTTTTTTGCAAACCGAATTACGAATAGTTGGAATAGCTTACCAAATGAAGTAGTTAGTTCCGTAAGCCTAAATATCTTAAAAAATAAACTGGATTCATTTTGGTCAGATTTTTTGTATACACAAGAGCCAGTACACAATCATTATCTTTCCTTTACCTCGAAACAAATTAACTACGCAATAAGCATAATGTAGTCGCCATCTATCTACAGGCATTTTGCCTATAAGGGTAGTATATGATAAGTATAAGTATAAGTGTCATAGGTTGTGTTTACTTCAGCCCGATCTCTGCCCCGATACATTTCCGGCCCCTCTAGAAGTCAATACAGGCCTCGGATTTGTAAATCTCGACCACCTATTAGATTAATACTTATAGTAGACCACATATGTTAAAGATATAATAAAGTTTATTCCACACTTTTGGAGTCAAAATGCGCTTAAAACAGTCTTGGCGTGATTAAATACCTTCCTTATAAATATATTTTAAGACCAAATTTATGTACCAAACAAGTCCGGGAGAAATTGTGCATCAATTTTGTAACGCCGATCAACATTAAATGATCCAAATTGAATTATTATGAACGAAGATATAGCCGGCTTCTTAAGTTGGCGAGCCAGCGGTTCTTTTGCGATGGGAGGTGCCGTGTTCTCACGAGATATTATACGCTAACGGGAGTTTATCAAACGGGTACTCGTTATTCAGATCAGTATAATACTCAGTTCCTATCGCGCAATGATAATATATAGAAATTCCCGAGTTCCGAGTCCCCGATTCCAGAATATTATATCCGAGTACTCGCTCTAAAATAAACTCTTCAATTGGAGGCGTTTCACGTGAGGTGTATTTTTTCGTGACGCCATTTTATATCAAATTGTGGATTAATTTTGATGTAATAAACGACCTTTATTAAAGGATACGCAATATTTAGGCGATCAAATCAAATAATTTCACTTCCCCTGTGATGTTTTGAGGTATACATTAAATATAGGCGTAGGCGGTGAGAATTTTTACGGGACAAAATGCGTTGAATTTCCGTGGTATCAGTTTTAGAACTTTTTTGGGAAAACCGTTAGCGCATAACTATTCAGAGAATGGGGAACGCAGGATAAGCTTTTGTGATTACAACAACAATGACAAAGAGCAACCAAGTAAACAATCTTTATTCATCTAAAACTAATCATGAGTCAATACAAACAAATCAGTTATTTATTTAGTTTATTTAATCATTCACACATTCGGCTGACAGCCTAATGTTTGTTTCCATGATTGGTAACGCGAGCAGTTTCACAAGCATAAAAGTGTCTTGAAAAAAATTTCAACATGGCGATTACACGATTATTTCATTTTATAATCGGCCACGATCATTTTGAATTATATAATCGCGATTAATCGAATAATCAAAAAATCGTGCAACCCTAGTACATCTACAGATAATATACATTGTACTCTATCTCTTTATCTATCCATCCATCCATATCCATTCATTCATTCATTCATTCATTCATTCATTCATTCATTCATTCATTCATTCATTTCAGGCTCTAGCCAGTGCGTTGGATGAAGAGGACAACCTGAGTACTGAGCTGGAGATGGAGCAGGAGCAAGCCCTGGCATCTGCTATGCAGCAGGAGGAGAGCTTTCTACAGGAGATAGCATTACAGGAGAGTACAGAAATACAGGCAGGTTTTCTGTGTGTTAGGAAAAGGCACCTTAAACATCGCCATTTAAAAAGATTAAATTAGAAATTATTTCTTGATATTGCGCTATTGTACAAACACTTGATACATGGTCCGAGAAAGAGCAGAAGTGTTTGATTGAGGTGTGTGGTGCATTGGGGGTGAAGTATTCGCTACATTAAAGATTAGTTTTAACAAAAGAGAACCAACTACATTTCTCCGTATATATTCACGATTATTTGATTATTTAATTTTTCATCATGATAAATCATGATTAAAACAATAGTTGTGATTTTCGATTTAATCATGTAATCACACAAATCTAGAGGAACGTCAATTATAAAGCCGATATTCTACTTAAGATATACAAAGATAAATATAAGTTGTTAAATAGTTTTTAACTAATTTGTTTGGAACCTGCTGCTACCTTAGGACGGTTGATTGGGTGGTTGATTGGGTGGTTAATTTTATGGTTGGTTGCTTATTTGAGTGGTTGAGTGGTTGGGTGGTTGATTATGTGTCTGGGTGGGTGTTTGGTTGGGTGGTTGGTTGGGTGGTTGGTTGGGTGGTTGGTTGTGGGTTTGGGTGGTTGGTTGGTTGACTGGGTGGTTGGTTGGTTGGCTGGGTGGTAGGATGGCTGGGAGGGTGGTTGGTTGGTTGTGTGGGTGGATGATTGGGTGGTTGGTTGGGCGGTTGGTTAGTTTGGTGGTTAGTTGGGTGGTCGGTTGGGTAATTGATTGGCTGGGTGATCGGTTCGGTCTGTCCATCCTTCTTTCCTTCTATCCTTGTATCATTCAATCATTTGTTTATTCATTAATCTGTTTTAGAGAGAAAATTACACACAGAAAATGACTTTATTTCTCAACACAATGATAATCTTTGAAATCAATACCTATGGAAACTGCTGACATTTGAGTAACTATATTACAAAGCAAAAGTTTTAATCAAAATTACTCATTCAGATCAAAGATTTTCAAACAAGGCCATCAGTCACGTATTTCTTTGAAATGTGTCCTTTGCATTCCAAATTATTTATTATACTTTGAAAAGGTCACTTAAGCGCCTTTCAAATGATCTCACGGTTCACATCAAAGTCAGATTACTAGTTGGCTTTGAACCAGTGAGCAGTCCGCCGCTAAGCCATTGAAAGTAGCTTAATCTTTAACACCTTTCCAAATTGAAACCAACTCATTTATCCAGAGCTCAATTAGTCAACAATACATTAGTACAATGAATTATAACACCTTTTTAGTGGCGTGTACCTCAAAGCAAACAACTTAGTAACTTTAAAGAAAAGGATTAAGTCTCAAAGACATTCACTTGCCCAATAAATAGTAGGGCAAACTGTTGGACTGGTAGATTTGTCTAATAGGCTGCTGAAGAAGTGTGTAAACACGAAACGCGTCCAGCCCTCTGACGATGTGAAAAATTTCATTACTGTGTATTCCTGTGTATTTCTGTGTATCTCTGTGTATTCCTGGATAGTACTGTATTCCTGTATTGCTGTGAGTAAGTTATAATATTTATATTGTTATTTCTGTATTGCCTGTCCTTAAATATTAAATATTTTCATGTCACCACTAATCATTACTACTAACCACATTTCTCTTATTTCAGCCTTGTAAATTAAGCCCTCTTGCATTAGAAATATATATATATAGACAGACAGACTAGCTGACAAACCTCCCACCTGTAGAGTGTGCGCCTGGTAGCGTTTTTGTACTGATTGACTGTCTGGCTGCATTAGAGTTTGATCGGTTGATTGGTTGGTTGGTTGTTTGTGCCCTACTGGATTTGACTGGTTGCTTGATTTGATTGTTTGTTTGACTTGATTGCTTGCAGCACTTATTATTTGACCTGATTGGTTGCGTGATTTGATCTGCGTGATTTGTTGCTTGAGTTGATTGGTTGCTTGATCGGTGGCTTGAATTGATTGGTTGCTTGATCTGATTAGTTGCTCGATCTGATTGATTGCTTGATTGGGGGCTTGAGTTGTTCTTGATTTGACTAGTTGCTTGATTTGACTAGTTGCTTGATTTGATTGGTTGTTTAATTTGATTGCTTGCTTGATTTGAGTGTTTGTTTGATTGGTTACGTAATTTGTTGCTTGAATTGATTGGTTGCTTGATCGAATTAGTTGCTTGATCTGATTGATTGCTTGATTGGGGGTTAGAGCTGTTGCTTGATTTGACTAGTTGCTTGATTTGATTGGTTGTTTTATTTGATTGGTTGTTTCATTTGATTGCTTGCTTGATTTGATTGCTTGCGTAACCTGTTGCTTGATTGGTTACATGATTTATTGATTGAATTGATTGGTTGTTTGAATTGATTGATTGCGTGATTGATTGTTTGATTTGGTTGGTTGCATGATTTGTTGTCTAATCTGATTGGTAGCGTGATTGGTTGCTTGTATTGATTGGTTGCATGATTGATTGGTTGCTTGAATTGATTGTCTGAACTGATTGGTTGCGTGATTGATTGTTTGGATTGATAAGGTGGTGGACGGGTTGTTTGCCGATTTGCCAACTTGATTGATTGCCTGGTTAATTAAGATTGATTAAGATTAATTAAGATTGATTGAGATTGGTTAAGATTAATTGAGATTGATTAAGATTAATTGAGATTGATTGAGATTAATTGAGATTAATTGAGATTAATTGAGATTAATTGAGATTAATTGAGATTAATTGAGATTAATTGAGATTTAGATTGATTGATTGACTGTGATTCCATGGCTAGACAACGCGGGGGTAGGCGAAGGGCTGGTGATGACGCTGAATCACACCACCCATCATCTGCTCACGCACGCCTGGTTAAAGTATACTACATGGTAATCCAATGTTTTCACCACCTGGGTGTGCTGAACACGCATCTAGACAGCGACACCGTGCCAAATGGCCTCGGTCGAAAGGTCAAGAGTTTGACAGACTTCTGCAAACCGGCCATGCCAGATGCTGAGGTCCACTTCGACATTCGTAATGTCAACTTTGAATGGGCGAAAACAATGATTAAAACATGGGTTCGCCACTATAACTGTAAACTAGGAGTCCTCCGTTCTGAGCTACTCTCAGCCCAAACTCTTCCTTATTTAGACCTTGGTCGGGCTAAGTCCACTGCAATCCATTGGGCCAAAAAGAATTATCACAGAAAATTGGATCACAACGCCATCTCAGCATTTTATGATTTTATTAGACCACTTGATCCGAATTATAAGCCTGTTACTCAACCACCAAATGTCACCCCTGTTAGCAAACCAGTACAAAATGCAAATTTAGTACAATCCGCTCATCCCAAAAAGCGGCTACATTCACCTGCAGAGGCCTCACCACCACTAAAACGTCCAGATAAACAACCGTCTCCCATTAGCTCTCTTCCTGGCACATCCAGTGACCACAGTATTTACATTCCAGTGGACCCCTGTATGATCCCTCTACCAGAATCACCTCCACCAGCGCCACCATTCTCTCCTGAGGATTTTCCTCCTCTTCCGCAGAGGGTGTCAAATGCCAAAGGTGCTAGTAAACAGCCGGGTCCAAGGACCCGAGCTGCACAAAAGGTCCCTCAACCACGATTCACACCATCTCATGCGCCAGACCAAAGAAGCCCACACCCTTGGAACAGAATAAGTTCTGGAAATTCAGGAATGAGGCCACCAACAAACCAAATTGGCAACTTCCGACCCTCGACAAAAAGATCTTGATCGTCGGAGATTCAAACTTGAGTCGGATTAATGTGGATCCCCATCCAGATACTCAGGTTGCCTGTTTCCCTGGAGCATCGATTAATGATCTCAGAACGATCATTAATAAATACACAGGGAAATTGCAACCTGAGAAAGTAGTCCTCACCATAGGAATAAATGATAGGAATAATCTGATCTCAGCCTCCGAGTATCGACTTAGGCTATTATTCAGTATGGTACGAAAGAAATTTCCCAAGTCTAGGATCTACTTCACTGAACTAAATTTCTCCGCAACCTCGACACCTCAGCAAAAGCAGGCACTCGATGCAATTAATCGGACTGCCGCGTCAAGCAAGGCCAAATCCCCTGAGTCCAGGGTTATTGTCATACCCAGTCTTGCTTCGACAGAATTCGAAGTGGGTCATGACAATATTCATTGGACTGAGAGGACAGCAAATGACATGTATAATAACTGGCTTGTGGCCCTTAATTTAAACTAAACTCGGGTCAAGGTACCAACCACCCAGAAATGGGACTGGGTAGTAATATTGTAAACTTAACCGGCTCCGCATTAGGCGAAGCAGAACAGTCACTGCTTAATTTTGGCTTGACTTTTGTCCCAACACCAAAACATAAAACAGGTTTGGATGCAGATTTAGATAATGGCTTTACTGAAACTGCTGAGTTTGGTCACCGTGTGAAATTAGCTGATTTTTTTCAAAACTCCAATAGTAATATTCCACTATTCATTGAAAAAACTGGCTGGGCTCCAAACTTAAAATGTGTTGACCCAGCAATCGGTGAAAGTATAAAACTTTACTCTGAACGTATTGAAAATACTACATTTCCAAACGATCAGCAAAATTTATCTTATGAGCAACGCCAGGCCCTATTAGGTTTATCTAGAAAAAGTGAAATTGTCATCAAACCTGCGGATAAAGGATCGGCTACTGTAATAATGGATAAAGACCACTACATCAAAGAAGCGCATAGACAGCTTAGTAATCCGAAGCATTACCAAAAACTAAATGAACCACTTTGGCAAAATAACTGTAGCAAATTCAACAAAATTCTCCAAAAAATGGTTGATAACAAGAAGATAACTGAAAAGCAATATAAATACCTGTGCGCAAAAGATGATTCGAAACCACGTACATTTTATCTTCTTCCTAAAATCCATAAGTCTGTTGACTTGTGGACCGACCCTATGACACCACCAGGGCGACCCATCATTTCAGATTGTGGTTCGGAATCATATAGGATTAGTGAATTTATCGACTACCATCTTCAGCCAATTGCAAATAGACATTTTAGCTATCTGAAAAACACTGAAGACTTCCTAGCCCAGGTCTCTAAGATCTCGGTCCCTCCAAATTCATTCTTAATTACAATGGACGTCGATGCTATGTACACAAACATTGACATCGAAAAGGGTCTAAATTCAATTCGTAGAGCATTTGCCGACTATCCTGACACCAACAGGCCCGACAGAGAAGTAATAGCTCTATTAGAGCTTAGTCTGAAGGGCAATGACTTTGAATTTGCTGGTGAAATTTTTCAACAAATTTGTGGCTGCGCAATGGGTAAGCGTTTCAGCCCAGGTTTCGCTAACCTTTACATGGCAGAGTGGGAAAAGGAAGCACTCGAAAACTGTCCAAATCAGCCGCTCATTTACCGCAGGTACCTCGATGATATTTTCGTGATCTGGCAACATAGTAAGGAAGCATTTACCGAATTTCTGGCCATTCTGAATAATCATGATCCGAATATCAAACTAAAAGCTCAAATCGATGAGCTGTCCGTAGATTTCCTAGATGTAACTTTATACAAAGGTATAAAGTATGAAACAACTGGTTACTTAGACTACAAAGTTTATTTTAAGCCAACCGACTCGCATCAACTACTACACAAGAAATCATTCCATCCTCCGCATACTTTCAAGGGACTTGTAAAATCACAAATAATCCGTTTTCATAGAAATTCGAGTGATAAGAAAAACTTTGAATCATCATGTTCGACCTTATTCAAAGCCCTCAAACCGAGAGGGTACTCTTCTCGGTTCCTGCGCAAAATAAAGTCTGAAACTTTGCATAATTTGGAGATCATTCCAGATAATGCCAGAAATTCTCGGCCTACCAAAATTTGTCATAATCGTCCGATTATTGGTGAAGGAGAATCTCGGAAATGTGAAAAGAAAAGGTGTAAATTGGATAAATTTCTTCCTTCCCAGAGTACATTCACGAGCTTTCAAAACAAAAGCAAATTTCAAATTCAGTCGAAATTAGATTGCGATTCTGAAAATGTCATTTACTTAATTTCATGCAAATTGTGTCAAAAGCAGTATGTTGGCGAAACAAAAAATCGACTAAGATGCCGAGCAACCAGACACCTTTCAGATATTAGACTAGAGGAAGACACACATGTGGCTGAACATTTTAATCTTCCTGATCATTTAGTCACCCGTGACTTTGAAATTATGCCCATCGAACAGCTACCTCTTTCAGACACAACAGAGGAAACTGATAAACAAAGATCACTAAGAGAATCGTTTTGGATTAAAGAACTCGAAACACAATGGCCAAGGGGCGTAAATTCGGACCCATGCCTCTCGGATCAACGTGAGATTATCCCATTTACTCTCACATACAATCGGAAAAATGTTGAAATTGCGAAAATCCTAAAGGATGAGTATCACAAATTACAGGACAATTTAAAACAACCATTCAACAAGCGTCCAGTAATTGCATTTAAGAAAAATCCTAATCTACGCGACATCTTGGTAAAAGCGAAACTCAAATAAGTGTTCAAAACATCAATCAATGATTTATCATTGTATACTAATCAGGCCATATGGCATCTATTAAACAAAATTGACAATCTCAGGTGATAAAATAAGCAAAAATATTTTCAATTTTTTTCAATTTTGAAAATTCTGAGCCGGTGCGTTTACAATATTACATACATACATGCCAGTGCCAGTTCCGTTATTTTATTACTTTATAAATCCATAACTTGTATATAATATTCGTCTACATCGTCAGGCAATCTATCAGTCCTTCATTAGATCCACCTAATAAAAGGTGTATAGAAATCTCATCTTCTCCACATAAATGGTTAAATTGAACCGATTATTACCTTTTGAATTGCATGATTGTTTAGTCCAGAAAACTGCCATTCATTCCATCCTTCCTCCCTCTATCCTTCCATCTACCCGTCATTTCGTTCCTTCATTCGTTCATTTATTACCTCATTTCTTCATTCTTTCTAGCCTTGCTTCCTGCTTTCCATCCACTGGCATCTGTTCATTCGCTCGTTCGTTCGTCCGTCTGTCCGACCGTCCATCCATCAGTCCGTTCGTTCATTCATTCATTCGTTCGTTCGTTCGTTCGTCCATTCTTTCTTCCTCCCTTTCCTCCATCCTTTCCTGCCTCCTTTCCTCCATCCTCCCCCCTCCTTCCTTCCTCCATCCCTCCCTCCCTCCTTCTCCCTCCCTCCTTCCTCCCTTCCTTCCTTCCTCCCTCACTCCCTCCCTCCCTCCCTCCCTCCCTCCCTCCCTCCCTCCTTCCTCCCTCGCTCCTTCCTCCCTGCTGCGTCCTCCCTCTCTCCATCCCTTCATTTATTCCTTCCAGCCATCCATTTTTCCTTCCTTCCTTCCAGCCTTCATCTCTTTCATCTTTCCTTCCTCCCATCATCCCATTCTTCCTTCAAGCCCTCATTCCTTCCATCTTTCCTTCCCCCTACCCTCGCTTCCATCTGTCCTTCCATTCATCCATCATGGTTGCTTGGTTGATTGGGTGGTTGATTGGGTGGTTAATTTTATGGTTGGTTGCTTATTTGAGTGGTTGGGTGGTTGATTATGTGTCTGGGTGGGTGTTTGGTTGGTTGGTTGGGTGGTTGGTTGGGTGGTTGGTTGGGTGGTTGGTTGTGGGTTTGGGTTAGTTGGGTGGTCGGTTGGGTAATTGATTGGCTGGGTGATCGGTTCGGTCTGTCCATCCTTCTTTCCTTCTATCCTTGTATCATTCAATCATTTGTTTATTCATTAATCTGTTTTAACCTTTTGAATTGCATGATTGTTTAGTCCAGAAAACTGCCATTCATTCCATCCTTCCTCCCTCTATCCTTCCATCTACCCGTCATTTCGTTCCTTCATTCGTTCATTTATTACCTCATTTCTTCATTCTTTCTAGCCTTGCTTCCTGCTTTCCATCCACTGGCATCTGTTCATTCGCTCGTTCGTTCGTCCGTCTGTCCGACCGTCCATCCATCAGTCCATCCATTCGTTCGTTCATTCATTCATTCGTTCGTTCGTCCATTCTTTCTTCCTCCATTTCCTCCATCCTTTCCTGCCTCCTTTCCTCCATCCTCCCCCCTCCTTCCTTCCTCCATCCCTCCCTCCCTCCTTCTCCCTCCCTCCCTCCTTCCTTCCTCCCTCCCTTCCTTCCTTCCTCCCTCCCTCCCTCCCTCCCTCCCTCCCTCCTTCCTCCCTCGCTCCTTCCTCCCTGCTGCATCCTCCCTCTCTCCATCCCTTCATTTATTCCTTCCAGCCATCCATTTTTCCTTCCTTCCTTCCAGCCTTCATCTCTTTCATCTTTCCTTCCTCCCATCATCCCATTCTTCCTTCAAGCCCTCATTCCTTCCATCTTTCCTTCCCCCTACCCTCGCTTCCATCTGTCCTTCCATTCATCCATCATGGTTGCTTGGTTGATTGGGTGGTTGATTGGGTGGTTAATTTTATGGTTGGTTGCTTATTTGAGTGGTTGAGTGGTTGGGTGGTTGATTATGTGTCTGGGTGGGTGTTTGGTTGGGTGGTTGGTTGGGTGGTTGGTTGGGTGGTTGGTTGTGGGTTTGGGTGGTTGGTTGGTTGACTGGGTGGTTGGTTGGTTGGCTGGGTGGTAGGATGGCTGGGAGGGTGGTTGGTTGGTTGTGTGGGTGGATGATTGGGTGGTTGGTTGGGCGGTTGGTTAGTTTGGTGGTTAGTTGGGTGGTCGGTTGGGTAATTGATTGGCTGGGTGATCGGTTCGGTCTGTCCATCCTTCTTTCCTTCTATCCTTGTATCATTCAATCATTTGTTTATTCATTAATCTGTTTTAGAGAGAAAATTACACACAGAAAATGACTTTATTTCTCAACACAATGATAATCTTTGAAATCAATACCTATGGAAACTGCTGACATTTGAGTAACTATATTACAAAGCAAAAGTTTTAATCAAAATTACTCATTCAGATCAAAGATTTTCAAACAAGGCCATCAGTCACGTATTTCTTTGAAATGTGTCCTTTGCATTCCAAATTATTTATTATACTTTGAAAAGGTCACTTAAGCGCCTTTCAAATGATCTCACGGTTCACATCAAAGTCAGATTACTAGTTGGCTTTGAACCAGTGAGCAGTCCGCCGCTAAGCCATTGAAAGTAGCTTAATCTTTAACACCTTTCCAAATTGAAACCAACTCATTTATCCAGAGCTCAATTAGTCAACAATACATTAGTACAATGAATTATAACACCTTTTTAGTGGCGTGTACCTCAAAGCAAACAACTTAGTAACTTTAAAGAAAAGGATTAAGTCTCAAAGACATTCACTTGCCCAATAAATAGTAGGGCAAACTGTTGGACTGGTAGATTTGTCTAATAGGCTGCTGAAGAAGTGTGTAAACACGAAACGCGTCCAGCCCTCTGACGATGTGAAAAATTTCATTACTGTGTATTCCTGTGTATTTCTGTGTATCTCTGTGTATTCCTGGATAGTACTGTATTCCTGTATTGCTGTGAGTAAGTTATAATATTTATATTGTTATTTCTGTATTGCCTGTCCTTAAATATTAAATATTTTCATGTCACCACTAATCATTACTACTAACCACATTTCTCTTATTTCAGCCTTGTAAATTAAGCCCTCTTGCATTAGAAATATATATATATAGACAGACAGACTAGCTGACAAACCTCCCACCTGTAGAGTGTGCGCCTGGTAGCATTTTTGTACTGATTGACTGTCTGGCTGCATTAGAGTTTGATCGATTGATTGGTTGGTTGGTTGTTTGAGCCCTACTGGATTTGACTGGTTGCTTGATTTGATTGTTTGTTTGACTTGATTGCTTGCAGCACTTATTATTTGACCTGATTGGTTGCGTGATTTGTTGCTTGAGTTGATTGGTTGCTTGATCGGTGGCTTGAATTGATTGGTTGCTTGATCTGATTAGTTGCTCGATCTGATTGATTGCTTGATTGGGGGCTTGAGTTGTTCTTGATTTGACTAGTTGCTTGATTTGACTAGTTGCTTGATTTGATTGGTTGTTTAGTTTGATTGCTTGCTTGATTTGAGTGTTTGTTTGATTGGTTACGTAATTTGTTGCTTGAATTGATTGGTTGCTTGATCGAATTAGTTGCTTGATCTGATTGATTGCTTGATTGGGGGTTAGAGCTGTTGCTTGATTTGACTAGTTGCTTGATTTGATTGGTTGTTTTATTTGATTGGTTGTTTCATTTGATTGCTTGCTTGATTTGATTGCTTGCGTAACCTGTTGCTTGATTGGTTACATGATTTATTGATTGAATTGATTGGTTGTTTGAATTGATTGATTGCGTGATTGATTGTTTGATTTGGTTGGTTGCATGATTTGTTGTCTAATCTGATTGGTAGCGTGATTGGTTGCTTGTATTGATTGGTTGCATGATTGATTGGTTGCTTGAATTGATTGTCTGAACTGATTGGTTGCGTGATTGATTGTTTGGATTGATAAGGTGGTGGACGGGTTGTTTGCCGATTTGCCAACTTGATTGATTGCCTGGTTAATTAAGATTGATTAAGATTAATTAAGATTGATTGAGATTGATTAAGATTAATTGAGATTGATTAAGATTAATTGAGATTGATTGAGATTAATTGAGATTAATTGAGATTAATTGAGATTAATTGAGATTAATTGAGATTAATTGAGATTAATTGAGATTTAGATTGATTGATTGACTGTGATTCCATGGCTAGACAACGCGGGGGTAGGCGAAGGGCTGGTGATGACGCTGAATCACACCACCCATCATCTGCTCACGCACGCCTGGTTAAAGTATACTACATGGTAATCCAATGTTTTCACCACCTGGGTGTGCTGAACACGCATCTAGACAGCGACACCGTGCCAAATGGCCTCGGTCGAAAGGTCAAGAGTTTGACAGACTTCTGCAAACCGGCCATGCCAGATGCTGAGGTCCACTTCGACATTCGTAATGTCAACTTTGAATGGGCGAAAACAATGATTAAAACATGGGTTCGCCACTATAACTGTAAACTAGGAGTCCTCCGTTCTGAGCTACTCTCAGCCCAAACTCTTCCTTATTTAGACCTTGGTCGGGCTAAGTCCACTGCAATCCATTGGGCCAAAAAGAATTATCACAGAAAATTGGATCACAACGCCATCTCAGCATTTTATGATTTTATTAGACCACTTGATCCGAATTATAAGCCTGTTACTCAACCACCAAATGTCACCCCTGTTAGCAAACCAGTACAAAATGCAAATTTAGTACAATCCGCTCATCCCAAAAAGCGGCTACATTCACCTGCAGAGGCCTCACCACCACTAAAACGTCCAGATAAACAACCGTCTCCCATTAGCTCTCTTCCTGGCACATCCAGTGACCACAGTATTTACATTCCAGTGGACCCCTGTATGATCCCTCTACCAGATTCACCTCCACCAGCGCCACCATTCTCTCCTGAGGATTTTCCTCCTCTTCCGCAGAGGGTGTCAAATGCCAAAGGTGCTAGTAAACAGCCGGGTCCAAGGACCCGAGCTGCACAAAAGGTCCCTCAACCACGATTCACACCATCTCCATGCGCCAGACCAAAGAAGCCCACACCCTTGGAACAGAATAAGTTCTGGAAATTCAGGAATGAGGCCACCAACAAACCAAATTGGCAACTTCCGACCCTCGACAAAAAGATCTTGATCGTCGGAGATTCAAACTTGAGTCGGATTAATGTGGATCCCCATCCAGATACTCAGGTTGCCTGTTTCCCTGGAGCATCGATTAATGATCTCAGAACGATCATTAATAAATACACAGGGAAATTGCAACCTGAGAAAGTAGTCCTCACCATAGGAATAAATGATAGGAATAATCTGATCTCAGCCTCCGAGTATCGACTTAGGCTATTATTCAGTATGGTACGAAAGAAATTTCCCAAGTCTAGGATCTACTTCACTGAACTAAATTTCTCCGCAACCTCGACACCTCAGCAAAAGCAGGCACTCGATGCAATTAATCGGACTGCCGCGTCAAGCAAGGCCAAATCCCCTGAGTCCAGGGTTATTGTCATACCCAGTCTTGCTTCGACAGAATTCGAAGTGGGTCATGACAATATTCATTGGACTGAGAGGACAGCAAATGACATGTATAATAACTGGCTTGTGGCCCTTAATTTAAACTAAACTCGGGTCAAGGTACCAACCACCCAGAAATGGGACTGGGTAGTAATATTGTAAACTTAACCGGCTCCGCATTAGGCGAAGCAGAACAGTCACTGCTTAATTTTGGCTTGACTTTTGTCCCAACACCAAAACATAAAACAGGTTTGGATGCAGATTTAGATAATGGCTTTACTGAAACTGCTGAATTTGGTCACCGTGTGAAATTAGCTGATTTTTTTCAAAACTCCAATAGTAATATTCCACTATTCATTGAAAAAACTGGCTGGGCTCCAAACTTAAAATGTGTTGACCCAGCAATCGGTGAAAGTATAAAACTTTACTCTGAACGTATTGAAAATACTACATTTCCAAACGATCAGCAAAATTTATCTTATGAGCAACGCCAGGCCCTATTAGGTTTATCTAGAAAAAGTGAAATTGTCATCAAACCTGCGGATAAAGGATCGGCTACTGTAATAATGGATAAAGACCACTACATCAAAGAAGCGCATAGACAGCTTAGTAATCCGAAGCATTACCAAAAACTAAATGAACCACTTTGGCAAAATAACTGTAGCAAATTCAACAAAATTCTCCAAAAAATGGTTGATAACAAGAAGATAACTGAAAAGCAATATAAATACCTGTGCGCAAAAGATGATTCGAAACCACGTACATTTTATCTTCTTCCTAAAATCCATAAGTCTGTTGACTTGTGGACCGACCCTATGACACCACCAGGGCGACCCATCATTTCAGATTGTGGTTCGGAATCATATAGGATTAGTGAATTTATCGACTACCATCTTCAGCCAATTGCAAATAGACATTTTAGCTATCTGAAAAACACTGAAGACTTCCTAGCCCAGGTCTCTAAGATCTCGGTCCCTCCAAATTCATTCTTAATTACAATGGACGTCGATGCTATGTACACAAACATTGACATCGAAAAGGGTCTAAATTCAATTCGTAGAGCATTTGCCGACTATCCTGACACCAACAGGCCCGACAGAGAAGTAATAGCTCTATTAGAGCTTAGTCTGAAGGGCAATGACTTTGAATTTGCTGGTGAAATTTTTCAACAAATTTGTGGCTGCGCAATGGGTAAGCGTTTCAGCCCAGGTTTCGCTAACCTTTACATGGCAGAGTGGGAAAAGGAAGCACTCGAAAACTGTCCAAATCAGCCGCTCATTTACCGCAGGTACCTCGATGATATTTTCATGATCTGGCAACATAGTAAGGAAGCATTTACCGAATTTCTGGCCATTCTGAATAATCATGATCCGAATATCAAACTAAAAGCTCAAATCGATGAGCTGTCCGTAGATTTCCTAGATGTAACTTTATACAAAGGTATAAAGTATGAAACAACTGGTTACTTAGACTA
The DNA here is from genome assembly GCA_034401795.1 of Chaetoderma sp. LZ-2023a. Taxonomy (NCBI): domain Eukaryota; kingdom Metazoa; phylum Mollusca; class Caudofoveata; order Chaetodermatida; family Chaetodermatidae; genus Chaetoderma; species Chaetoderma sp. LZ-2023a. Next base: position 84,480,018 of record CM067360.1, read on the forward strand.
CAAAGTTTATTTTAAGCCAACCGACTCGCATCAACTACTACACAAGAAATCATTCCATCCTCCGCATACTTTCAAGGGACTTGTAAAATCACAAATAATCCGTTTTCATAGAAATTCGAGTGATAAGAAAAACTTTGAATCATCATGTTCGACCTTATTCAAAGCCCTCAAACCGAGAGGGTACTCTTCTCGGTTCCTGCGCAAAATAAAGTCTGAAACTTTGCATAATTTGGAAATCATTCCAGATAATGCCAGAAATTCTCGGCCTACCAAAATTTGTCATAATCGTCCGATTATTGGTGAAGGAGAATCTCGGAAATGTGAAAAGAAAAGGTGTAAATTGGATGAATTTCTTCCTTCCCAGAGTACATTCACGAGCTTTCAGAACAAAAGCAAATTTCAAATTCAGTCGAAATTAGATTGCGATTCTGAAAATGTCATTTACTTAATTTCATGCAAATTGTGTCAAAAGCAGTATGTTGGCGAAACAAAAAATCGACTAAGATGCCGAGCAACCAGACACCTTTCAGATATTAGACTAGAGGAAGACACACATGTGGCTGAACATTTTAATCTTCCTGATCATTTAGTCACCCGTGACTTTGAAATTATGCCCATCGAACAGCTACCTCTTTCAGACACAACAGAGGAAACTGATAAACAATGATCACTATGAGAATCGTTTTGGATTAAAGAACTCGAAACACAATGGCCAAGGGGCATAAATTCGGACCCATGCCTCTCGGATCAACGTGAGATTATCCCATTTACTCTCACATACAATCGGAAAAATGTTGAAATTGCGAAAATCCTAAAGGATGAGTATCACAAATTACAGGACAATTTAAAACAACCATTCAACAAGCGTCCAGTAATTGCATTTAAGAAAAATCCTAATCTACGCGACATCTTGGTAAAAGCGAAACTCAAATAAGTGTTCAAAACATCAATCAATGATTTATCATTGTATACTAATCAGGCCATATGGCATCTATTAAACAAAATTGACAATCTCAGGTGATAAAATAAGCAAAAATATTTTCAATTTTTTTCAATTTTGAAAATTCTGAGCCGGTGCGTTTACAATATTACATACATACATACATTTTCTATGTACTTCCTTCTGACATGCTGGCCCCTCTATAAGAATTAATTATATGACATTTAAGTGTATTAAGAGGTTTAAGCATCATGCACATGTTTTTTGCTCGCATATTCAGAGTTCTAACAGATGATCTAATGCCATAAATATGAGATCTTGTGCATATTATGGAAACTTCATACCAACATGTTTGAAAAAGGGGCGGGGGATAATGCAGTCTCCATCAATCTGTCTGTCAGGCTCTCTCATCTAAAACATTTGTTGAAATTTGTTATGTAAATTACCCGTGTAATTGCGGATTGTAAGACAATGTTTACATTACACTCCGCCCACAGGAGGCATGGGGATGTGGGTGGAGGGGTTTGTGTTGGGTCGGGGGATGATGTGGGATGGGCAGAAAGTCAAAGTTGGCAGAACTCAACCAAATTTGGTATGTAAGTTACCCATATGATTGACGATTGTCAAACAAGGTGGTTTACATTAGGCAACATCGAAATATTAAAGAGTGGAATATGATGATGGTGTAGTGTGTTCTATGGCTGCAGTCGTTTGAAAACATCATGCAGCTGCAATCAGTCCTTCTTTGGCCAGTGTTTCTTGTCCTCATGAAGAGTACAGTGGCGTCCTCTATAAGCTTTGTTGATGGCACTGAATACAGCAAATTGCAAGGCTTTATATATATATATATATATATATATATATATATATATATATATATATATATATATATATATATATATATATATATATACACCTGTGCAAAAGTTAAGCACCAGCAAAAACAATAGAACGTAGAAACATGATGGTACAACTAGGCTGCCATACTTTTTGTCCCCGCGTTAGCTGACATAATTCCAAGTACGAAATGCACATGCATGCATGACTTCACGCCGCTTGATGTCCGTGCGTGGCGGGAAACAGCACACGTGTTCAGTTATGTAAAAGTCCAGTTTGAGGTGTAGAACATTACATACAGATTTAGGCGACAAGATTAGGAATTTTGTGTTCATGACCGTGGTTTATTTGTACAGAGAGAATTAGCTCTTGATTGTGAACCGCTATGGCAAGACGAAGGTTAAGTGATCGTGTGAAATGGCAAATCATAGGCATGCATACCACTGGTATGTCATGCAGAGAGATTGGCAGACAGCTGAACATTAACCATACTGTAATCAGTCGTTTGATTGCAAAACATGGGCAAACTAACGAGGTGAAGGACAGGCCTAGATCTGGAAGACCGAAGAAGACTACTGCCCGTGATGATCGAGCCCTAGTACGCCTTGTTAGGAGATCTCCATTCACCAACAGCAGAGTGCTCAGCCAGCAATGGGAAACGCGCAATAGAGTGTCAATGTCTACCGTCAAAAGGAGACTGTATGCTGCTGGCATGAAAGCTAGGAGACCTGTCAGACGTCCTCTCCTCACTGCACACCACAAAGAGGAGCGTCTGAGGTGGTGCAACGAAAGCAGACACTGGAACATGAGATCATGGAGACGGGTACACGGGTCCGATGAAAGTCGGTTCCTGCTTCATGCCACAGATGGTCGAACTCGTGTATGGAGGTCCAGACGCACGGCGTACGACCAACGTAACATCATGGAAGAAGTTCCATTTGGTGGAGGTTCCGTTATGATATGGGGGTGCATCTCATTTGATTGTAAGCTGGATCTGTTGACTGTACCTGGAACACTAAATGGACAAAGATATCAAGATTCCATACTGGATAGAGTTGTGGTCCCTCATTTTGTAAATCATGCACCTGGAACCCACCCTATATTCATGGATGACAACGCCCGACCACATCGTGCTAGAGCTGTGCATGAATACCTCCACCAGAATGCCATCGAAACCCTACCATGGCCAGCAAGGAGCCCTGACATGAACCCTATTGAGCATATCTGTGACATTCTGGGAAACATGGTGAGAAGGAGGGATCCTCCTGTGCAGAACCTACAGGAATTAACAGACGCACTCCATCTTGAATGGCAACGAATACCACAATGGCGTATCAGTCGGTTGGGGACCAGCATGAGACGTCGTGTCCAGGCCGTCATCCAGGCACAAGGTGGATATACCCGGTATTAATAATGACAGTCTCAAACTCGTGCACAGATGTTAAACTTCGTTTTCAGACACCATTAATGACAATCTAGCCACGTGTGTCAACTGTAGGGCAATAGTTGTCAGTTGTGTCAACGTAACCATATTCAGGCCTCGTTTTCAAGTTCAAACAACAACATACAGTGTTTCCCCACCATCATAATCAGCATTCCTCTAGTTGCATTATTACCTCTTGCACTAAGATGGATGGGTACATAAATGTTTATGCTATTGCTTTCTTCATAGCACATGAATATACCCTCGCATGTGCGTAAAAATAGGGTGGTGCTTAACTTTTGCACAGGTGTATATATATATATATATATATATATATATATATATTATATATTATATATTATATATATATATATATATATATATATATATATATATATATATATATATATATATATATATATATATATATATATATATAGTTACCTTGAGATTTAGATTCTTGAAATCAGGGGCAGCTTGCGCAGGTGTGAGTGTACTCTGTTCTACATGTTGTATCCATTTATTCACAGGAAGCTGATACTACAGTGTCGGATGATCTGGACAAGTCTAAAGACAGTAAGATCATCTTTTGTCCAGTGACATATTTATCTTTAATCATGTTAATCAACGTGTTTTTAACAAGTTTAACCATACGAACCAAATATTCAGTAAATATAAGTAATTTGCAAATGTTTCCATTGAAATGGGTTGTAAAATATTCAGTTCCATGTTATCGGATACCTGATACATTGTCTGATTATGTTGAGGCCAGTCTGAAAGGCAATAACAATCTCTATCAAGACCAACTCAGGGTATGACATCATTTTGATGAACATGCACACAGTCTGCAATTTTTATGACTCATACACTATACTTTAACTGGAATTTTTTTGTTCGTCTTGAAGGCGAGTCAGTAAAGCAACCTGTAGGCATGTATAGAGGATACTTTCTACTGAGCTAGGGTACATGTATATCTGGATGTATTATGTATTGTGTTTTAAGCTGATGTATTGTGTTTAACGTACAGAGGCGTGGTCGATGTGTGGTTAAAGACTTGAGCCTGCAACTCTACGTTCGCAGGTTCGCTTCCATGCTAGTCCGCTGCATGTCCTTGAGCAAGAAAATTAACTTAAGAGTTGCTTGAGTCGAAGGACTTGTAAATAGGTACAGAGTAAATAGGTATACATGTGTTCCTATAGATGTCTGCCGTCAAATGACAAGCCAAGTGAACAGCGGATTAGATATAAAGCACTTAGAGACTGAATCCACATGACTAGATGCTATATAAATATACATGTAACATCTATATATATCAAACAATCTCTCCATTTCCTCAGGCCAGTCCATGAGCTGGGCGGATATGGTTGATGAAGCCGAGGTGACAGATGGCCAGGGAACCGTTCCTACCATAAAACAGTGCCAGGATAAACCAAGTTGGGCTGAAATGGTTGAGGACATAGAGGCTACTCGTACTCCTGGTCATGGTGTTCATATGCATGAGAAACTGTCATCTCCATCACGTAAACGGTATGCATTGTGACGGTGGCCGTAATGGATGAATACATGTTTAGCTGTGCCACACCCATTTTTTTAGGCAAACTCTGCCCACATTTTTGCCCATGTTTGGATCGATCAAACCCTGAATTTCCAGATCCCAATATCAAGATAACTGCAGTTAAGCTGTTGAATATTTTGAAACTAATTTGACTGTGATGTTGCTGCTATAGATAATGGCAGCAATAATGCCCAGTCAAATTAGTTTCAAAATATTCAACAGAATGTTTAGTAAATTATCAATCCATCAATTTGTACACTTAACAAGTAGACAGGATTTTCCAGCATCATGATGGAGTATTTCTGTCAATTATTATTATGACATCACCTACATATGTTGTAATAGACCTTTCCAGTTTTAGCTATGACCTTCCCATCTCTTGCAAAGATCTGCCCACAGCTCGCTCGTGTTGGGATCAATCGATCCCTGAACTCTGTGACTATTAATTTCCAGAAAACTACAGATAAGGTGCTTATGGCAGCAACAGCGCCAAGTCAAATTAGTTTGAAAATATTCAACAGAATGTTTATTAAATAGTGAAGACATACAATTCGTACAATGTGTCGGACTATTAAGCATTTAAAGCAGGCTAAATTGAGTCATTCATGCTGTAAATGATTATTACGCCATCCTGCGCATCACATACCGTGAAAATTTGACCAAAGGACGCAGTTTTTTTGTCATATTACATGTTCTATGAGGAGGGGTGGGTGCAGGGTGTGTGTGTGGAATGGGCGGGGGGGGGGGGGGAGCATGGTTTGGGTCAAAAATTTTCTTAAAAAATCAAAGATTATACCACAGAAATTGAACTAAATGTTACGATAGACAATTCGCGCCGCCTGACGACTATGTTTAATGTATACTCCCAAAACACCAAGCGGAAGTGAAATTATTAAATTGGGGCACCTAAATATTGCTTATTCTTTAATAAATATCACTTATTACGTCGAAATTAATCCAGAATTTGACATAAAATGGCGTCGAGAAAAGATACATGTATAAATCACGTGATTCGCCTCCAATCGCAAAAGATGTTTATTCTAATGAGAGCGAGTACTCGGATCTAAATATTCTGGACTCAGAAATTGCTATATATCATTGCGCGATAGGAACTGAATGTTCCCGTACCCGTTTGATAACCAACTCCCATTAGCGCATAAGATTACACAGCGCCTCCAATCGCAAAAGAGCCACCAGATAACCAACTCCCGTTAGCACATAAGATCACACAGCGCCTCCAAACGCAAAAGAGTCATTACAACTAGTGACCATCTGAATACTCCCATAGCCATTTGATAACCAAGTCCCGTTAGCACATAAGATTACACGGCGTCTCTAATCACAAAAGAGCCAGATAACCAACTCCCGTTAGTGCATAAGATCACACAGCGCCTCCAAACCCAAAAGAGCCATTACATTCTGTTTCTGTCACATGATTTCTATATTTTCAAGGAGACATTTTATGCCAAAATTAGATTGATTTTGATGTAATAAACGATCTTTATTGAAGATATACGATATTTAGGCGGTCTTATTTAGTAAATTTCTCTTCCACCATGATAATTTCTAGTCATACATTAAACATAGCGCTGAATGATAGTAAATTTTTATATCAATTTTCGATTTTTTTAAAGGTAGATTTTTCCTATATTTAACAGCGTCTTATACTTGAATACAAGATTTTTGGGCGGATTTTGGTCAAATTTGGGACAGCGTCCTATATTCGAGGGCAGCCTTTAGTCGAGAAATCATGGTAGTTGTTTATAATGTCATATGATAGATGGATAAATTGGATAGTAGATGTGGCATGCATTTCTTGATCATTCTGATCAATGAGATGATATGATATGTCAATGTCAATCAATGAGACATGATGTGTAATGGAGGGACCTGATCTGTCACTCAAGTATATGACGTCATAATCAATTATGTCACTAGTTAGCTGACATCACAATCATAATAATGTAGAGCTCCATCATGAAAATCGAGAAGTCTGAATTGTATGCCTTTTTAATAAACATTTCGGTGGATATTTTGAAACTGATTTCACAAGCTGCAGCAGCTGCAAGCAAAATCATTTTCAAAGTATTCAACAGCTCACCTGTATTGTTATCTTAAAATTTTAGTTTCTGTGAATTCAGGTTTCAAAGTTTTAATTGGATTCTGTGATGCATGCAAATGGACCTTTCCAGTTTTAGCTATGTTCTGCCCATAACTAGCTAAGCTTCACCTACACCTTGCTCATGTTCGGATCAATCGATCCCCAAATGCCCTGACTATCAATTTCCTGAAAAGTATAGTTAAGTTGTTGAATATTTTGTAACTAATTTGACGGGGTGCTGCTGCTGCAACAGCGGCCATTCAAGTTAGTTTCAAAATATTCAACAGGATATTTATTAAATAGTAGACATACAATTCGTACAACAACACATAGTCCGTCTTCAACTATGCATTCATGGCATATCTATGTCATCATGACGTCATAATGATGTCATTGATTGTGATATCATTCAATATGTCACGCAGTTGATTATGACGTTATATGCTGGATGGATACAGCGGAAAGTCCATTGGGTGGAGCTTAGGTCGAAATGGGCATGTGTCATATTAAAACGCCCCTGTTTTTCACAAGCACCTTTAATAGACAAAAAGGTGAAGAAGTCCACCCCTAACCACTACCGGGACGATATTACAGAGATGGAGTAATTCAATCCAAAATTTAACGGGGTTGCCACTGGATACCTTCAATTTACGACACTGATGACAATTAGATGAAAAATGCATAACAAAGTGTATTATTCATAATATATTACAATAATGATGCGTGCGTGCGTGTGGATGTGGATGTGGACAGAACGACACAGAAATACTCATGTTCATATGAAATGGTAAATGTCTTCATGCCGTGGTGGTCTCCTTGAGCTGAGGAAGAGCTAGACGACCACGATAATGCGACGACACGACGATGAGGCGATGTCGATGCGCGATAGTTCAATGGCAGCAAGGCGATGTCAGTGAAATGACAACACAGTAGCCGGTGATGACAGCTAGACGATAACAGGATGGCATACGAAGATAATACAGCAGATCATTGTATTATCGCTGTTCAATTGGCCATCCTAGGCAAGATCAATACTCTGATAGTGGCTGGTGGTTCTATAGGCGATGAGATGAAAGTGCGGATACAGCGAAGGCATCAATTCCTCTACGTCTTCATCCGTGTACCGAGACTGAGGACACAAAGATTAAGTGTGAATATTTGGAATGTAATTGTGTATACATAGATTTTAACAAGAATATGATGAGACATAGTATACATAACAAGGTGGTCAATTGCGACAATTGTGTGTATATACGAAATTTGGTAAATAAGGTGTAATATATACAATTCCCAAAATAAAGTGATTATACAATAGTTGCGTATAATTACCTGAGGTGTGACTCATTACTTCTACTTAACGTGAATAATCATGCCACCCAACTTGGTGGTCTTCGACAATTTGCTATCATACAGCAATGGCGGCTAACGACAAATGGGTTTATAACCACCCAGGATCAGGAAAGCTATCAAGTTCCGATGATCTGAAAAGCTATAATTGCCACCTATATATAAAGAAAACCAGAAAGGAAAATACCTGACGCACGATGCACAAAAAGATGACAGGTACCCGCTAGAACGTCTTCGGGCAAAACTTACGTGAAAGACGTGCATAAGACTGAAAGGCCTATGGATAAAACACAACATAATTAGCATACTAAAGGAATACGCTACCTGAAATATGACAGGCAAGTAATCAATGTGATCGCCGGTATGAAGAATTGCATAACAAAACAAATAAACACACAAAGCTTAAGGCTGGCATGCTACAATTAATTACCTCAGTTAATCGATAAAATAAATAACACAAATAAGAACACTGTTCGGAATAAATCGTGACAGCATGTCATAGCAAGGGATGGATTCCTCTGTGGGATGTGGTTTACAAACAAGACAACCCCGCCCTCTGTTCAATATACCTTCAGCGGTCACGTGAACATCATAGTAAATTCTTGTCCATGCTGTAGTTTCACAAGGCTAAAAGTGTGCTGGGTAGTAAACATGGCAACATAATTAACATACTTTTCACATTTCACTGAGCATCATGGAAAATTCTAATCTGGGCAGCTGACTACATGATTGTATAGGAACCAGTCAGCTGATATCGCGTTGTCCCCTACATGTGCAGGTGACCTGTTCACAGAATAGTGGTAATATTTCACTACATTCCTAATTTAAAAATTTAAATCCTAATTTTTAGCTCTCCTACTGAGTCAAAAAAGCGGCATGAAGAGCGACAAGCTAAGGCACAGGAGCTGCGGGAACGTCACCTGCAGGAAAAGTCAGAAAGATTACATGATCTCTCGAAAAAGGTTGGTATTTATAACGTTTTATTTTTGTATATGTACCACTGGAAAAACTACATGTAGCAGTCATTTCAGTGGTAACATTTCAAAAATTGTCTTCTCTTGTCCTGTAAATGAACCTTCCTCAAGACCACTGCAAAGACCAGTTTTAACCAGTTTGATCATTAAAAGGTTACGCAGTCTTACTTATTCAATGCTAGAAACCTAAAAAGATAATCTCTCTATTGATTACCTGCTATGACAAACTTAGCTTGCAGCCCAATTTTTTTCAATTCAATCACCAGTTATATTCTACACATATGTAACTTGTGATTGAATGGAGTATTCCAATCTGTCACTCAAGTACAGTACAGCTCAAAGATAACTTAACATAAAATGCTTCTGCAACGCGTGCATGACCCGTACATAGCGGGTCTATTTTTAAATAATGGATACATCACTTTCCCGTTGTGAACGGTAAAACAATGCAGTGTGAAAGTAAAACAAATGGGTTGGAAACAGTTTGACAACGCATCAGAATTTATTACACAACGCATTTATGATATTGGCTAGACAAGTCGTTTGAAATCTGATAACGTGAAACGTGTTCATAATTACGCCGCGCTGGTATAACGACATTATGCGAGTCGACCAAGAAGGGCAACCGATTACTCGGGCATACACACATTATGCAATTATATTTTGCCAGGTTACCGTAAATTTTTGCGAAAATCCTGTCATGATTTTAGGGGGAGGCCTCATTCGATGTTGAATGGTTAGCAGTATGTCGCATTATCAGTTCCGATACAGCTGTCTGGTAATGTAAACATTCCATTCTTACAGAACAAAACGAACCCGGTTACTTATTCACTGCCTAAATTGACCGCTAATGAGAAATGCCTTGCGCGACTCGCCAATCAATAATTATGCGCAGTCGTAGATTCTCGGAAAAGCGTAGCCAAATTTGATTGGCTTGCTGGACATCTGACTTCATTATGAATGAGTGAAATTTACTATTGTAGTAAAATTCTAATCACGTGTCTTGTTGTAATTCATAACGAATTGATGACGTGATTTATTTTAACCAGTCTCCGAGCGACTCACAATCAGCAATGGTGGAACGCAAAATGTACACGTATTCGCAGTGCCGCTTTTAAAAGCAATAAAGCAATATCTTAACGCCCACTTTGACTTTTAAATTAATAAAACAAACAATGTCTGGTTCATGAAATATAGTGAAATTAGCTCCCTGACTATTTATAATGTTAACTTTCACGGGTTTATTAAGGCACTATTTATCATCTAGCTGTGTTATTGCTACGTAGAGGGGTGTGTGGCGATTTCTCATTTCCTCGGCCTGGTTCCCGAGTGAGGCAACAACAATGTGTTATACTCGGCTACATTACATTGCAGTATAGTGAATCCGAAAGCTACCGAATGTCACAAAAAGAAAATCATTAAATCGTTACGGGCGTTTTATTTCCGCGAAAAGCCAATGAGATATCGGTACATGTTACAGCTTTAGGGGCGCATAGTATTTCATAACTAGCCCTGAACTAGTCTTTTCGTGTAGATCACCAATGGGGATATTGCGCTAGCAGACATGAATCTGCTAATTTGTGCGTCATATTATCAATAAAAACCACACCATCTGCATGTTTTAATAAAAAGCATCTACATTAGTCGAGCATTGGTACACATAAACTATATTTTGACATCTTTAATCCATAATTTTGCGTTTATTCGCTGTCTGTTCATCGCGAACACGGGTCTATGTCAAATCTCGCCAGTCGGCATGTTTCGCTGCGCCGGATGTTTATAAAAGTTAAATGCGAAACGAACCGATGCTTACGGTTCTTGCACTAGATGTAAAACGTTCAGGGGCGCAAAATGTTCAGGGGCGCATCGTTACATTAATTCTCAACCGGGAATCATGATTTTTTGTTTCGTAATATTTATAATTTTGATTTTTAATATTATGTCCCGCTGTCTTTTTTAGGAAAACTCTCATATTTACCTTTGCCACCTCTAGGAAATGTAATGTACCGCTAAGTTTGATTGGATCCCTGGTAGTTGGAGCCGTGGAGTTGGTATGTACGCCGGGTATTACGCAATGCACATACAAATCTTTTAAACGCATTTAGAATTTGGCATCTGTCCCATTTTGCTTTTAACAACGCGTTTGGCACTATCTCTGGGGGACATCAAACAAGTTCAAACTTGCTTATTTACGCATTTAATGCTCGTTCTCAACGCATATATTTATTATTTTAAATGCATCAAAAAAATTAACTAGATGCGTTGTGAATGCATTGTGTTTTTAACACCGATGTGTTTGGAAATGAGCCTTCAACGCATCATGCACGCATTTCAGACCCGTTCGTACGTTAAGTTATCTCTGAGCTGTACTGTATATGACGTTATATTCAATTACATCCCATGTTAGCTGACACCACAATCAAAATGGCTCATAGCTTTGTCACAAAAATCTAAATGTCGTTCACGAGTGTACGGATTGTAGATCTTTTATGAAATTACAATTTAATAAATATTCCGTTGAACATTTTGACACTTATATGATTGGGAGCTATTGGCCCCAGTTAAATGGGTTTTAAATTATTCAACAGCTTAACTGTATAGTTACCTTGAAATTTAGATCCTAGGTATTCAGGTTTCAAAGTTTCATATCGATTTCAACTATGCCAATATGTGTAAAAAAGTTTAGAAAGAAATATACAGATAAAAGCTAGATATGGATTGCTCTCGATTATTCAGGATATTAGAAGTATAATTAGTGCCGCACTCACTATGTAAGAAATTACTGAAAATTCAAAGCGTCTACATGTTAAGGTCTATGAAGATAGTTAATCTTTATTTGCAACTTCCAACAAGTATAAAACAGACTGTTTAAAACCAAATTTTTGACAAAGTTGTCGGTCACCTATGTACATGTATAACTATAAACTATTTCACTTGTTAAATAATGTCTCACATTTCAAACCTTTCTTGATGAATCAAATAGTATGTACATGAATGCAACATGATAGAGACATATTTTGAATAGAATTATCATGGCTAACAGTTTGCATGGCGCACAAGATACAGCAGAAGTTGAGAAGGCACTCAAAGCCCTGAAAAATGGACATTCATCTGGACTGGATGGCATGAGCAATTATGAAATATTCAAATACGCAAGTGATATTACATCAAAACCGATCACGCACCTAATCAATTCAGCTTTTATGCACCACATTCTCATCAATGCTGTAGGCCAATGCACCCTTATCGCGCTACTCAAGACCAAGATGCCTCCAGACAATATGCGCCCCATTGTGCTCCTCAACAGCACTCCTCCTCAACAGCACACAGAAAATCCTATCCAATGTTACTCTATGCCGCATCCGAAACAAGATCGCTGACTTCACCGGATCATGTCAAAGTGGTTTTAAACCTGAATGCAGCCGAGCAGACATTGTATGGGTGCATGTGTGTGTCAGTAGTCATGTCCAAACACCAGGATTTCCACAAAATGGGCGTTGACATGTCACACGCCTTCGACACAATCGAATGCTCAAAGATCCTAGATGTACTGTGCCAGGACAGTTGCAATGAAGAGGAGCTATGACTAGTGAGACTATACCTTTCTACTTCGAATAATACTTACCAGTTGTACTATTATGATAATGTCTATTATCTAGTCTAGCTCAAAATAAACAATTAAAATTCAGCACTCTCCATGGTCCTGCCCATACTGTGTCCCGGAATTACCATATCCCCAGATACTGAGTCAATTCCCAATCACAGTCAGATTCGTCTGTTTTGCTGACTTCGAGTCGCATGGTTTTTTTTAGCTCTAAACTTGTGCACTTTTAGCGGAATTAAGTGTGTTTAACGTTATCCATCATTGGCTTCATGGAAGGAAAAGGAAAGTCATCACAGGGGCAGGTTGTATCAATATAGAATTTATACATTCGTGCCATAATGAATGATTAAAATTTCCTTAAATTGGTACATTATTTTAAAATGGTAGCCATTGTTGGAGTCGCTCCATTACCCGTTAACTGTTTAATCTTATCCCAGTACTCGGTTAATTTCTTTTGCGACTCGGTTCCTTCCAAGATGGATGCACCCGTAGCCAAGATGGCGCCGCCCATGATTAACGTTTTGTTTTGGCTTGGCATGTCTATGCACTCTGTTTTAGGCCGTTCTTTAGCTCTCGCTTCATTGGTATGTAGTGATCGGTCTTTATTTCTTAGCTATTTTAACGTTAGTTAATTACCAAGTCGTGTATAAAACTTTCACTCTAAAATTTTCAAATACTTCCTGCCTAAACTTGATTATCATTAATCTAAGAGAAAATTAATGTTTCTAAGTAATTTTAAAATTACAATCAAGTAAATTGTGCGTGTTGCTCGTCATCATATATTATCATGTGCAGCATTTTAATTCTTATTCTGTGTTCGCAGAAAGTGAATGGGCAAGGCAAGGCCCCTCCTGACAAGCTCTGTCAGCGCTGCAACTGCTTCATGAAACAGAAGTTTTCCGGTCATCACTGTGTTGCCTGCGCGAAGTGCAAGGTTGGAAGTCCTTGCGATGTATGTGCGAAGTGGTCATCGGAGTTGGTGGCTGAGTTCGATAGTCATCGGCGTGCATGTTTGGAGAGGATTGCGAGGGACAAGGCGGCCAATGTGGATCAGGCGTCAGTAAAAGGTCTTGAAGAGCGTCTGAACGAGCGTATGGACTCGGCCTTGGGTGTTTGGGCAGCTCATTTCAAGGCGATGTTCGAGTCTTTCCAGTCCACGGTTCCGAGGATGCAGGCTGGTGCAGGAATACCCATCGGTGGTCCGGCCAGTTCTGTGGAGGGACAAGCGCCTGTCCTTCCTCCCGCTTTGGCTCCTGAGCCGACGGCGGAGGAGGAAGATATCCTCCTGATGGAAGACTCTGGCATGCCAGAGCTTTCTCAGGTGGCAGATACTAGTACTTCCCGCTGGTCTCTCACGGGTTTTGTACAGGTTTGCCAGCCGGGTGGAGATGTCGATGTTCCGTCAGGCATTTTTCACCCAGACTCCGCTCAGGCCGCCGTCGGCAGCACAGAGGTGGTTATGACGGCTCCTCTCGGAATTCCTTCTCCTGCCGTAGTAGCGGCCATAGTCCCGGCTCCCGTGCTGTAGCCGATGGTTTGCGGTGAATCCGTATCTTGTGATTCGCTAGATACTGGAGCCGCAAGTAGTCAGGCTATGGATCCACTTCGTATTGGAAGTTTGGTCCGTAGCTCTCAGCATGGATCGTTGGTGGCCTACTCATCCAAGGGTGAGGAGGAGGATGAGAATGGTATTCCTTTGATGGACGAATCATCCTTTTGCACCGAAGCTGAATGGGTGCAGGTCCTTGGCTGGCTGTCAGACCGTCTCGGGTTGTCATCGGTTCAAGGATCTCAGCATGATCCGGTGATGGAGCGGATGTCAGCGCATGCGGCTAGCGCTCTGTCAAGTCGCTCTTCGGCCATGCCAACTCTGCCCATGGATTCCCAGACTTATGACATGTTGGAAGTCACAGCGTATCGTCTGGTCCAGCCAAATTATTCGTTGCCCAAGGCACCTAACGGGATAAGGAGTAGGGTCCGCTTTCCGGAGCAGGCCTATCATCAGTACGCTGGTGTTCCTCGGCTTTCAGTCGGGGAAAGAGAAGCACTGAATAGGCCGTTGGCCGGGAAGGTCAAGAGTCGTTCTCGACCCTTGGTTTCCCAGGCTAACAAAGATCCATTCAATGAGTTGACTCTCATTGAGGATGCGGCGAGAGAAGCTATGGCTGCTCTATCGCATGGATGTACCGTCTTGCAGGGTATGCTGACCTGCATGCCGGAAGGTGGGGAAGTGCCAGAGGCTGCTCCCGAAGTTATCCAGGACACTCTACGCTTGTCCCAAGATTGCCTGGCCAGGTTGATCACAAGATCATTGGTGGAACGCAGGAGAATGGTTCTCGATTGCGTGGAACCAGGACCAGAGGTGAGGGCTGCGTTATCTTCTGTGCCCTTCATTGGTAACGGCTTGTTTGGCAGGTCGGCACAGCAAGCGCTTTACAAAGTTGCGTCAATGGTCACAGAGGAAGAAGTAGTCAGCAAGTCATGGAAGTCGACGAAGAGGACTCGGCCGCAGCAGTCCTACAAGCAGCATCAGCATGAGCAACAGAGGCAGCGCCAGAGATCGCCCTTCCGTCCTTCTGGCCGTGATGCCCATCGGGCATCCGGTTCACAGGGACCTGGCCCTTCGTCTTCGTACAAGTTCTCTAATAAGATGCCGTATGAAGACGATAGGAAAGGTGGCGGCTTCGGTCGCGCCGGTTACCGTAAGGATAACTGTGGCAGCGGTCCCAGGCCGTCATACTCCAAGAAGCCGCAAGGTGGCTGTGGGGAATGGTCCTGACGGGTTTCCGGCGAGACCCGTTCCGGTGGCGCCAGAAACGAAGGGAGTCGAGAATCTTCACCCAGGCGAATTAGCATCTTATCGTGCAACATCGACCGCGAGCTGTGTGCAGATTCCTACCATCGGAGGCAGACTTCAACTGTTTTCAAACCAGTGGGAACAGGTCGTGCAAGATTGTTTAGTTTGTCATTGGCTAAGAAACGGCTACGAACCGGACGGGCTCATCCGTCAATCGTTAGTTCCGTTAACATCGACTCCAGTATGGACTCTCGTTCCAAGGGAATCCGATCGTCTAGATGCCATTTGCTCAGAAGTCTTAGATCTTCAGCAGAAGAATGCGATTCATCTAGTCCGCAATCAGTCCTCCCTGGGCTTCTATTCGATAATTTTCCTCGTTCCGAAACGCACCGGAGGTTGGAGACCGATTCTCAACCTCAAACCGCTGAACAAATTCATTTGAGCTCGCCTCATGACAGGGCTGAGAAAAGGCATGTGGGCAGTATCGATAGATCTGAAGGATGCATATTTTCATATTCCAATGTCAATTCCTTTTCAGAAATACATTCGCTTTGCGTTCCAAGACAATGTTTGGGAATTCAATGCGTTACCGTTCGGTCTGACTACAGCACCGAGGGTCTTCACCAAAGTGGTTCGCGCCATGACTTCTTACCTTCGCTGGAGAAACAAAGCTGTTCATACTTACATGACGACTGGCTGCTGAAGACAGGGAATCCAGTCACTGCGCAACAATCTTCAGGTATTACTGGCCTTATTACAGGATCTAGGATGGATTGTGAATCTAGAGAAATCAGAATTAACTCCATCCCAGGAGTTTGTGTATCTGGGAATTCTTTTCAATCTCAGGGATGGTGTAGCTTTTCTGGCGGAGAGCAGAGTCGAGTTTGATTACGAGACTGGAGTCAGTTTCTCTAGGAACCTATCTGACGGCGCGTCAATTTCTCAGAATACTGGGTTTACTTGTATCTCTGGAGAAGGTGGTTCCTGTTGCGGCATTCAGGCGCACGCCGACTCAGATGTACTTAATGTCATTCTGGTCTCGGAGAACGGATCCGTTGTCTCTGAGGATTCCAGTAAAAGAACCATTGATACTCCATTTTCAGTGGTGGTTATCAGAACAGAATCTCCTGCGAGGTGTTCCACTGCTACAACCTCAACCGCAGATGGCCATCTTTACAGATGCATCGTTGACGGGTTGGGGAGCAGTACTGGACGATCTGTCAGTGTCAGTGGAATGGGATCAGACCAATGCGCAGAAACACATAAATGTTCTTGAGTTATTCGCCGTGGCATTAGCACTTTAAAAATTTGAGAACTTAATCCGAGACAAGATTGTCCTAGTAAGGACAGACAACTCAACAGTGGTGTCTTATTTGAACCGTCAAGGCGGGAGGAGATCACCGGAGTTGTGTATGATGATATGGAACCTTCTGCTGTGGTGCCAAGAGAGGAATATTATTCTTCAGACAGCACACATTCCAGGAAGATTGAACATCCTAGCAGATGCTCTCAGTCGAAGGACAGTTTGCCGTCCGATGGAATGGCAGCTCAACCAATCGGTAGCGGAGGTTCTTTTCAAAAAGAGGGGCAAGCCAAATGTGGATCTATTTGCAATGAAAGGAAACGCAAAGATGGTCACATATGTGTCACCGAACACGGCCCCGCTAGCTCTAGCAGTAGACACACTGGCGATAAGTTGGAAGGGAATGTACGCGTATGCATTTCCTCCAATGATTCTCATCCCAAAAGTTGTGGCAAAGATAAGAGAGGGCATATGCCAAGTACTAATGATCACCCCTCCTTGGCCAGGCCGATCATGGTTTACGGATCTGCTGGACCTTCTGGTCTGCAATCCAATCCGACAGACCGGAGATGTTCCAGTTGACTGCATGGATGTTATCAAGCAGCGAGCAATTGAGGGTGGCTTTTCTGAGCAAGCAGCGAAATTTGTCGCTTCAGCCAGAAGAGGGTCAACCACCAAGACATATAATTATAGAATGAACAAATTGGCAGAGTTGTGTAAGGAAAGAGATATTAATCCTTTTTCTGCATCTGTTCAACATGTAGCAGATTTTATCTGTCATTTATACGAAGTTGGCAAACTTGTACCTTCAACCCTAGCAGCATATAAGTCTGCATTAGCTTCATTTGTTCCCCGTCTGGCCACTGTAGGAGTGGAGAACGACACTTTAAATGATGTTATTAAAGGAATGAGCAATTTGCGACCTAGACAGCCAATTCCTATCCCAGCATGGAATCTATCTCTTGTTCTACAGGTTTTAGTGCATGCTCCCTTTGAACCAATTAGATCTATAGATATTAAACTGTTAAAGAATCAGTCACTTAAATATCCAGGACAGCCAATCAATTTGCCAAGTTTAATTAGACATGAAACAAACTCGTCTGCTTGGTGTCCTGTCAGATGTCTGAAAATGTATAAGAAACGTAAGGAGGAGTGGAGAGATGACCAGAAATCTCTGTGGTTATGTCTCAAAGCTCCTCATCTTCGCGCCTCGAAAGACACCATTTCTCATTGGATAGTTGATGCTATTCAGATGGCGTATCAAATCGCAACAGGAAAGCAGATTGATCTTGCGATCGCCCATCAAGTCCGAGCACTAGCTACATTTATACAACGCAACCTGTGTATCTTTGATGCTGTATAACTGTAACAGCTGGGCAGCTCCAAAGTTGTAGATGCCTACCACCGCAATCACCTCTGCACCATCACAGGACACTGATGGCCTGACAGCATAATTTCCAATGATACATTATACAATATATGTAATACAGCGCCGGTGTGTGTAAAAGTCGCCCAGCAAAGATGGTCCATGTTTGACCATGTGCTAAGGATGTCAGAAGACACATCAGCACAGAGAGCCTTGGAACTCACCCTACTGGTAGCCAGCAAATATAAAGCCAGGAGAGGATGTCATTGCATAAATAGGTTAAGCGTGCTGGGAGGCGACTTTAAGAAAACAGGACTCCATACGCTCAGATCAAGAATGGACCCGAGGAAGCTAAAGATTTTGGCTGAGGACTAGACACAGTGGTCAAAAGCGAAGAAGGACTGATTGCAGCTGTAGGATGTTTCTCCAACTACAGCCGCAGAATACAGTAATGAAACATATGGGTAGACAGGTTAAAGTGTATATAATGATTGTGGGTTACTAGCTTCAGCTTCTTTAATGTATTTTAAATAGACAAAATATTACCAGGCAGTGAAATAGGGCATTTACATGTATTGGTGACATTGTTACTACTGCAGGTATGGAATAGTCATTCAAACTTTTAAGATGAGAGTTTAGCTTAAAGACTGGTGTTCGAATGACCAGATGCCTTAACCCTTTCATGGCCAAACCTGCCTCTGTGGTGGTCATCAAGTATGTCCATTTGCAGGCCAAGAGAGGAATATTTGTGAAAATTTTACTAATGGTATGACTGGCTCGATAACAGATTGGCCTGCAATTTGACATTCAATAAGAAAATATTTAGATTTTCTTGAGAAAATTTAGCCAATGGACTGATATTTAAATAAAGCTTCTAATGATCGAATTTTTCATTCTCTCTGCTATTGTATTAAGATATGTGCATGTAATACAATACATTCTCTCTGAGCCTGCCAGTCTCTCGCTTAGTGTACCTACCCTAACAGACTGGTAATAAAAAATATAATCATCCCGCCTTGACGACAATGAAATAACAAGTACATGTACTGGTTGTTACAGGTGGAAGTTGTGCGTGCGTGGAAAACTGAGTTATTGCAGCAAAGGAAAGCAATGATTGAGAGGAAGATGCAACGAGCTGAAGACAAGCGTAGGTTACAACTGAAACTGAAGGCGCAGAAAGCACACGAAGAAGAAGCAAAGGTAATGCCTCTCAGTACTTACTAGTGACTTGGTTTGACAAGATAGATATATGTGTCACACATTGATGGTAATCTTTATACAGCCTCATTAAATGGTAATATATTAGGGGATGGCACTCATCACTCGTCCATCTATCTGTCTATCTGTCTCTTCACTTGTTATCTGGACCTTAAATCTATTATATCTATTATATATATATATATATATATATATATATATATATATATATATATATATATATATATATATATATTAGGGTGTGGTGGTGGTCATCTTGGGTGAATGTAATGTCATTATTTTGCCAAAATATGTGCCAATTCACCAGGGTACTCTTGCTTCTCAAAGTTAAAATTTGTCAAATTTTCTGGTATGGAACAAATCTTGGAGAGTGTTGAACCTAGACTATTAGAGGATATATTATGGTAAACACAGTGTCAATACTTTGTTTCGTTTAAATTTGCAATTTCTTTTCTAGTG
Organism: Chaetoderma sp. LZ-2023a; assembly: GCA_034401795.1. Taxonomy (NCBI): domain Eukaryota; kingdom Metazoa; phylum Mollusca; class Caudofoveata; order Chaetodermatida; family Chaetodermatidae; genus Chaetoderma; species Chaetoderma sp. LZ-2023a. The sequence goes on from CM067360.1 coordinate 84,499,942, forward strand.
GCTATTTTAAGGGGAGACAGAGTCATGATTTTGTGTTGGCAATTAAATCTGTCCATATCTACTAGAGTTACTGGCCCTGAAAATAGTGAAATTCACAGGCACCAACTTTTCACATTTACCATTCTGTTGGTATCTTGACATATCTTAGATTCACTAGAAATCTTGTTGAGACTAACCTAAAAGTACTTGTTATCATAAACAGCAATGACATTCAGGCAAATTGTTTTCAATCATTTCGAATTTAGAGCTGAATTCAAATGTAAAGAAATTGAATACTAATAGGTACTAATGCTATTGTGATACTACTGCATGTCGCTTTGCATTGAATTTCTCATTAACCATTTAACACTTGATTTTGTTTAAGAAGATTTTAATTTTCTCAAAGCCCTACACGAAATGGATGATTAAAAAATTAGGTAGAATGTTTCAAAATGCCCGAGGACTTTACCTGCACAGGCTTGGCCTCTAGTTGTTTTGATACCAGACACAAATTTTCGCTGATCAATCAGAGATTGCAGAGCTTCGGTCGCCTGTTTTTGTGAGATTTTTACGTTTTCAGGTTTTCAGATTTTCCTGATTTTTGTTATCTTAACCTGAGTTACGGAATTCTAATGGGCATACAGTCAAAACCTTTCTTGTAGGATTTTTTGTGATGCCGCTCGTGAAACATAAACACACATGCACACGAGCGAATGCACTCACACACACACACAGACACACACACACACGCATGCGCATATGCACATGCGTGCACACGCACGCGCGCACACACACACACGCAGACATGCATTACCCTTTCCCCCCCCCCCTTTGGTAAGGTAAGTATAGAACAGATCTGTCGCTCAAGTATCTGGCCCTCATAATCAGATACATCACATGCTAGCTGTCGTCACAAGCAAAATAATGTGACTCCGCATAAAAATTTAAAAGTTTGTCACGAAAGTGTACGAAGTGCTTATCTTTGGTTAATTTACAAATAAATAAACTTTCTGTTAAATATTTTGAAACTAATTTAACAGGGACATGTTGCTGGCATAGGTACATGTATCGGCGCTGTAAAATTAGTTTCAAAATATTCAACGGCTTCCCTGTATAGTTAAATTGAAAGTTAATTTCTTTGAATCTTTTAAAATTTTAAAATTTATTCCAACATGTGTATAGACTTGGTGGAGCTTGCTAGAAATGGATCCTGTATTGAATATCAGCTGCTAGTAATCTTAAGCTTGTACACTTGGAGAATGATATAGGAATCATCTGCATTATACACATAGTAATAGACACTTGCATTCACACATGTATGCACATGTCACAATCATAATGACATATTATAGCTGTCTGGATGCTGTAAGCCACCAGCCAATAGTTTCAATGAGCAATAACTCTGGACTGGCTGAATATTTTAAAAAGCATTTGACTAAAAGTTTTTGGTTGCTTAGCCACCAACAATTTCAGTCAAATTGTTTTCAAAATATTTGGCATATCCTGAGTTAAACCGCATGGAAAATGCTGTCTGCAGAAATTCAACAGGCAGACAGTTAATAAACATTCAGTTAAAGGTGCACATTCACAGCAGAAGGGTTCAAATTAAAATTTTTACATTATATACTTTTAGAGGCTTAAATTGTGTGCCTAGATGTAATGAAACGAAATAAATCATAGCATATGATGGTTTCAGTATGTATAAAGTAATATAATTTTTTTAAGTTGTCAAATTGAATTGAGGCACTAATTCAAATTCACAACTAAACCTACGAAATTTATTTATATGGAATGAAATCGGCATATGTTAAGATTGATTTCATTTCATTACATTGTGGTACTCAATTTAAGCCTCTAAAAGTATATAATTTAAACAATTTTATTTTCAAGCATTTAGGTGTGAATATGCACCTTTAAAACATTTTGAAACTACTTGTAATATGACCGGGAGCTGTTGCTGCCATAGGCTTATATCTTACTTGAATAGCTTACCTATATAATTACTTTGAAAATGGGATTCTGGGAATACAGTGTTCAAAGTATATAACTCGTTTCCAATTCAAAAAAGTTGGCAGAGCTTAGTGAGAAATAGGTAGGGTATAGCTAGAAATAGGTGGGGCATGGCTAGAAATGGGTGGGGCATGGCTAGAAATGGGTGGGGCATGGCTAGAAATGGGTGGGGTGTAGCTAGAAATGGGTGAGGTGTAGCTAGAAATGGGTGGGGCATGGCTAGAAATGGGTGGGGCATGGCTAGAAATGGGTGGGTCGTAGCTAGAAATGGGTGGGGTGTAGCTAGAAATGGGTGGGTCGTAGCTAGAAATGGGTGAGGTGTAGCTAGAAATGGGTGGGTCGTAGCTAGAAATGGGTGAGGTGTAGCTAGAAATGGGTGGGTCGTAGCTAGAAATGGGTGGGTCGTAGTTAGAAATGGATGCGGCGTAGCTAGAAATGGGTGGGACATAGCTAGAAATGGGTGGTGCATAGCTAGAAATGGGTGGGACATAGCTAGAAATGGGTGGTGCGTAGCTAGAAATGAATGCGCACATCTAGATGTTTCCTGTGGTGTTGATTAAATTTGTCATTATGGAGTGTTTTATTTGAATTTAACTTTCAGGCTAACGAGATTGCATTCATTAATAGTCTGGAAGCCCAGAACAAGCGGCATGATATAATGTCGAAACATCAGGAGTCAGAGGCTAGGTTGCAGGACATGCAGGTACCGTAAGCATGTCTTTAAGCAACAAGATAACAACGTCAATATATCTATTGGTGATTCAAGACAGAGTTCAGGATCTTAACCGTGTAACCCTTAAAATTCCGGTGCCAATTTCAAGACTACATGAAAGCTGAACATTGAATATTGTGAAACTAATTTGACTGGAACCTGTTGCTGGCATAGCAAATTTGTTTCAAAATATTCAAGAGAATATTCAGTAGCCCCTCTCTTGTATCAACTTAATCAATTAATGGCCAAGCTGGTCAAAAACGGCATTTGCAGTGGTCATGAGGAATGTCCATTTGCAGGTCAAGAAAAAAATATTTTAGAAAATTTTCCCCTTGAATTCCAGTGGTAAATTTTCAAAAATTATCTTATTCTTGGCCTACAAATGGACACTGGCTAAGCAAAATTATTTTTCTACCATTATCCATTTGATGGTTCCCCCCCCCCCAGGCCAAAAATGACATCTGCAGCGGTCTTGAGGAAATGTCCATTTGCAGGACAGTAGAATGCTATTTTTGTAAATTTCAATGGTAAATTTACAAAATAATTTTCTCTTGACCTGCAAAAAGTTAGATTTTCTTTAAAAATTTTGAACATTAAAGGCTTGAGTGATATAAGTAGCATTTTGAGTGGTTTGAAGAGTTGTTGACACAAGAGGGTTAAATGAGAAAGAATTTGTCTTTCCTTGTCTCTGAGTGTCAACCCTTTAACACTCATATCAGCCAATAATAGCTTATGCAGTGGTCTTGAGAAATGTCCATTTCCAGACCAAGAGAAGACTTTTTTAATATTTTACCACTGGAATGACTGGCTCGGTGGTAAAATTTCAAAAAGTCTTCTTGGTCTGCAAATGGAAATTTTCTATGAGAAAATTGAACTTTTCTTGAACAAATTCAAGGGTTAAATGGGTTAAGAGTGTGGATTATGGGAAGCAAGAGTGAGAGAGGGATATTTAGGAAAAATGTGTCTTGGAGAGATTTTTTCTAGCAGAGCGTGTAATTACGTAGGGCAGTAGAAGAATATGTTAGCTTTAACTATGCTAGTCATTCCAGTGCAAATTGTCTATTTTATCTTCTTCGCTTATCTTGCAAATGCCGTTTTCGCAGGATCCGATCACCCCACTTTATTTACCATTTTTCATCGTCTAGAACAATAAATGTGAAGGTAACCAACGTTTCTTGTCAAATGTCAGTAATACTTGTTAGAAATCTTGAGCAGTTTGGTTATGCTTAACAGCGTGTGATGAGTTTCATTGGCTAATCGTATTTCCCTTGGTGACCATGAAGGGATAAATATGGAATTGTTTAGAGATAGGATATAGATATGTGCATGCTTCCGTGTGAATTTTCTATTGGGTTGATCATTGCGGAACTAAGACAGGCTCAGCAATAGTAACCTGATTGTCACGGTCAGTTTGCTTGTATTGGTCAGAATTGGTCAAGAAAATACAAATATTTGCTTATTGAATGTCCATTTGCAGGCCAAGAAAAGACTTAATTGAAAATTTAAACCTGGAATGATTGGCTCGGTTACTGCCCCATGCATTCTAGTGATACGTTTGTACATCTTTTGTAGCTCACCTTTACGAAAGTAAAAAGAGCATATGGCATGGGATACATTTGTACCCGCAGTGTCGTATGCCTGCGTTAGTGGCAATGGCATCCGTTCTTGGTTACGGTGTGTGTTTAGCTCCGTTATGGCTAAACTGTCAGATATTTTGTAGCCAAACTTCGTAAATAGCCCTATTACAGGGTCTCTAGCTATCCTACAATGTATTCATGCTGTACTTACCTATGTTTTTCAGCTTAAGGACTTTGTAATTTCAGGTTAAGTTGTAACTTAGTGCATCCAGTCATGATAGGTTAAGGTTTGTGTTTAGATCTATTATGGCGAAACTATGAGGCCTAGGGTTATCAAATTTATGTATAGTTTTATTACCACATCTATATCAATACTACAATGCATTCCTATAATTTTTGCCTGTATTTGCTTGGTAGGGACTTTGTCAATCCAGGTTAAGATTTGCATTTAGCTGGATATAATTGTCAAATTAAAAATTATATCATCAGGCGAGCTCAATGTAGCCACATTTCTTATTAAAAATAATCTTGTCTTTCCCTGAGAATGAACATTTTACAAGACCATTGCAAAGGCCAATTTTGGCCAGGTTGGCTGGTAAAAGGTTAAGCCACTACCTGCCTTTAGATGTGCCGTCTGTGCTAGCGATCCTTTGGTCATCATTTAAGGTGTGTTTGACTGTATCACACTGTTTGTTCTTGCAGGAGGAGAGACAACGACGCTTGGAAGAGAAGCAGGCCAAAGAAGCTGCAGTTGAGGTCAGGCTTTCATACATTAAGATTTAGCTTTTGTTTAATTTTACTCACAACTTAAGAGTAGTTAATCATTATCAACAGTTCTTTGGGATAAATATATGCAAGCACATATATGCCAGTTACATATAGATATGTTCTATATACTTATCGTTTGTATATTTTACAATTATTTGTATTGAGGGCTTAAAGCAGAAAGTGAGTCGAAGTACTCTCAAAATATCCTTTGACTTTCCTTTGTGGTTGTTATAATATGGATTGCTGATTGCGATATTGGGAATTCAGCATTGAAATTCTGTAATGCATTTCTAATCTGATGAATATAAAGTTTTGTTATTTGTTTTAACAATTTACTAGGAAAGGCGCAAGGCTTTGGAAGCTGACAGGAAGGCACGGTTGACAGAATTGCAAGAGAAACGCAAGTTACGCGAGACGCGTATTGAACAGCAAAATCTTGAGAAGGAGAAAGAACGCCTGGAAGCTGTTAGAACCAAAGAAAAGTAATATATATGCAATGTGAAAAGCCTATTGATTGGTTTACTAATGGATGAATCACTTTTGTCTATGCTCCAACCATATATAGCTAAGCTCCGCCCATGCTTTGGGCATGTTGGAGTTGATTTATACACTCTGAATCCTCAATTCCCATAATCGCTGTTTCTGAAGTAACTGGTAACTGAACAGCTAGCCTGTTGAATATTTTCAAACTAATTTGACTGGGGACTGTTGTGTTTGGCAGCATCATCCCCCAGTCAAATTAGCTTCAAAATATTAAACAGAATGTTTATTAAATGGTAAAGACATACAATTCGTACACCTGGCAGACTATTCCAGGTTCATGATGGAGTATTTCTGTCAATTATGATTTTGACGTCAGCCTATATGTGATGTAATATATTGTTTATGACGTCATATACCTGAATGACAAATCTCATTCATCCATTTGATCAAGCAATATCACTTTACGGAGTAGAAACGGGGCCAGCTAGAAGCCTAAAAGATAGTGAAATAAATGGTTAAGATAGGCTTCTGATAAATTGTGACATACTAGGCGGAGGCTAAGATTATTGTCATGAAAAAGGTATTATTTGGAGAGAATAAAACTAGAATGATGATAGAATCATGGAACATTAAACATGTTATACTAGTGTATTTGAAAAATCTGTTCATATGTTTCAAATATGTCATCTGGTTGGTTTAAGCTGAATTAATTAGAATTTCTGTGTTGGGAGACACAGGTTTTCAATTAATGCATAGATATGAGAATGAAATATTTGTGTATTACCTTTGCCCCTGAAGGGGAAGATCACCCCATAAGGTGAACAAGAGATTGTGTCTGTGCGTGCGCGTATGGAGCTGTATGTCAAAACCTACTGATCCAATTTAGCTCAAACTTAAACACAACAAAGGAACTTGCTGTGAAAGCGGCTTTCCTAACTTTGCTTGTTGGGGTGGGGGGGGGGGGGGTCGGTCGGTGGGTGGGTGGGGGTGGAAAATCTAAAAAAAATCTGGAAAATCTGAAAACTGTTTACAATGTGACCAAAACGGGAGGGAAAAGGTCTGTAATCTCTGATTGATCTTATTTGAATTGCAGAGAAAAGCAGGAGAGAAAAGCGGCGATGAATGCACAGCAACAAGCACACATTGAGGAGCTGCAAAAGAAAATACAATTAAAGGTACATGTTATGTATTTCTTTTCTTTTGTTCTATTTCATCTGATTGATTGATTATTTTAAGATTTAAAATATTTATGCAGATGCTGCAGTTAATTGGTATTTATAATGTTTATACTTGAGAAAGGAATGGGTGAGTCTAGACCCAAGCATTGGGAACTAGCATATAAACGCCTTAAATATTACAACACAAAGGAATGGGTGTGTTAATGCAATAACAAGAGCAGTCTACTGTGTCAGTAGAGCTCTATTTTGATTAAGTGTAGTGTGTATGTTATTTATTATCAGAATTATTGGCTATTGTTGAATAAATAAATTCCGTTCAATACTAGAATGTGAAACCGATGGCACACCATCGCAATCCCCATGTTTTTGCCAACTTTGCCATTCTACCGGCCCCTTACCCCACCCCAACCTGTGGGCGGAGTGTAATGTAATCATCGCCTTACAATCCGCAATCATATGGGTAACTATTATGTTGAATTTCATTGAATTCCCCAACTTTGAATTTCTTCTCCCACCACCCTGTGGGGGGGGGGGGGGCGGAGCCTAACGTAAATGTTGTCTTGTGGTCCCCCCAGCCATATGAGTAGCTCACATAACAAATTTGATTGACTTCCTACAAATGGTCTCTGAGAAGATAGCTGGATGGAGAGACAGATGGACAGACAAAGGGATGAATGGATGGATGGTCAGATGAACAGATAGATGGATGGAGACAATTCACCTCTTCAAGTTTATCTATCGGTCATATGGCGTCATAAGATGTCATAATCAACTAAGTGACGTGTAAGATGACATCATAATGATGACATCATGAATAACTCGATATAGCCCATCTTAAGCGCTTAATAGTCCAACACGTACAAATTGTGTGTTTTTGCTATTTAATAAACATGCTGTTGAATAGTTTGAAAGCAATTTGATTGGGCGCTGTTGCTGACATAGGCAGCAACAGCGCCCAGTAAAATTAATTTCAAAATATTCAACACCTTACCTGTATAGTTTTCTGGAAATTGATAGTCTGGGAGTTCAGGGTTCGATCGATCCCAACACGAGTGTGATGTGGGTGGAGCTTAGTTAGAGATGGGAGGGGCATAGCTAAAAATTGGAAAGACCCATTGCAATATCCCATACATTTGTACAAAAGTTGTGTGATTAATAAGTTGTCACCAGTGGTATTGCATATGTTATATGAGTACTTGTTATTTATTCAGTTTGTTCTCAATAATATACAGGGGAACTCACTCCCATTTCTTAGTAAATTTACCACACAAGTTTACTCAGATCTCATTTAGAACGAGCTTATGCTGAATTGAGGTTTGCTGGTTTTCAGGCATCTAGTGTTCATGTTTGGTTGGGTGGATTTAGAATGAATAAGTGCAGTGTTGAACAACAGTTAAGACATGCTGTGATAGGTTTGACTCCTTAATAGTCAAGAGAATTAAGATTTAGCTTACTGACTAGCCATGTACAAGCCATGAAAAGGCTATTTATGAAAATTTACAGCTGAAATGACTGGATGAGGTGTGGAAAAATATCCATCTCTTGTCCTGCAGATTTACATTTCTCAAGACAATGGCTGGGGACGGTTTTTGCCGGCTGGACCATAGAAATATTAAAGCCTACATGAAGTTTCAATCCTTATAATCCTACTGACCACAAATAACCAGATACAAGAAACTTTACCCTATTTACCATGTCAGATATGCTACATGTATAGATCATTTAAAAATTACTTTCTATGAAAGCTTTTCTGATTAAATTATTTTCACAATAAGTCTTCATGCAGGACAACCATGAAATTAAGACACAGAAATTTCACTCTGTGTGTGTATTTTACTAGACACACCATTCTGAATAACAACTTATGAATCTGTGTTGTAATTACAGCAAGATGAGAGCACACGTCGCCACCAGGTGGCGCTGGAAGGTATCCAGAGAAAGGCATTTGAAATGAGTGTCCTGTGTCATTCGACCGAGGATCATAATGACGCACCACAGCTTGTTCTCTACACTCAGCAAAAACTCTGTACTGTCTGTAATGTACTGGTAAGTCCGTTTTCTCATCTATCAGTCATCAAATTTCTTCAGATTTAAACCCTTTCATCAATGAAATCACTCAATTTCAAGGCACACATTAAGGGCATTTTCAGTCACCTAGTGCAGTGGGGTAGAAGAGAAAGGATGTGGAATGCTCAGAAATGAACAAGAGTAATATGAAACATTATATATTTTTCAATGCAAGATAGTATGTGGTACCTGGAAATAAGAATATAAGAAACAGAATATCATTTGTTTTCTTTTAATTGTACACACATGTTCAATTTTGAACAAAAATTAGTTTCCCACTGATAAGTCTTAATTTCGTTTGTTGGAGAAAACAATAAAAGCAGCAGCCCTGCCATGGATATTTTGTAGTAGAATAGTATGCGGGAATCTGTTGCGATAAAAAGTCATGCATTGATGGATATATCAAGATTTGATTTTATACTATGATCAACTGAATACATGCATGTGTTTATCCGTCCAAAATGTTCATTTTGAATTTTTCATGCTTTGCTTTCACAAGAAAAGCAGCTTTGCAACTTGGATCTATATTTTTTTAAGTACACCTACAATTGTCACAAATAAATTGTCATAAATTGGAAATAGCTCTTCACATATGGAGCAGAAAAGTGTTCAAGTATGTGTCCGTCCAAAAATGTCCACTCCGACAAATATGGTAATGTCGACAGTACTTGAATATTGAGTACATTTTCATTAATTCAAGTTAATAAGGAATATGCTTCAAATACATACATACAAATGCGTACAGCACAATACATACTAAACCTTTCTACCTGATCATTTTTATGAAGCCTAGCATAGAGTGTCCAAAATATTTCTGTCCACTCTGAACTCATTTAGCATACCACCAGCGTGTTGAAAATTGCTAGTTTGCATGGATTTTATTCAATTATCCCTTTGCAATCATCTTCATTATCTTTAAAACTACATGTATTTCTTATCATCCTGTACATCATTTTGGCTGTAGCAGCCTCTGCACTATGCAATGTGATTAAAACTCATGCACAAGCAGCATCTTCATTCGCGACGAAATGTCACACTAATGATTCCAAAAACATGAATTTATCTTGGAAATATCTCAATCTTACTTAGAAATAATCAAAAGTAAATATTACATGCTGGATAGCACCTTTCAGACAGTTTTGCTAGTTTACATTAGAATTTGTCGGAGTGGACATAATTTGGACATGTGTGAAGGTAGGACTGTAGACAGACATAGAAAATATAGTAATCATATCTGCTGCCTTTAAAAGGCATGATGGTGCAGCTGTAAAAACCTTCACCAAGAGGGCACATAGCCATCTTATTGGGAAGTTCAATATTTCATGGGTGGTTCAGTTCCCTGATTGTTGTGCAGATGGCTCGTCAGTAGTGTTGAAATATAGTGCCAGTAAAGCTGTTACAAACAGAAGGGTCTAATACGTAATGCTCTTGAGTTATACAAATTCTGTGAGGATATTTGTGCACATTGGGCACTGGTCCATTCCTGTCACAAGAATGAAAAGCGCATTGCGATACTGTAGGAAGTTTTTCTACATTGAATCAGTAGAGCGAGACTGGACAGCATCCAAGATAAAATAATAAACGGGACTATGACAATTCACGCAGTCAAAAGCGTAGGTGATCCTAATAAGTTCATGAAGCGACAGCTTTCATGCTTCTGCAATGCTTGCAGAAATGGTTCAGGGTCCTGCAGCAAGAAACTCTGTTGGAACCTGGCAGTAATAAACATTGACACCAGTTGGGAGAGCTGCACCTATTCGCAATATGGAGGATGAAACTGAAGTCATCCGCCGTGATGATAAGATGTTCCCAGCCCTGCAGTGGGTGCTTCAAATTCTACCACTCTGCCGCTATAACCTATATCTAAGGATACATGGCTGGCTCTTATCTATGATGATAAAAGGTATCCAGGAAAAGTAGAAAACAACCACCATGATAAAAATGGGCAGACTATTTACCAAGTGCAATTTATGCACCTCACAGCAGGAAAAAAATGGTTTTCTGTAGCCAACAAAGAAGGATGTTGACAAAGTGTACTTCCTAGGAGTGAAATTCTAACAGTTATTGATATCACATCACTACCTGATAATCTTCATGTTTTTGCTTTAAATACCACAAGCAACATTTAAATATCTGTGTCAGTGTTTGGTGTATGACTGCTGTAGTACTTGTAATTCATAAGTTTTGATCTGTACAAGTTACATATTACTACTAGAGGATGTAGCGTAAACCCAAACCTGCACCTATCTTTTGGATGTTTGGGTAAAAAAAGCGTGGTACCTTCAGCCAGATTATGGCATACACCTGTCTTAAGGAACCACCATCATTTCACCACAAAAACCATATTCACTGGCTACTGATGTTTATTTTACAGACACCACATGCCTTCAGTTACCACCTGACAAAAACAATTAAAAATTACCCCAACAAATGGGTGCAAGTACACACCCAAATGGGTACAAATGGGTATGAGTACACAACCAAACGGGTACATTTGGTGTAGCCAAAGGGTATAAAAGGAGCGTGCAAACAGCACATCGGCATCCAGTCTCAACTGACACCTCAGTTCGCGTCAGGACATACCAGAAGCAACGCATCAAGCTTTTAGAAAGTCAGTCTTTAGAATGTTGTTTCATTTTAGAGTTGTCTTTTTAGAGTCAAGCTAAAGACTATTGATTTAATGTTGAGATGCGGTTTTCACAGTTCTTTAATGTTTTGAACTAGGTACAGCCATGGAATGTATAACATATTTGAATTATCAATTTCCATGTTTTATAAAGATCATAGTAATACTGAATGAAAGTGTGTCCAAAATTGTCCACTCAGTCATTTTAAAAATATAATCTTTTCTGGCTAAGTGTAAAATAATAATAGTGTATGCTAATGTCCTTATTTCATCATCTCAAAGATAAGTCCATTTTAGTTTCAATGATTTGAAGTTGCACAAGTGTTGCAATGTGTTAAAAGAGTTGTCGGACTGTTGCTTCACAGCATTGTCTTATTAGAGTCAAGCAAAGACCATTGATTTAATGGTGTGAAAGAACTTTTGGGAATTGTATTTGAATGTAATTCTTAACTCACTAAAGCAATGAAGTTCATAAAGCATTCCTTTTATTAATTTATATGTTCTTATAAAATATGAAAGCACAGTTATAAAGATGTCCAAATTTGTCCACTCCGAACCCAAATGCTAGATATCCTTTGGTTGTTGAAATACCGTGTGAAAATCCTTTTGAGGTACTTCTATTCATGTTCTTCCTAATGTTTAGATTGGCCACTTGATAAATCACAGTATAATTAATTATTATTAACTCACCTGGCCTGAAAGGCCAAGTAAGCTTATGACGTGGCGACCATCCGTAGTGTGTCTGTCGTCCGTCCGTCCGTCAACTTTTCCTTTAAAACGACTTCTCAAGAACAGCTGGGACGATTTCAATTATATTTTTCAGGAAGCATCCTTAGGGTATAGGGATCCAAGTTTGATCAAACGAAGCCGATTGGCCAATTTGGCCGGTGGCCATCTTGGATTTTGGCAGATTTTTCGAAATGGCTTTAAAAATCTCCGAAACCGCTTGAGGGATTGAAGGAAACCTCATGAAATATGATCCAGGTCAAGAGCTCAACCAAGTTCAGGGGAACTTGATTGGGCAAATGGTTCGGCGGCCATCTTGGTTGACCTAGTTTTAGCGAATATTACTTCTTCTCCAGAACCGCTCAAGGGATCAGGCCAAAATTTGGCAGATATGATTAGGGACTAATGCCTAGTAATGTTTGTTCAAGAGAAGTTGATCCATCAAAAAACATGGCTGCCGTGGGCGAATCAAAATATAGCATGTTTGGCGGCCAGATTGGATTCTTTTATTTGATGGACTTGAGGCTGAAATTGTTTTTATATAGGTTTTTGGATATTCTGATTTGAAATTTTCAATTTTCAAACCTGTCGGATAAATTGTTTGGCGGCCATCTTGGATCATTTTCCCGCCAAAAGGTCCCATACTATAGCAATGGGAAATTTAAAATGTTCTCTTCGAGAACTGCTGGGCCGATTTCAATTATATTTGGCTGGAAGCATCCTTAAGGCATGGAGATTCAAGTTTGTTCAAATGAACCCGATCGGCCAATTTGGTGGACAGCCATCTTGGATTTCGGCCGATTTTTAGAAATGTCTAAAAGTCTTCTCCAAAACCGTTTGAGGGATCGATTCAGAACTCACAAAATATGATCTAGGGTAAGAGCTGAACCAAGTTTGTTCAAGGGAACTTTATTGACCAAATGGTTCAGTGGCCATCTTGGATGACCTAGTTTTCACAAAAACGACTTCTTCCCCAGAACCGCTGAAGCGATCAGGCCGAAATTTGTGATATATGATTACGGCCTAAGGGACAATATTGTTTGTTCAAGAGAAGTTAATCCATCAAAAAACATGGCCGCGGTGGGCCAATCAAAATATAGCGTATTTGGCGGCCATTTTGGATTTTTTTATTTGATGAATTTTGAGGCCGAAATTGGTTTTGTATAGGTTTTTGGGTATTCTGATCTCAAATTTGCAATTTTCGAAACTGTTGGACAAATGGTTTGGTGGCCATCTTGGATCATTTTCCCGTTAAAAGCTCACATACTAAAACAATGGGAAATTTAAAATGTCTTCTCGAGAACTACTAGGCTGATTTCAATTATATTTGGCAGGAAGCATCCTTAGGGCATAGAGATTCTATTTTGTTCAAACGAAGCCGATCGGTCAATTTTGCCGGCAGCCATCTTGGATTTCGGCTGATTTTTAGAAATGTCGAAAAATCTTCTCCAAAACCGTTTGAGGGATCAATTCAGACCTCATGAAATATGATCTACGGTAAGAGCTGACCCAAGTTTGTTCAAGAGAACTTGATTGATTAAATGGTTCAGCGGCCATCTTGGATGACCTCGTTTTTGCAAAAATGACTTGTTCCCCAGAACCGCTGAATGATAAGGCCGAAATTTGTGATATATGATTAAGGACTAAGGGCCATTAAAGTTTGTTCAAGAGAAGTTGATTTGCTTTAAAATGTCTTTAAAATCTTCTCCAAAAGCGCTTGGGGGGATCAATTCAAAATGCATGAAATATCATCTAGGGCAAGAGCTGCATCAAGTTTGTTTCAAAGGAACTTGATTGGCCAAATGGTTTGGTGGCCATCTTGGATAGCCTAATTTTTGCCAAAATGACTCCAGAACCACTGAGCGGATTGGGCCGAAATTTGGGAGATAGGATTAGGTACTGAGTGCCATTAAAGTTTTTTCAAGGTAAGGTGCTATGTTAGAAACATGGCTGCAGTGGTCCAATCAAAATGTAGCGTGTTTGGTGGCCATATTGAACTTGCAAAAATGTCCACAAACTCATTTAGAAGACTACTCCTAACCCACCCACCAACAATTGTGACAAAAAGGCATAATGCTCCAGGTGAGCGACACAGGCCCCTTGGGTCTCTTGTTTTAGGAGTAAGAGTAGCCTTAGCTCCCATGTCTCTCAATTTAGTGTCATTATTTCGGAAGAGAACTAATTTTAAAGAAAAATTAGAATCTAGTCCAAACTTTATCAATAAATCTATTAATAGTTATCAGATAAATACTTTTAATGCATTTTCTAGGTGATGTATGATTATTTTCTTTTGGATATTACAGCTATTACTGATATACACATTATGCCACTTCTTTGTGTACATATTTTGGTAAGCCATATCTTCAAGGAAAATGAAGTTCCAGCCATAATTTCAACAACTTTCATATACCCAATGGTGCAAGATTGTAGCTAATTATAAATGAGGCCAAATGTCAAGCATGAATTTTTTACCTTGGGACAGGTTGCTCTGTGAGACGGTGAAAAGACCCTTAAAGGGAAACACAAACAAAACAGAGTCAAAGCATACCAAATGATGCTTCTATACAATTTCATTTGCCCTTTCATGCCTGAATATATATTTACGAAATGTTATGCATGGACTAAATTAATTTTCAAAGTTATCCATAAATTTGACATTTTTCTCAAAATCATAAAAGAATTTTGTTGTTGAAATAAATGAAATTACGTCTATGCTCACCCCAGACTGTAATGACCCAGACTGTGTCATAGTTTACCAATGGTATATCTGACAATGCTATGTGATTATAAATTAAATCTCTGTATGCCCTGTGATAAGTTTTTTGCGATATTACTACATCTGGCGGGTGGGAAAGCTGCCAATCTTCTTAAAATAACTTCAACACATATACTGGTACCGTGTTTCACCACACAAATACTGCCTGCATAACACAGTCGGCTAGCAGCTAAAGGGATAGCACTCTTCCAAGAAAAATTGTGTTATCATTGCCATTGGTAATGTATGGACCGGCCTGGGCCGTTACAGTCTGGAGTGAGCAGGGTGGCCTGTGTCATTACAGGAAGCAAAGGGTTGAATAAAATATATTATTTGTTTTTGCTGGACAAATGACGCAAGAGTTGTCTATATTTCTAAATTTATTAACATATTTACTTTGGGAACAAGGGGCAGACTCAGCTTGACTATTTATTAGCACTCACCCTCAGCTTAGTTGTGGTAGATTGATCTTTGAGTAAGTTTGGTTTTCGAATGCCACAAAAACTGAGAATCTGTACTAAAACTAACATTCTTGATTTGTGTTGGAGCCTCATCCTTGGTTAGCAGCAGACCATAATTGCAGTTAGATTGGAGGCAGTATAGCCAATGGTGTTCTAAAAGATATGATTATGGTATTGGTCTGCAAGAATGGTAAAGGTGCCACTAAGCAGAAGATGAGCACTCAGCAACTAGGGCACCGGCTGTACTGCAGGTAGATAGTGCTACACAGTACAGTAGATAGCTAGATGGAAGAGGAGGGAGACAAGCTCCTATTGAATTTTGGGGAATTTAATAATTTATTCCCGAATGAATGATTAAAATGGCCAAGACTCGGATAATGATGACCAAGAAATTAGCTGAGTTGCCCCAAAATAAGTATGGGAGTTACTGCATTGCAATATTATTATCCACTCGGACTTCTGCTGCTGTTTCAGGAATGAGAAACGTGATCACTGAAGTCTTCATACGATGGTTAACTGAATTCCTGAAATCTGCTGGAAATACAGACTGGTGTTAATATTTTAAACCACTGTTACTATCATTTGTTCTTGCATAATGTAATAACAATTAATAGTAACAATGTGTCAAAACTTACTCCAGCCATTATAATACAAATATCATTCTACATTGTACTGTACAAAGATGAAGATTACGTCATGTATACGAATTGTACTTTGCCACTACGGTGGGCAATATTTTATAAGTTCCAGCTACAAGACTAGGGCCAAATAATTAGTTCCTACAGATTCTACATCAGTTATCAACTATTTCAATAAGATTAAATTCTCCATTTAGTGAAAAGAAGTGATACGATTCTTGAGCATGGTCAATAATATTGTATATAACCAAGTTGACATAGATATGTACTGAATACACTCCAGCGAAATAGCTAGGGTTTCATCAATATCAAGCACAATATTGATATATTATTAAACATATATATGACAGTGAGATAGTATATACTATTTACACTCCTCAACGAGGAGTCTTCAAGCTGTGGCTTCTCTCATTTCCCCATTCCTATATATATACAGGGAAGAGAATACTGCATTCAGGTCTGTCTATCGTGGTCCGGATAAATTAACACGGAACTGGAATGGATCAAATATGGATATCTCAGAAAGACGGAAGCTTGTCCGATTTGGCTAAAACAATATTTTACACAAGAAGGATGTAACAGTATCATTAAGATTCTAAAATGGAATTTTTGGAAAGACCAAAAATATAATTTTTTAAACATTAAATTTTATTTACAGGAGGGCTAGGGTTTACCAACTTTGATTTATTGATTATGACATCACAAGCATAATATGCTATGTATTATAGCTCTGTCGTGAATTCGGAGATTATGTCAAGTGTACGAATTGTATGTCTGATGGATTTACAACTTAATAAATATTGTTGAATATTTTGAAACCTATTTGACTGGGAGCTGGTGCAGCTCACCTTGCTGTATCAGATATGGAAAATTTAATA
Source organism: Chaetoderma sp. LZ-2023a (assembly GCA_034401795.1). Taxonomy (NCBI): domain Eukaryota; kingdom Metazoa; phylum Mollusca; class Caudofoveata; order Chaetodermatida; family Chaetodermatidae; genus Chaetoderma; species Chaetoderma sp. LZ-2023a. Next base: position 84,516,800 of record CM067360.1, read on the forward strand.
GCAGTTCCTATTTGACTCACGCTTTTAGCGGTATCATATATACATTCCACAAAATGATTGTGGACACAACACAATGAAGACACAATGCCTACACATTTGTTAGAGGTCAGATCCAGCGAAGATGAATATAAAGGTTCACTTCAATAAGCTATACATATATGTACACTGTACAGTCCTGGTGAAATATATGCCAATGCCACACTAACAGCATTGAGTTATCATGCTGCAATAGCCAGACAGCTTCCAGTTTCAAATTATTCACCAGTTGAATTATCATGTTATATTAATCAGATAGGGCTAGTAAGATAATTTCCAAATTTGTTTTGCCAACATCATGCTTATTAGGTAACTAGGCATGCATATCAACAACTTCCTAAATTTAAATCAACAATAATTACAATAGTGAATTAGTGTCGGCACTTTCAGCATCCTTACTAAAGGTAAAAGCAAAAGAAGACAAACATCTACCAAAAAACTAAGGGAGGTAACTCAGACTATGCTACATACTAGCAAGAGTTAACCCCCCTTTGCATTATATATGGATTATGTACATATCCATATACTAGGCTTGGTGTGATTCTCTCTAAAGTTAAGTCAACATGCCATCTTAGTTTTGCGCTGAACAGGGGTGTTAGGGATGGGTGGGTGGGGTTGTAATATTAGGCAGAGGCATATATTTCTAATTGTGGATATTATTTATTTAAATCTCTGAGCTTGCAAGTAGGGTGGGGGTGGGGGTGGGGGGGGGTGGATGGGGTGGGGGGTGGGGTGTTGCTATGGCATTTGACAAGGGACTTTGTCTTAAGTTACCATATTATTGTGTTAGAGACCTTTGAGCTTCTTGCAAACTGGAATGAGGTGTTTTAATATACCTCCCATAATAATCTGAAGTCCACCTACCCAAAATCTTGATCAAATGATCCTGAATCTTCGCTCTTGCTGCTGATGTTACTGCACCTATTCTGAATGAATGACCATTGTAACATTTTGATTCTATACCAAGGCTGTCAAGTACTTCTCTAAACATTGCAATGAATCTAGTTCTAGACAGTGCTGCTCCTTGATCATCTACAAATAGAAGGTCTAATGGTGATCGATTTGCTTGATTTACAGCATATAAATATCGACAGCAAATACTATATGGACAAATTACATGATTTACCCTGAACATGCTGATTGTAATGCCTTCTCGAAAAGGGTAAGTTTTCGAAGAGCGAAGATTCAGAGAAATATTTCCTTGTGAGATGGCCATATCGCACATGCATAGATTAGATGATTTTCGAACGTGTCTTTAACAGTAAATTCTCCACATCTGAGGAAGCCAAAGAAAGCAACTGTACAGGCTGTTTCCATTAATAAATCTAAAAAAGGAGTAAACATCCCCTTCCGCAACTGCATGCATACTTTTTCTAGAATGTCAAATGTCACAGGAAATCTAGGTTTATGAGTCTTAATCTGGCCTCGTTTTACTCCATTTAAGATGGCGTGCAATCGTTGCATGTGCTTGGTTTCTGGATGATGTAAACCACACTCCAAACACATAAAACAAATGCCACATATATACAACTTGATAGTGGAAGAGGCGAGATAAAGTTTACTACAACAATGTGCAACAAAGAACATAAGGAAGTCCTCGGTCACTGGGACTGACTGCAATGTTATACACTGGATTACACCTGTGAACATTAGAAATTGTAAGTAAGCGTTAAAACCTGTCAGGTATGCGGCTGGTGTCCTTGGTGCTATCGCTGAATTCCATAGTCTGTTCAGCACTGGCTTGAGTTCCCCAAAACTGCTGTTAGCGGCGGCACCGCACATTGTGACGTCTCTGTATGAGGTGGCAGCTGCTGGAATCTTGCTACCTGTAATCGAGACAAAGCATCATTACATTTTTTAATCCCAGAATATGTTTGGCCATAATTACAAAATTATGTGTGGCTGTACACAAGGTAAGTCGGCGAACTAAGGGCATGATTTGTTGAGATCTTGATCTCAGATATGGGAGAAAGTACACGTTGGACGTGAACAATGCCCTACATTGAAATTGTTACATATTTCCTTGCCATGTATTCTAACACGTGCACGAACTAATTTATCGGTATCCCTATCTGTATATGTAGACCTGGCCGCAGAGTAGTTGTTAAACCGTCCAAGCGGAGAATTCACTGGTTTGTTGGTGAAACGTTGAGGACAAAAAGCTGTACTATGCATAGTGGAGTCGCATATCTTGAACGAATTCATTCTTGCATTACCCACTATCATACTTAACTGGTGTCTTTGATGGACCAGTCCACCGTAATGTTGCTATCTTTAAGCGCAGTTGAAGCTCAAGCTGAAAACTGGCAGTGATAATCATAGTACTTTGGTCTGTAAATATTGTATATCTCCACTATGTTGGCTTCATAGGCGTCTAGCTCCAGTTGTCTTTCTGGGAAACGCTTAGTCATGACCCTTTTGTATTCCCCAAAGGCAGTGAAGAATTCACTAATTGTCAAATGTTTGTTCAAGCGAGGGTCATCAGATACACCCTAACTACTATCGGATCTTTGATTAGTGTCAAACTCGAATTTTGGTATCAGTGATCTAGCCAAAGTAATGTCTTTCCCATCCCAGATTTTCTTTTTCAAAGACTGAAATAACATCTACATTGTATATGCAATATGCACTCAGAAGTTACACCAAACTGGGAGCAAGGCAACCTGTACCCACCTATAATTGGTCCTGTGTATTGTTGGGCACCGCTGGTCTCGCCGCTGCCATCCGATAAATAACAATTCCGTGTTTCCGGCATCCGGATTTCATTGGGTATCACGTTACAGGCGGACTTTAAGGTATTTTCTGGCATCTGTTTGTTGTTGTTTTGCACTATTTCAGTTACAGTTTTTTGTGAACTAAGCATAGTTTGCTGCATAATATGCATAGACTCCATTACTACACGCATCTGATTGTCACTACTTCCGCTAATCGTACTATTAACTTCGGGAGTTTCCACATAAATTTCTTTAGCTCCCGAAAAAACATGGCTACTCGCAGATGAATTGAACTGATATTGCTCTCTGTCCACATTATGTATATTGGAAACATTAATTCCATTATTGGTTTGGCAATTTACGCTTGGGGTTGTTACAAAATCTGTATTTACAATACATTCCGATGTCTCGGCAGACGATTGATTTGAATTAGAAGTACTGACCATCGCAATGCGCGATGACAGGACTGAGGAACGTGAGCTTCCCGCTGATGTCCAATGTTCTCTAAATACAAGTTTTTCATCACTAATTTTGTCATACTTGATGGTACGTGGATTCCAATAATTTCGAGTTCCGATTTAAGCTTGTTAGCGGTCCAATTACTATGGTTAGAGGAATCCCATGGCAGCATCCTCCGTACAGATCTACCTCTACCAACGTTAACCGGATTCGCCATGATTTGTGCACAGTTAATTTAACAATTTTACCATTAATAATCTGCGTTAGTCTGCTTCGATAACGACAACTTATAACACTAAACTTATTTTAACGCATAATTTAACTATCTATATAAACATTAGATGAGTTATCTTATAAAACTTTGTAGAATTAACGCTGAAAATAAATTTTTTGATGGTGGTGGATAGGCGATTTCGCAACAACTGAAAGACAAAGAGAATGGAATCTATCAAAAATGTAAATCCTCGCCCGGCACGCATGAATATTAATTAGTTAGTGTGACCTGATCACTGCCGTAGTAGTTTTGATTGAGTTTTGATTGGATTGATTATTGGTCCGCATAAACCTGATTTATGTTTTCAACATAAATCCTAACACATTTTCGAATTCCTAAGTAGTAAATTTCGCCAAGAAAAGCCGGTTTCTTGCATTTCCCATGGGTCCCAGAGTGACAGCATCGTGTGAATGATTGTTGTCTAATGCAACAATTTCTTCTAAGCCAATTATGGTTACGGTATTCAACAGAATATTTTCTACATTATATTCAAAACTTCTTTTTTTAAAAACATGTTAACTTATTTTTGAGCTGTACTGTAGCTCATCATTGCTGTGGATGATTACCATAGTTGGACAGTTAACTGAGTCAAGTTCTTCCAGTATGCCAGAGATTGGGCATCATCCTGATAATATGAGATGATGTCTGCATGAACGTTCTGCACAGATTTCATCAGGCTATCATGGCTGTACTTACTGCTTGTCGTAAGTGCTGTTTTAAAGAATTAATTGTCACTTAGATTTAATCTGTTTTATTGGAATCTGTTCTTTGATTTATCATAGATTCCATCCGAGGTGTACCTACTGAGTCACCTACGCGGCAAGAAGCATAAAGAAGCGCTTGATAATCACAGCAAGACCCTCTCTAAGCAAGATATCGTAAGTTGTAGTAGTATTTAGCTATTTGTGATCCCAAGTATACTCAAGCATATTATAATCCTACCTAGATCAAGTCAACAAACTTGGAACCGGATTAACGAAGAATACTTACCTAAAGGACCGTTCCACTTTTAGCTATGCCCCGCCCATCACTAGCTAAGCTCCACCCACACCTCGCTCTTGTTGGGATCGATTGATCTCTGAACTCCCTGACTATCAATTTCCATAAAACTACACAGGTAAGCTGTTGAATATTTTGATACTAATTTGACTGGGTGCTGTTGCTGCCTAAGGCAGCAACCCCGCGCCCAGTCAAATTAGTTTCAAAATATTCAACAGCATGTTTATTAAATAGCAAAGAATTACAAACACATACAATACATACAACGTGTCGGAGTATTTGAGATTTGGTGACGGTCTACATGGAACCCTTTGTGACGTAATGATTGTGACGTCATCATACATGTACACGCTCGGAGCTGATTATGATGTCATACGGGGTCAGATGATAGATGGATACTCTGGAAAGGTGAATTACAGAAACATGTAACTACATAAACTTCGAGTAAGTGTAATAAAGGCATCCATTTCTAGATGTGCCCCGCCCATTTCTAACATTTTACATGTATTTGCATCGATTTGAAACCATGGAACCTGAATTCTAATAATCTAAATCTCAAGACCGTGTAAGCTGTTGAATATTGCAACAGCTCCCAATCAAATTAGTTTCAAAATATTCAACAGAATGCTTATTAAATTGCAAATTCATCAAAGATATGCAATTTGTACACATATGTGACAGAGTTACAAGTGACATAATTAATGACATCAGGTACGTGAGTCACAGATTGGATCTCTCCCATTTAAACGGCAATGTATTGTAGTTAAATACCAGGTTAACGTAACACCGTCTTTATGAAACCCATTCCAGATATGACACATTTTGTACAATGTAAGAAACAGTCTGCTGCATATATGGAAACTAATTTAGTTGAATGCTGTTGCCATGGCTACTGCTGAAGCAACAAATCCCACTCAAATTAGCTTCTAAATATTCAAAAACTTAACTGTGTGTGATTGTTTTGAAATTCACATAAATTTGGGTTTCATGCTCCAAAGAGTTACATTTGATTGTTGACAATTGAACTTTCCAGTTTCTGTTATGCCCCGCCCATCTCTAGCTAAGCTACCTCACTAGTCTTGGGATCGATCGATCCCTGAACTGCCCAAGTATCAATTTCCAGAAAACTATACATGTAAGCTGTTGAATATTTTGAAACTAATTGGACTGGGTGAACAGCTCCCAGCAAAATTAATTTCAAAATATTCAACAGTGTGTTTATTAAATAGTAAAGGCATACAATTTGTACAAAAAAGCTTAGTCCGTCACCAATTATGCGTTATTGACAAACTTCTGTATGTCATTCATGACGTCATTGATTATTACGTCATCAGAGACGTTATATACATGTAGTTGATTATGACGTCAGATGAATGATGGATAAACTGGAAAGGTCCATTGTTATCACTAGCAATGCTATTTCATTCCTTCTCGTCTGGTTGAATTCATTCGTGTTTATATATTTCTTTAAATAAACTTTGGCATTTTTAAAATACAATTTATAGGAGCACTTCAATTTGAAGAATATCGTTGATGCGCCAGACAACAGCAATCATCCGAAGTTAGTGTCGGAGAAGGAGCGACAAAAAGCCATGAAGAAGCGTTGCAAAAAACTTCGACAGCGGATGGCGTGTCGTGGCCAAGAATACGAGAATTCCCTGACTGGTAAAACGCCGAGCGTTGACTCTGAACACAAAGCGAAGTAAGAATACAGTACTCCGTGCAAGGCCTATATCAAGCCACTATTGTGTGTTTAGCCCTTTAGTGGTTAAATTTGGTCGAGAAAATAAAAATATTTGATCATTGAATGTCTGTTTGCAGGCCAAGAGACTATTTTTGAAAATTTACCACTGGAATGACTGGCTCAGTTATCGAGTCTCATTCCAGAGGTAAATGTTCAAACATTGTCTTCTTTTTGACTACATTTGACATTTCTCAAGACTATTGCATAAGCCATTTTTGACGAGCTTGAGCGCTAAAGCATTAAGGACACATAAAATTAATTACAAGCACTATCCATATTTGTATTACTTATGTTGATCCTTTCATCTGCAAGAAGTGTGTGAATAACAGAGCTAAGCATGGGTCATGGTAACTATTATGAGTAAAATTTGATATATCTGTATCTAGAATTAAATGGCTAATCCTTAGACTGATGAAGTACTTTGTTCCAAAATTGCATTCCATTTCCTTTGATACCTGGAGTCTGTTTTAGAATTTAGAAACAATTAATGTTGCTGTTGCTGTCTATGATATCAACAGCTTACAACAACACTGTTTCTAATATAGAGTGCAGATTTTTTACTGATTTTGTAGCAAATAACATGCAGTACAGGTTAATGGATGAATACAGTTTTAGCTTTGCCCCGCCCATCTCTAGCTAATCACCACCCACTCTTCGCCTACGTTGCGATTGATCGCTCCTTGAACTCCTTGACTTTAAATTTTCAGAAAACTATACAGGTAAGCTGTTGAATATTTTGAAACTAATTTAACTGGGTGTGCAGTAACAGCACCCAGTCAAATTAGTTTCAAAATATTCAACAGCATGTTTATTAAATAGTAAAGACATTCATTCGTACAACAACGCTTTAATCCATCATCAATTATGCGTTCGTGATGAACGTAATTGCATCATCGTTCGTGATGAACTTAATTACATCATCATTCATCGCCCTACATGTATGTTGTCATATGATTGATGGATAAACAATAAGGTTAATTGTTACTGTGTTGACAGACTACAGAAGCTGGTCAAAGACATTAATAAATATTTCCAGTCTAAAGAGAAAGGTCCATGGCCACAGAACAAAGTCACCGCGCTTGATCGGGCATTGGGAGAAATGTGCCGTATATGGGAGAAACGGGTAGGTATATTTATAAATGTTCCAATTAGCGTTGTTTGTTTATGGCTGATTAACAGTAGAGCCACCTTGTTAGACTTTAGTTTGCCTAACAGAAGCTTTTGTGAGAATATGCTTGACATTGCATTAATTTCTTTTTGAAATAACCTTCCTGCAGGAGAAGGATCCATTTCTTGCTATGTCCCAGTCATGCCCTACTCAGTGGAGGAATCTAGTTTTATTTATGCCCACCCATCTTTAGTTAAGCTCCACCCACACGTCAGCCGTGTTGGGATCAATCAATCCCTGTCCTCCCTGACCATCAATTTCAAGAAAACAGTTAAGCTGTTGAATATCTTGAAAGTAATTTGACAGGGCGCTGTTGCTTCCTATGGCAGCAACAGCGCCCGGTCAAATTAGTTACAAAATATTCAACATCATGTTTATTAAATAGTAAAGACATACAATATGTACAACAACGCTTAGTCCGTCATCAGTTAAGCTCTTGTGACAAACTTAGCTATTGATTATGACATCATCCTACATGTCATGTAGTTGATTATGATGTCATATGATTGGATAAACTGGAATCCTTTATTCTAACTAAGCTCCGTCAACTTTTTATGCATCTTGGAATCACTTTGCTACTTTGAAACTGGAATTCATAGTGATGAAATTTCAATACAGCTGTACCTGTAGGTAAGTTGATGTATATTTTGAAACTAATTAGACTAGGAGCTGTTTTCTGCCTATGGCCTAGTGAAATTAGTTTCAAAATATTCAAGAGAATGTTTATTAAATTGTGAATTAATCGAGGTCATACAATTCATATACCTTTGTGAGTGACTATTACCACGTTGTGACAGACTTAGCTCATTATGATTGTGACATCATCTAACAAGTAATGTAATTGATTATAATGTCAGACACTTGGATGACAGATTGGATTCCTCCATTGCAATGTCATTCAATCAGTCAAGTTATTCTTTAGAGGTTAATATATGTGCATTTCTTGCCAGTACAGGCTTAAATGGATCTACACAAATGTTAATTAAAATCTATAACATGATTTGATTGATGAAACCTGGTAATATGAGGAAGTCTATGGGTTTAAAATTCATACTGTATATGTGGAAATTACAGTACCGCCTGCTACCAACTGTAAAATATTCACGTAAATTTTGCGACCGGAACGCACTGAAATTTGCCACGCGCCCAAAATATTGCGAAATTGTTTTTGGCCACGTGGTAATTTCACAAGATTTACGTGAATAGTACTGTGGCTATAGATGGACGTGGGATGGCTAGAAATGTGAAACTGTGTACTATGTTTCATATTCAGCATTGGGGCATTCATGTTTTATGTTTGAAATTTAGGATTCAAAATATTCAGTGTTAGTCTAAATTTGTCTTGTACAGGCCTCAGTTCAAGCCCTACTAGCTGATCAACTGAGTATGCGTGCCCTCGGTGGCCTCTCTACAATCTGTCGTGTACTCATCACAATTGACACAAATAATTCTGCATATGGTATGGTCATTCCAACAAAGTAAGTATGTGTGTGCGTGCGTGCATGCATGGGTGCATGCGTCCATGCACGTATGTATGAGTTAGTACATATATGTGTGTGTGTGTGTGATTAATGTTATCCTGACTCACTAGATTGTGACTGTGTCTTGTGCAGAAATGGGTTGATACAATGCTGTCAGATTAGGAAATTGAGACTATTTCTTTAACCCTTTACTGGTCAAGATTGGTTGAGAAAATGGGGGAAAACTACTTAGTGAATGTCCATTTACAGACACAGAGGAGTCTATTTACTTAGTGATATATTAAGGGGAAACTCAGTGTCATGATTTCATTTCGGTGAAATCTGTCCATATTTTCTAGAGTTATTGTCCGATCCAGATCTTAGATAATTTTGAACCTGGATTCAAATTTTTTAAGCGGATCTGTTACATATAGACGAAGTGCTATGATTTTATTTCGGCAAAATTTTGAGTGTTTTGAACCAACATTCAAAATATTTCAGCAAATATATATAGACAAAATGTCATGATTCTGTTTCAACAATATCTTTCCATATTTACAAGAGTTGTTTGTCAGCGGATATATCACATATAGACGATGTTTTTGATTTCGTCTCGGCAAAATCTAACCATATTTGCCATAGTTATCTCACTTGAAAGACTAAAAATTTGTCACAAATTTCTGCTCCCAGCCAAAACTCTGAGGACACACTAGCAATTTGTTCAGTGGATCTATTAGGGTGAGATGCATTGTCATGGGTTTGGTTTAGTGAGATCTGTTAGTATTCCCCTTGGTTATCTTCCCTGATAAACCTGGAAATTCATTACAAATATGCTTTTCGCTGAATAACCAGAAAGTGCCTACCGTATTTCGCTTAATAGTAGCCTATGATCTAATAGAAACCCACCCCCTAACTTTGACATATGAGCTCCAATGATTTCTTAGCAGTTTCAAAACGGCAAAACTCTGTATTAGAAGCCCACCCCCTAACTCAGCAGACTGTATAGGAAAATTTTTCTTAAGAGTAAATTTGTAAGAATAGCGTGTATAATAATAACAATCGTGTCACAGGGTGTGTCTACTTCAGACTGATCTCTGCCGTGATACATTCCCGGCCCCTCTAGAAGTCAATACAGGCCTCGGATTTGTAAATCTCGACCGCCTATTAGGTTAATACTAATAGTAGGCCACGTATGTTCAAGATATAATAAAGTTTATTCCACACTTTTGTAGTCAAAATGCGCGTAAAACAGTCTTGGTGTGATTAAATACCTTCCTTATAAATATATTTTAAGACCAAATTTATGTACCAAACAACAAGGACGGGAGAAAATGTGCATCAATTTTGTAACGCCGATCAACATTAAATGATCCAAATTAAATTATTACGAACGACAATATAGCCGGCTTCTTAAGTTGGCGAGCCAGCGGTTCTTGAGATGGGAGGCATCATGTTCTCGCAAGATATTATATGCTAACGGGAGTATCAAATGGGTACCTGTTTTTTAAGATCAGTATAATGCTCAGTTCCTATCGCGCAATGGTAATATATAGATATTCCCGAGTTCCGAGTCCCCGATTCCAGAATATTTCTATCCGAGTACTCGCTCTAAAATAAACTCACGTGATTTGTATTTTTTCACGACGCCATTTTATATCAAATTTTGGATTAATTTTGATGTAATAAACGAGCTTTATTAAAGGATACGCAATATTTATGCACTAAAATCAAATAATTTCACTTCCCCGGTGATGTTTTGAGGTATACATTAAACATAGGCATAGGTGGTGGGAATTTTTACGGGAGAAAATACGTTGAATTTCTGTGGTATCAATTTTAGAAAGCTTTTTTGGGAAAACTGTAATATAAGCCCACCCCCTTTCTCAGAGATGTTTGGTTGGAAATTGAACACCTCTTGTCCTAATAGAAGCCTATGCTACTATTAAGCGAAATACGGTAGACACATTTAATTAATATTGGTCACATGGATAACCATGTGACAAAACATCAGTTGTAATGATGTGTCAATGATATCCATTCATATATGCCATGGTTATCTCCCCATAAAATCTTACGATTCACAAAGCCTAACTATTCACTTTTATTGTTCTTCAAACATCATGTTTTCAAGTATATGTGGAGTTTTACTAAAATGTTTATCGAGCCTGTCATTCCATTGGTAAATTGAAAAAAAATTGCGTTTTGGACTGTAAATGGAAATTCCTCAAGACCACTGCAGAAGCCAGGTTTGGCCTGCTTAACTCTTCAAATTAACCGTTTCCTGAGGGTTTGCCCATAACCCTTTAAGCCTCATATCAGCCAAAAGCATCATCTACAGTGGTCTTGAGATATGTAAATTTGCAGACCAAGAGAATATTTCTGAAAATTTACCACTGGAATGACTGGCTCGATAACCGAGCCAGCCATTCCATTGATAAACTTTAAAAAATAGTCTTCTCTTGGTCTGCAAATTAACATTTCCTTTGAAAAAATTGAAATTTTCTCCAACAAATTCAAGGCTTAAAGGGTTATGGCTTTCCTGGATAGTTTAAGTTGCCCTTCCTATCAATGCAATCATAAATTGGAGAAAAATTAAGTTTCCCTACAGGAAAATTTGGTTGTCTCGGGCTGCAGGAATATGGGTCTTTCAAGCCCTGCTGTTAAGACACCTAGATGGAAACTAATTTACCGTTATCATATGTTGCCTCCCTCCGCAAACATCATATATAATATATATGTCCACTTATGTTCAAAATATTAAACAGAACATTTGTTACATCATGTTATCGAGCCAGTCATTCCAGTCGTAAATTTTCAATATTACTCTTCTCTTTGTTTGCAAATGGACATTTCTCAAGACCACTGCCGAAGCCGTTTTTGGCTGATATAAGTGTTAAAGGGTTAGGCTGATGTCATAAAATTGGCTTGTTACAGAGTCAATAAAGGAAAATGGAGCACATTGTTATGAAGTGTTTCTGAAGGCTTGCAGTAGTGTCAAGCCAGCTGTTATCTGACAAGGAATGGAATTAAGAATCTGAAATTTCACTTGCTTAGATGTTAATTACAATTACTCAGTTAATTGTCTATGTTATGTTTTGTCTTGGCACAGATCTCTGACGTTGGCGTGTAATGCATTGCGGCTAGCTTGTAAGAATTGCTATGACAACTGTCACTACATGCTCTTCAGCAATAAGCTCTGTAGTCTTATCGACCTCCTGATGCACCAGCTCAATGTAAGTGATTTTACTGTGAAATTGCACGTTCCATTTCAGGATGAATTAAGACATTTCATTGTTTAATATTTTGAACTTAATTTGAATGGAAGCCTTTGCTTGCCTCGGGCAACAATGGCTTCCAATCAAATTAAGTCCAAAATATTCTGCAGAATATTTCTTACATCATGTTCAACATTGTACTAACTAACGTGTTTCAGTTTTTGTTTTGGAAACATTTTAACTTATTTATGATCTGTACTTTTTATACCCTGCCCAAAGAATTGTGTTGTACGTGATGGTGCCGTCCTGGCGGGCAGACATGGGCGGGTGAGTGGCATGGTGGTTTCCAGATGATAACTTTGTTACTGTTTATCAGATCGATTGAAATCTCATAGGGTGGTTTGTTTAGGTCTGGGGAAGAAACCTATCCAAATAGACGATGATCCGAAATCCAAGATGACCGTCAGCCACCGGTGGCCATCTTGGAAATTGGTTTTCGAATAAGAACTCTATTGCCGTTTATCGGAATACCTTGAAACTTTGTAAGGTGGTTGGACTAGGTCTGCGGAAGAAACATAGAAATTGACGATAATCTGACATTCAAGTTGGCCACCAGCCACTGTCAGCCATGTTGAAAATTGGTTTCTGGATGATAGTCATGTTACAGTTTATCAGATGGCTTTGAAATTTCATAGGGTGGTTGGACTGTCTGGAGAAGAAACCTATTGAAATCAATGATGATTCTAAATCCAAGATGACCACCAGCCACTGGCAGCCATCTTGAAAATTGGTTTCCGAGCGATGACTCCATTTCCATTTAGCAGATCGCTTTGAAAGTTCATAGGATGACTGGTCTGGGTCTGAGCAAGAAATCTCTATTTTCTGATAGCTCTCATTCCTTTGTTTGTCATCATGGTGGGTTTTATGCGCTGTTTACTAAGCTCTCGTTTACTTATGTGATAATGATATGATAATATTACTTATGCAGAGCTGTTCCTGATATGCTTCAGCATGTTGAACTGAAACATGGAAAACGGCATTACTATACAAAATTAGATGGCAGGTTTTAGTTTCATGGATATTACTGCTTGCGTGTCACAGCTAAAATTAATGCATATGTTAATATTGCTTAAATACAGATTACTAATAAATAAAGGGTTATCCAAAATACACATCTTTCTCTTACTATTAATGGGCACTTATAAGATTCTGAAGGAGCTGTCTCCCTTACTCCCTTCAAGCTAGTTAGTAACAAAGCTATCATATTTGTAGCTATCCATTGCCAATTCATCCGCTATATCCTACAGCCCTGCTCTTCACCAAGTAATTGGCTGCATTTCAGAGCAAATTACTTCCGTTTACATGTTGGCTTAAAAAATAAAACTTAATTTTAGCAGCAGCTTTTAAATGGAATGTTCAAACTATTGAGCTATAATAATTAATGTAGCTGTTGTTAAGATTGGATTTTCTTAGTCCGGCTGCTAGACCAAGACCCCATAAAAATTGGCCTCAATGGTTTTTGGTGTTTTTTGAACCGTGAAACCCCACTGATTAAGAATCTGAAAGATGCCCCGCTGGCACCATTGAGGAATTTGAAAAATCCAACATGACCACCAAGATGGCCACCAAAATACATTATCAGTTATATCTTGCTATCCTGAACAGGTAGAATAATGATTTTGGTGTCGAAATGTAGGTTTTCATGGTCACAGAGTCGGATTATGTACAATAAAACTAGTTTGGGTGGTCACATATATTAAGGGAGATAACTTTTAATTTATAAACGGCCAAGATGGCTGTCAAAATACATGATAAGTTATATATACTTTAGGAATTATGAATGATGTCTGTAAAATACATCCTCCTGAATGTCATACAGCACTGTCAAATGCAGCAATGTTTCAACATCACAGTTGTATAACAAAATGTTGTGGCGTCACAGTGCCAAAAACAAATATTCCCATGGAATGCACCAGAATAAACTATCCACACCCGAATAGACGATCTACACACGAATAAACTAGCTACACACGAATAAACTAGCTACACACGGATAAACTAGCTACACACGGATAAACTAGCTACACACGGATAAACTAGCTACACACGGATAAACTAGCTACACACGAATAAACTAGCTACACACGAATAAACTAGCTACACACGAATAAACTAGCTACACACGGATAAACTAGCTACACACGGATAAACTATCCACACCCGAATAAACTATCTATGGGGAATGAACAGATAATTCAAATCCAGGCAGCATTGATTGTCTATTTCTCGCAAACAATCCGGACATACACCCTTCAATACTATGGAAATCCTGACACATTTATTAGTCACGGACTGTTCACCCATTTAGCTTAACACTTCCTCCTCTTACTCCTCATTATTGTCACTATTATCATCTGTTTGTTGATCAGAATGTTTTGACCAAATGTTATGGCATGATATGTTCTCACTTCATACAATTACGAAATAGTGTACATGAGAGTTTATATTAGCTGATGTACATCCACACCTTGAGGAGGAACAAGCATCTTCAGCGGCACAACCACATCGTATCATCTTAAGAATTTCAGATGGTGCTGGATCTACTCCTGGTGGAACCGTTATTGGAAACAGTGACTGTGAGGAATCAACTTTGCTCCACCCAATTTTTGCAACATCCAAATTAGGTGGGTTAGACATAATAGCAGATTTCCAAACACTTGTTTGATAATGAGCGTGTCTCACGTGCATTGTAAATGATTCTGTTGTTGGATGTAATGGGTTTTTTAGCAGTCTGTAAGCCATACATGATACTGAATCTCTGACATGGAGGCTTTGCCTTTACAGCCATAGGCTGCACCAATAAATGATCTAGCTTCAAGCATCACATCTTCAAAGTCTGCATTGAGATTGGCAAGTCTTCCTAGATTGTAGCCTTTTATGAGATACTTAAGTGCTGTTGCTTTGCCGATCCCGTACATATGTGCCACTGTATCACACCCCGTAATTGCGTGCATACCTAATATACTAGGGATAATTTCCTTGTGTTTTTGTGATGTTGCACCAATATCTATCAGAGTCCTATTGGAACTAGTGGCCTCAGTGAACACTTTGCAGGTGACTCCATTGAAAGTTTAATGATATATCAAAAGGATAAAAACATCTGTCTCATCTGATATTATCTTGATACATTCAAGTTCTTGGGTGGCTGCAATATTTACCATTTGCTGAACCAAGATGACATCCGCTTCCTCATGTGTTGTGTTCCTGTCACTTCTGTCAGTCACAATACAATTACTGACCACCTTAGGGATAGACGCTGATCCTGTAACCAGTAAACTGTGACCTCCATCTGTCTGCAATCTTTGACTTTCCTGATAAGTTGATCATAAATAATGTCTATAAGCTGTACTTTGTTTGCAGTGACAGTTAACATCACTTGCTGTGGTGGTAGCGGTGTATCAAGTGTGATCTTGTAAACCCTACAAGCGTGTTTTCCAGCTCGAGATGTCCTGGTACCACCCTTGATGCTGTAGGCATAATAACGATCAAATACCAGATACACATTCGCCTGGTGAGGTTTCTCCAGAATGTAGCTCAGGAAGACATCCACGTATGTTTGAACTGTTCCTTGTGCAGGCCAGTGTATAACCCAAAGTGGTACATCCATCAATTATGATAGCGTCAGGTTGTTGTAGCAATCGAGCAGATTGTGCAACATCGAGTTTCTTCTTCAATGTGGATTTTGACGTCGTTACTCGCATGTCACCGGCATCGTCAAATATAGAAGTAGGGATAGGCGCAAGCTCGTGATCAAATATATGTTCACAATATCCAAGTCACGTGAGTGCATCAGACCCATCACCCGGGTATATATCAGTTCAATGTCATAAACACGATCCGATCCTACCTTCACATGTTTTTTGGTAATGTTCTTTGTAACTACTTTCGTACTCAATGGAGCATGAAAATCGCCAGGCCACGTAGCTTGATAGTCATTCATTTGTATTTGGCCTATGGCTAATACATTGCCATTGTTAACTGTATCATGAGATATCCTGCCTGTCACTATGCTTATTATACCATCAGGGTGCTCAGACGTGTTCAGGGGATCAGTGCAAATTTGAAGCTTTTTGCGGATCATTTCTCTATCTTTTGTGTCAGCATACAATCTAGCAAGTTTTTCTTCCTTGTGTTCTGTGATCTCTTCCCGTTCTGATGCATCTTGCATATCTGAAATGTCTGGTGAGATGACTGAATATATGCAGACTTAGTGCCCATCGTTTAACTGCACTTGTATTTAGTGTTATTCCTACAATTCCTCTCGGACCATATCAATATCACATGAACGTTGTTTCAATAAACATGTCAGACCACATGCCATTCCATATTCCACGCTTATGCCGCATCACCTGCTCACCTTTGAGAAACCGTTCAAGCAAATTAGATGGCAACCGTTCCATCGACCGGAGATAATAGAGTCTATATCTTGCATAATTCATATGGCCTCCAGCAAAGAAATATGGTATCATATGTTTTACTGCTACAAGGTGCAAGGGCCAATCACATTCTCTTTCCGCTCTGACATACAGAAGCATTATAAGAATAGGAACAATCAGACAGTCTATCCAGAGCTTGGAAGTTCTACTCTGGTCAGCTCTCTTCTGAAGCAAATCCATTACATCTTGTTCCTGTTCAGCTCCTACTACCACATTATGCAGGAGCTCCTCTTATCATATGGGTTACGTCAGCAAATGCAGCATTCATGATGTCGTCCACACCACTGTTTGCCATCAACACGCCTATACAGCCCACGAATCTCATTAGCATGTGCATGCCACCTAGTCGTGAATGAAATTAGTGAACATTTCTGGATAAACCCAGACTATGTTTACCGTCACGCGGTATAGCTGCTGATCAGTTGTAAACACCGTATATACCTGTCCTGTTTCATCAGTACATGTAAGTGTTTTTGCTTCCAGCATTGCAGTCATCATTGTTATTAGATCAGAGGGTGACATATCAATCAGTGGTGTATACACCGCTTTGGTGGCGGGCCTTAATGCATGGCCTTGTTCGCGCGATATTATGGTGTTAAATCCTCCATATTCTGGGGATAATGGAACTTCAGCAATGTTCTTTAGAAAAATGAAGTCTAGATCACTTGCACCACGCCTTTGGGAAATGTTTTGCTGTGCCAGTACCTTCAACGGTAAGACTGAAACCTGTTTTCTTAGGACCGGTATAATATTTGATTGGTACACTGCAGCATCAGCGGGTCCAGCTTTCATTTCTGCCTTCTTCAATCGAGGGATGGTTTCTTCACAATCATTGGAAGGTTCATTACTGGTCTGCATTTGTGTCAAAAGTAAAGCTAGAGCGTGTGTCGACAGGAGACCATTTTGTGACGATATATTGGCGTCAAAGTTGTCGGCTACTGCTTGAATGAGTGAGCCATCAGAATCAAAAAGTCCATGCAGATGCTTGTGTTTTCCAGCAGCTGCTGCAGCAGATGCCTTAAACCTAAGCACATCATAGTAGGAGCATGTAATACCAAAGTCGTAGAACTGTTCAATAAGGTTTTTTTCTCTCAAAAGTACACCAAGAGAGATTTGAAGGTTTGTTGCTCTGCTGGTGATAACAGAAGTTATAATATTGCCTATCAAAATGGCAGGCAGTGTAGAATCTAATTCTTCAGAAATGTTGTGCATTAATAACATCAGGGTTAAACTTACAGATTGCAATGCAATGCATTTATTTATCATGGTTTGATAAACCGGCATGTCAGGTAAAAGTTCCTTAGACTCTTTGACAATTATTTTCGCGACTGGAAACAGATCTCGGCGTATCATCGTCTTCCTCCTCCACAATTCTAACTAGATCTGAGGCTCTGCTTCGGAATAAAAGTATATTTGCTAGTCCAGTGGCTGACAACACCAAAAGGTCTTTCCCAAAACGTTCAGACAGGGCCTTTACAAGATTTAAATGGCACAGTTTTTTCACATCAAGAGTATACTTACCTCCCTAATACTTTTGATATTGCTAAATATTGGCTTTCACTCAATAAAACACTCAGATTAAAAACAGTTAGGTGCCCCTACTGGGCAGGTAGTCAGAGGTAGTCCGGCGGATGCCAGCCCCACCACCGCGCATGCGCCGACTACTACTTCCTCTTTGCTAATTTATTGGCACCGGATTCACATGCGCTTGCAGTTATCTACAAGTTTTCTACGCGTTTGAGCCTACTTTCACGTCTGTTGAATTCAATTCTATTGAGGAAAGATGTCAGAGAGAACGAATTCACCAGAGGAGGGGACTGGAGCTCTTTATCAGGTGATTTCAATGATATTCTAGCGAGTTTTTTCCCTGGTGTAATGTGTTTCCGGGACTCGCGCTTACCGTGATAGCGCCTGTTTGAGTTGGGTTTTTCCAACATGGTGCTTTATAAGACTAAATTCTCTTTGTGTTTATGTCCACAGGTATCAGTTTGAATTATTGGTGGACTTCTCAGCACAGGAGGGTTTGTGTCTCTCCACCACGGTTCCATTTCCTACTAATACTGTTAGGTTATCTAACCAAAAAGTCTATGTTCAGTGAGTTGGAGGCTTACTATAAAGGTCTTCTCACTTTGCCCTCTTGATCCAATTCCTTCCCCCAAGGTGGAGAGAGTGAAGAGGCGTAGTCTTGGTGGAGTGCTCCAGTGCATCACGGTGGATGGTTTGTCTATACATGGTGTCAGGTATCTAATTAATGATATGAGGTAATATGAATTATTTGAAAAAATAATGACTGTTTTTTTACCATTGTTATCATTCTGTATCTGATGATGTGTAGTCTGAATATCCTTTTGCGGATGTTCTGGTTATGAATACAATTCGTCCTTGCACTTGGATGATTGTTGCGGACCGATTAATTTCTGTTAAGGGATTGATGACGTCATAATTGGCCTTGCTCTTTATTAACATTTAAAGTTTTGTCCAACGCTGGTTTCTTCTTGATTAGTGATCTTTATGATCCTGTCCCACTCTTTTAGTTTGGTTTTGAGTTTTCTAACCGTAACTATCTTGCTCATTGTCCTCGTCCTTTGTCCTGTTTCAGAGACCTGGTTGCCCGTCCTGTGGTCGGTTTTTAAAGGACCGTTTTGCACCGCATTTGTGTTTTAGCTGCAGTCCCTGTGGACCGTTGCTAAAATGCGATGTCTGTAAGCAGTGGGGGGGGTGAACTAATGGCTGACTTTTTGTCGTTACAGGCAAGGGAGAAGTTGGTGGAAGAGGAGAGGAAGGCGAAGGAGGGTGGTAAGAAAGGTAAGAGGAAGGCCTCATCCGCGGTGGATATGGAGGCCTTCCGGTCCGAAATGTTGGGAGAGATGCAGAGGACAATAAAGGATTTGGTCCCAGAGTTGCTTCGCAGCGTGCTTCCTGGGCCAGGTCCTTTGTTGTCCTCAGCATCTGCTTCGGAGCAGGTGATCCCCGCCTCTGAATCCGAGTTCCATAGGTCCGGTCCGTTGTTCGAGGAGGATTCAGAGGTGGCCCCGTTGATGGGGGCGGTCCACGACCCTGGCAGCAGGCTTGGTGCCGCGCCGAGGGGCCGTGGACAACGGTTGTTGCTGGGACCCGCGGTCTGCTCATCAGACCCTGGGTATCCGCGCGCCGCGGGTGTCAACGCCTCCTATGGCACCTTCCCTGGCCAGTCCGGGTTAGCTCTCTTTGCTGACCCGGAGCCTAACCTTTCTGGCCAGGAGGAAGAGGATTACCTGCTAGGGTCGCCGTCTGGGGACGTGGCCATGGAGTACGACGTCTGTGCACCCCTCGCGGGGAATACAGGCGACGTGTTCCATGGTTCTACTCACGCAGGAGTAGAATCCACGGTCCAGAGGGTGACCCTGGGCGGTGCTGATGGCCACGGTTACCGCGTACCTCGGCTTGCCGAGAGTATCGCTGGTGCTGGCCAGGGCCGTGGTGGGGCGGTGTCTACCCCGCGCTCTACCACGGCGCCTGCTCCTGGTCAAGCCAGGGAGTTTAGCATGCCTGTTTTTTCGGGCCCGCATGTTTTCCCTGGCTTGCCAGGGGTATCAGCATATCCGCCGTCTAGTACAACTGCGTGCGCTCAGGAGGAAGACGAAGGCCCTCGTCTAGTAGAGCGCTCGCAGTTAGCCACGGAGGAGGATTGGTCGGACGCTTGCCAGTGTCTGGTAAGTGTTCGGCCAGATCTGCCCGTGGAGCAGTCGGCGAGCCAGCGTGACCATAGGCCGTGGTTAGCTGGTAAGCCGACTGCCACCGCTATGCCATCTCTGCCGCTGGCTGAGCATGTCGTTGACATGTTCGTGGCGGCAGAGACGTCCATTAAGGCGAATGGGCGTCTCGCGAAGGCCCCTCGCGAGGTGGCTAGGCGTTGCCGCATCGTGCCCCTGGATTACCAGCGGTACGGTGTGGTGCCTAAGCCCAGCGTAGATGATCGCGCGGCTTTGGGCGAAGATGCGCGGCCAGGCTCCCGTTCTGACACGGGTATCCTGTGCTCGAACGCGTTGCGTTCGGCTAATACCGCGCTGCGTGATGCGGAGGAGAGTGGGAGAGCGTCGATTGCTGCTCTGTCCCACGTCTCCCAGCTGTTACAGGGGGTGGTAACAGCATCCGCTTCACGCCAGCCAAGCCCGGTCACAGTCCAGAGAGCTATCCAGGATGGTATCAACCTGGCTCTGGACTGTTTGACGCGGGCGGTGACCAAGAGTGTCCGGGCGAGGCGCACGTTTGCCCTTGACAATCTGTGCCCGTCCCAGGACCTGTATAATAGGCTGCTGCGAACTCCTATGACAGGTCCTGGTCTCTTTGGAGGTGAGGGATGTAGGCACCTCCAGGAGACGGTGACTCTGGTCAACAACCAGAGGGCGCTGCGTGAGCAGTTTGAGGTGCTCCGGTGGGAGCGCGTTCGCGCAGCACCCCCTGCGTATCGTCCCCTGCAGGCTCGAGGTGGCGCTGGGCAGGTCAGAGGCCAGCCACCAGCGCAGCGTCGGTCTAGGCCGCGTGAGATTCGGCCAGCAGCGAGGGGGGCGCAGGCTCCCCAGGCGCAGCCAGCCAGGCAGCCACCCGCGCACCGTGGTGCGCGCGGTGCTGGGCGTGGCGCGCGGGGATCTGGTCGCGGTAATCGGGCCTGATGGGCCGGTTACCGCGGTGGGAACCACTCTGGTGTTTCAGGCCGAGAAGACAGTGCCACTCTCGCACTCCTTATGTCCACCTCTCTCCCTAGGTGGACCGCTGGGCGGCCGTTTGGCCGGCCACTTGCCAGAGTGGAAGCGGTTGACTCAGGACCGTTTAGTCTTGCGATGGTTTTCAGTCGGGTATCGTCCCGAGTGGATGACAGGCCCGCCATCGCGACTGTCTCTCGTGCCGATCTGGATTCCGATTCCGAAGGATCCAGATCAAAGGTTGTGTATAGAGAACGAAATAAATTCCCTCATACAAAAGGAAGCCATTCAGCCGGCGCAGAGGTGCCCGGGCTTCTATTCAACCGTGTTCTTAGTAACGAAAAACACCGGAGGGTGGAGGCCGATTCTCAACCTCAAGCCATTGAACAAGTTCATAGAGACGCCCAGTTTCAAGATGGAGACTGTGCGCTCGGTGTTGGCGGGGTTAGAGCGAGGAATGTGGACAGCGTCAATAGATTTGAAGGATGCTTATTTCCACATTCCCATAGAGAGGAGTTTCCGTCGCTTCCTGAGATTTGCATTCCAGGGCAGACAGTGGGAATTCAGGGTATTACCCTTCGGAATTTCCACGGCTCCTCGGGTCTTCACCCGTGTGGTTCTCGCGATCACTGCATACCTCCGCAGGAGAAGCATAGCAGTCCACACGTACATAGACGACTGGCTGTTGAAAGCACACACCCGGGAAACGTTATCGGCCAATCTGGAGATTGTTTTGAAAACTCTCACGGACTTGGGCTGGATAGTCAATTTCCAAAAATCAGAGCTAACTCCATCCCAGAAGTTTGTTTACCTGGGCATGTTCTTCGATCTGGAGAGGGGATATGTTTATCCCACTCAGGAGAGGGTTCAAAGACTCATCTCAGTAATACAGTCGTCATGTCCTGGCACGGGTTTACTTGAGAATGCTGGGGTTGATGGTTTCATTGGAACCAGTCATTCCGCAGGCCGCATTGCGCAGCCGCCCGATCCAGTTGTTTCTCATGACACAGTGGACCCAGAGTTCAGGTTCGCTGGACTCGAACCTGTCAGTGTTGGCGCCTCTGATTCACCACCTGCAATGGTGGTTGAATACAGAGAATCTCTTGCCGGGGGTTTTGCTAACCCCTCCCCACCCTCAGGTGACTGTGTATACAGATGCATCGATGGAGGGGTGGGGAGCTTGTCTGGAAGAGTCCACAATATCAGGGCTTTGGGATCTGGATCAGTCCAAGGAACATATCAATCTACTAGAGCTAAGAGCAGTAGTCCTGGGCCTGGAACATTTCTTACAGAAAGTTCAGGGCAAGATTGTTCTAATTCGTTCAGACAACTCAACAGTAGTGACTTACATAAACCGCCAGGGCGGAACGAAGTCGCCCAGTCTCTGTATGATGACATGGAAACTGCTTTGTTGGTGCCTAGATCATGGGATCACCTTGAAGGCAGTTCATATTCCGGGAAGGCTAAATCTGCTAGCAGACTCATTGAGCCGAAGGATGAGTGTTTTACCCACGGAATGGCAACTAAATCAATGTGTGGCGGATTGTCTGTTCGACCATTGGGGGAAACCCAACATCGATTTGTTCGCAACGAAGAAGAATGCGAAGATGACGACGTTCGTCTCTCCGATTCCAGACCCAAGCGCTTTCGCAAAAGATGCGTAAGCTATCAGCTGGGGGGGAATGTATGCATACGCATTCCCTCCAGCAATCCTGATTCCAAAGGTGCTTCAGAAAATCAGGCAGCAGGAGTGCCAAGTGCTTCTGATCGCCCCGGATTGGCCAAGCCGATCGTGGTATACGGATCTGCTGGACCTTCTGGTCTGCAGTCCGGTTCCTCTGCCTCTGATGGACGACCTTATCTTCCAGGGCAAGGCCCTTCACGACAATCCGTCAATGTTCAGATTGACTGCGTGGATGTTGTCAAGGAATCTAGAATTAAGGAGGGCTTTTCTGAGCAAGCGGCCATGTTTATGGCCAAAGCCAGGAGGGGGTCAACCTCCAGAGCATATAATTATAAAATCAACAGATTTGCAGAGTGGTGCTCAAAAAGATGTATTGATCCAATGGACTCATCTATTCAGGTAGTGGCTGATTTCCTCTGTCACCTATATGATGCCTATAGCCTCAAGCCTAACTCTATTGCTGGTTACAAATCAGCATTAATGACTGTTATCCCTTGCTTGGCTAATAGGGGGAGTGATGAAGTAAGTACATTAAATGTATTAATTTAAGGCATGGGCAATCTAAGACCAAGGAATCCTCCACTGATTCCGTCTTGGAGTTTATCTCTGGTGCTTCAGGTACTAGGAGATAAGCCTTTTGAACCACTTAGTTCCATTTCTATGAAAATGTTAACGCTTAAAACTGTATTTTTAATTGCTGCGGCCTCGGCAAGGCGTAGGAGTGAGATTCACGCCTTATCAGCCGAGGATGACCGTTTTGTGGTTACAGGGGAAGGCCTTAAGCTTCTACCTAGGATTAATTTCTTGGCTAAGAATCAGTCATTGAAATATCCAGGTCAACCTATTTTTTTGCCATCTTTAACTAGATATGATCCTAATTCTAAAGCATGGTGCCCCGTCCGGGCGCTGCTCCGGTACAAACAGCGTACTTCGGAGTGGCGTACCGACCTATCAGCGTTATGGTTGTCATATATTGAACCCCATGGCAGGGCGTCTAAGGACGCCATTTCTACGTGGATTGTGGAGTGTATTCAGTTTTGTCACAAATCCGCCACCGGGAGACAGGTTGATGTGGCCAAGGCTCAGAGTGTCCGCGGTGTCGTGGCATCCACTGCCCTGTTTAGTGGGGTCCCTGTGGATGACATTATGTCCGTGGCTCAGTGGCACTGTGAGTCAAGTTTTACAGACCATTACCTCCGTGACACCTCTAACCCTCTCGCCTTGTCGATTTTGAAACATTAATCGCTTTTACATTTTGTGAGGAGTGCTTCCGCATTGCTTATATACTTCGCAATTTAGCGATGGTAACAACCACTTGTCGGGACTGCATCAGGCTTCTCTACTGGGATCATGATGACAGCTTCCAAGTTCAACAAGGTCAGTCTTGTTCATGTGTTGTTCATTGTTACTTGTATTGTCACGTTACCCATTATTATTAATATGGTGATGGTTTATGTGGGAGGTGGTTCATCATAGAGAGTATACGAAAATGGAGCTTTTTCGTCTCTGTCCTATAGTACTTGGCACTAGTACGTAGAGAGCGTATAGGACATTGAGGTCATCTAGTCTTCCTCCCAGGAGAGGGGGGGGGGGGGAGCGCATATGACATTCGGTCATCTCTCATGCATCGGTTGTGTTATCCGATGGTTTGTCAAATCCTGACTGTGTTCTCACACATTTTCAGACGTCATAAGTGCCTTAAACGCGTGAAAGCGTATAGGGAAGAGCTGGTCTTTTGACCTCGCCTCCCTCCCGCCAGATTCACTTTCGAATTCTGGCAATATCAAAAGTATTAGGGAGGTAAGTATACTCTTGATGTGAAATAAACGAAATCAAGGATTTCTTTTTTCACGAGAGAGTTGATACTTACCTCCCTAGATACGGACCCGACCTCTCCACCCCACAGAGGCTCGGTCTTCAGGCTCTTGGTAGTTGCATGTGTTAGCCAATAAATTAGTCAGAGGAAGTAGTAGTCGGCGCATGCGCGGTGGTGGGGCTGGCATCCGCCGGACTACCTCTGACTACCTGCCCAGTAGGGGCACCTAACTGTTTTTAATCTGAGTGTTTTATTGAGTGAAAGCCAATATTTAGCAATATCAAAAGTATTAGGGAGGTAAGTATCAACTCTCTCGTGAAAAAAGAAATCCTTGATTTCGTTTAATCACCTCCATTGTCACGATAGAGATTATCAACTTCTACTGATGTCCAAGTGTATGATCTGTCAGAGTCCATTGTACACAAAACAAGATTAAATGCAGAGTCACTTTGCTCAGTTTCATTCTTACTATGTGTTGCTTTTTCTATTGGAGTTTGTGCCATAAATCTACATCGACAGTCATCGTGGCATCAACAGCATGAAAATCACTGATTGCGCCCTGTATTCTAACCTGAATTTCTTTGGACCATCTGTCTCTCCTCTTAGAACACAAGTCTAGAATTACCGCTTTAAATATTTTCTGGCCATAACCCCTGTGTGCTGTTATACAAAGTTTAGATTTACGCCACCTCTTTGGATTTCTAGGGTCTGGCTCTATATCACATGACTCCATAAAATAAGCAATGTTCCAGGAAACTGAAAGTTACTACACTAGAGCTCCTTGTCCGTTTTGAAGGTGATGGTGCACTTAAGGAACTCTCTAGGCATTTACCATGTCGTTTCAAATGTTTCTGTATATGTGAAGCTGAAGTGTATGATTAGACACAAGATCGATGGCACTTAATAGTTAGATTGCAATTTTTATCTAATAGTTCCTGAAGTTGGATGTGTTTCTGATCACAACGTTGTATACTGGACTGGATGATCGATTTTATTCGAACTGAACCGGCTGAAATAAGCAGCTTATCTGAAATACCACAATTGGAAACGCATTCGCTGTCAGTCATAGTTGCTGTATTTTGAAGTCATCTAAAAGAGAATATAATGACAATGTTTAATCAACTTAGGCAAATTAACTCTTGGTCAAACATATATAAATGATTTAGAAATATTCCTGTTGCCAGACCATGAACCCATAAAGATTACACCCCCAATGGCTTTCTGTGTTGTTTAAACCATGAACCCCTACTGATTAAGAATCTGGACAATGCCTAACTCAAATTACATGTAACTCCTTTATCAAACGCAAAAAAGGAAAACATATTTATAAAAAAACAGGCCGTTGATATCACTGGCTAGCTTTGACAATTAAGCCAGTCGTATCAATGAAACCTTTTTAAAAATGCATTTCCTCTTATAATTCACCCTCGATAAATTGAGAGTTCTCTCCCTTTGTCTGTTGGGGGCACCAAAATAACATTTAATACACATAGGCCGACTCAATCCCACTGAAAACCTACATGTACATTTATGCACCAAAATCATTATTCTAGTTGTAGGAAGTGAAATATAGCTGATTATGCATTTTTGCAGTCATTTTTGGCAAGTTTTAAATTAAAGGTTATCTCGCTTTGTGTATGTGACCGACCATGAAAACCTATATTTCGACACCAAAATCAGTGGTCTAGCTGTTCAGAAAAGCAAGATATAGCGGATCATGCATTTTGGCAGCCATCTTGGCTGCCATCTTGGATTTTTCAAATTCCTCAAGGGTGCCATGTTGGGATTGATCGATCCCTGAATGCCCTGACTATCAATTTTCGGAAAACTATACACGTAAGCTGTTGAATATTTTGAAACTAATTTGACGGGGTGCTGTTGCTGTCAACAGGCTGTTTATTAAGTAGTAAAGACATACAAGTCGTACAAAAACGCTTTGCTCCATCACCACTTATGCCTTCGCGACGAACTTAATTACGTCATTCATGATGTCATTGATTATGATGTCATCCTCACCGTCACGTAGTTAGTTATGCTGTCATGTAATGGATGGCTAAAATGGAAAGGTCCATTGCTTGTGGTATTTTATGCAACAACAACTGACAGTGCAATGTTTCAAAAACTAACATTGATCAGCTAGCTATATGTATCATGTAAAATGGAATGGAAGTTAGGCATTTGACATTTCAGTGTTCTTGGTCATCAAGAGTATGTCAGGAAGGCACCCACTCTTCATTAATAATATAGTGGTCAAAATTGCTCAAGAAAAGATAACTATGCTTATTGAACGTCCAGTTCCAGGCCAAGAGAAGGCTATTTTTGAGCATTTGTCACTAGAATGACTGGCTCAATTATTGAGCCACGCATTCCTATGATAAATCTTTAAAAGATATTCTTCTCTTTGTCGGAAAATGAACATTTTAAAAATAGAACGGCAAATTCCTGATGAAATAAATTCTTTACGAAATAAAGTCCATGTTAAATGTTTTAACATTTTTTTTTAATGTTAGCCTTAGCATGTAATGGACCTTTCCATTTTTAGCTATGCCCCGCCCATCACTAGCTAAGCTCCACCTACACCTCGCCGTGTTTGGATTGATCGATACCCGAATGCCCTAGCTATCAATTTCCTGAAAACTATACAGGGAAGCTGTTGAATATTTTGTAACTAATTAGACTGGGTGCTGTAGTCAAATTAGTTTCAAAATATTCAACAGAATATTTATTAAATAGTAAAAGCAAACAATTTGTACAACAGCCCATAGACCGTCATCAAATATGTGTTCGTGGCGTACTTATCGACGTCATTCATGACATCATTCATTATGATGTCATTGTACACACCACGCAGTTCATTATGATGTCATATGATGGGTGGGTACTCTGGAAAGGTGAATTGAGATGCAGGGAATTTATCAGTGAAAGTGTTAATGAGTTAAGACCACATCTGAATATGGAAAGGAATCTTTTTTGCATTCAAATATTTCACGAGTATTAGCAACAAAGAAGTAGCTTTGAACTACAAACTTTATTCTTCAGTTCTTCTAGAACACATTTCATATTCTCAGAACCCTTAATTTAAGTCAGATCATTATAAATTCTGAAAATTAATTTTTTTTAAACCCAGATTAATTGAAAGTAGTCATTTCCTAGTGCATGTACATGTATTTAACTGTGGTAAATGTACCCTTTCCTGAACATAGATCTGATATTCGACTTATTGTTTTACTGCTTACATGGAGGTGTCTGAAATTGTTTTCATTAATAGAGGTTCTGGAATAAAGTCCCATTTCATATTGATACTGTTCTCAACTAAGTCGAAAATTATCACATTACACTCGCAAAAGCTCGTGCAATGTGATAATTTTTGATGAGGTTGATACGAATGATATTTTATTTATCATATCAACTGATATTTTGACACATTTTCCAATAAAGTAAAGCTAATAGTTCTGATCAATGTGCCATAAACAATAATGACAAACAGGACATCATTATTTCAGACTTGAAATTACTTTTAATCCAACTTTAAATTTCTGCGTCTATCATGCAAATTTACAAACGTATGCCATAACATGATTATATATATGTTTTTGCCGTCGGCATTGCTAAGAAACAGCCATCGGCATTGCTAAGAAACATTTGCTGAATCACGGGCCATGTGGGATTATCTAACCAATTAAAATATATCGTTGAATATTACTTGTGTGTTCATGTCAAGAAATATGGAACTAGCGGAGTCTTGTTTATATGATAAGATCCTTTACTGTCTTATTATCTACCCTAATGGACCGTTATATCTTTAGCCAAGCCCCGCCCATCGCTCGTGTTGGGATCGATCCATCTCTGAACTTGCTGACTATCAATTTCCAGAAAACTATACGGGTAAGCTGTTGAATAATTTGAAACCGCATATGGCAGCAACAGTGTCCAGTCAAATTAGTTTCAAAATATTGAACAGCATGTTTATTAAATGGTAGAGACATACAATTCGTCCAGTGTGTCAGACTATTAAGAGTTAAAGACCGCCCATATAGAATAATTTATAACGTAATGATTATGATGTCATCCTACAGGCTGCTTAGCTGATTATGATGTCATACATGTATGACATCATTACTTTGGAAAGGTCCATAATCAGCATCTCATTTTTGTACTGTTCATGTCTAGCATTTCCTCTACCTGTTAGCAACTGTAAGGTCAATACGTCATATTTCTTAAAGTTTATGAAGCGCTGAATACTTTAAAAGTAATTTGACTGGAAAACGTTGCTGCCTCGGGCAGCAATGAAGTTTCCAGTCAATTTACATTCAAAATATCTTACTTTCATTATTGAGATGTTTATACTCCTGGGATGAAAGGGTTAGCATTCATTCATTTGCTGATATTTGCTTTTAGTTGTTGCTCCCAGACAAGGTGGTCAGTGTTGGTGGTCAGTTTGATTATGGCACAGAACAGAAGTTGCGTCATGATCCGGTGATCAACGCCTTGATGACACTCCTCAGTACCATCCTCATGTGCCTCGCTCGTGATAACCCAACCACCAACTGCAGCGATGCAGCCATTGAACGGACGAGTAACAGCGGCGATGTGTTTATTACTCGTGGCAATGACATCATCAGGTAGGTGCTCAAGATAATTGTGTATATAGATCCAATCTAGCCTAGTCGTTGAGGGTGTGTGAACCGTGACAAAATTGCCACCTACGGTTTTGTGGTGTCATTCGAAGCAGACATTGATCCTGAATCTCATACTAAAAATTCCCATTGATCTCATTTGGGCAGAATTTTAAATATGGGTTTTAATCTGAGGACCATTTTTACATCATGTGTGAAATCTGATAATGTGCCATGGTAGCGGAAAACAGCGTCGTTTGCTATTTTCCAACAAA
Organism: Chaetoderma sp. LZ-2023a; assembly: GCA_034401795.1. Lineage (NCBI taxonomy): Eukaryota > Metazoa > Mollusca > Caudofoveata > Chaetodermatida > Chaetodermatidae > Chaetoderma > Chaetoderma sp. LZ-2023a. Next base: position 84,546,438 of record CM067360.1, read on the forward strand.
ACACCACATTCAACAATCTGAAATAATACAAATGCGAAAAAATAAAATATATTCCTTGTCACTCAACAGCTGAGATGCACAGGTGTCAGCGAAAAAAGAAACAAGTTTATGACTGAGGATAGTATAGAGATGCTCATTAACACACACTTTGAGGTCGGGATGTTCCCATCATTTTCTTCATCAGTAGTTACCAGATGGTAGATGTTGCTGCAAATTTGACCTCGGCACCCTGCACATGCGATCACACATTTCAATCCGTTTTTGTTGCATAAACATTGCTTGGTGCCACACGGATTCTTTGTTGTTACTTTGCATTTGCAACGAATGAAACTGAGTACGGAGCAGCTTCAAGATCTGTCATTATCGGGCATAAAGACCCATTTTCCTCTTCATCCCCAATCACTTTGGTCCAGTTCATCGTTACTAAGAGTTAGCCATCTGACAACCTGGAGGTGAACGCGGAGGTTGTGGAAGTAAGCTGCACGCTCAGTTCGTGGCAGTTGTTATTGGCTCTATCTTACTTCCCTTCACAACCGTCTGCATATATCGGGCATATCTCAGAGAAGTAAGCATGCCTTCTCAGTGCCACCATACAGGCAACGTAATAGGCTACTTCCTGCACTGCCGACTTGTTTCTGTGATGTGTCACAACTCCTGATCATATCAGAAAAATCCTGTACCTCTGGACTTAGACATTACAGTACAGATCATAGTTAGCTTTACTGTTTGACGAAGCAAAAACGAAACAAAAATGCGTCTTTTTAGTGTCAAAAGGTTTGTGGTGTTTACAGGTATGGCCAAACACCAAACGCATTTAATTTATTTTATAGGCGCGTCTAACGGAAAGTCAAAACCATCCTACAATATGTTAAACGCATTATGGAATATTTTAAACCCATCATGAAAAAAGTCAAAGGCGCAATCAAATGTATTCAGTAATGCGACAAAGATTCTTACTACGCATCATTAAACATAAAATGGAATCCGTCTACAGTCTGTCGATGACCCGTACATGTAGATCTAAATTGCAATTGGAGCCGTATATGTGTTAAGTACATGCATCACATTTAGTTATTTTTTCGTGGCCGTAAATGATAATTGCCGAAATGCCATATCATCGTAATCCTCAATCGTACTTTTATATAAAATAGACATGTGTGAACTCCGCAAATGGGTATTCTTTACTGTGCATGAAGCCAGTGTGATGACAGTGCGTATATTTTAATAAATTTTCAATCCACAATTTCTCTTGAAATCTGGATGAATATACCAAAATATTCTCTGAAATGCGATTATTACAATATAGTCTAATTTGAGCCGACGTAAAAGGCATAACTTTTTAGAACAATATATGCATCAGTTGCGACTAGTGTTGTAACATCTTATAACGGAAAGGGAAGCGATTTACAAAATCTGCAAACCTGACATTTGGGTGTTTTCGAATTCGCTATTTCATACATAATATATCAATCTATGCACATTTCGTGTGTGCCACAGACTAAAGAGTAGTCAGATAACACAGAATAACGAAACTGTCAATCAGAAAGTGTGATGCCTATATATTTGACCTCTTCGGCATCTTAACTCGGCCTTATTAATGACAGTACTTGAAGTTAGTTTTCTCGAAAATTGTAAACAAAGACACGCATCGATGATCGAGTTTATCGGATTGTTTATCTTAACATTATTGTTTTTTCACGACAAGAGGTAAACAAAATATATATATTGTTGGAGGATATATTCCCACCCTGTAGTATATAATGCTCTAAAGTCTGATGGCGGTGTATGACCATAACACCCGCTGTCGAATCATAGGGCCTAACAGTACATGTATATAGTATATTATTAACAATATATTGTGCCGTATATTTTTAACCAAATATCACTCATGGTGACATTGTAAACGTGGAATCAGACACTGATCGTAATAGTGAGACAGCTAATGTGGTGGACAGTGAATCTTGTGATGATGACACGTTTGACGATGAGGAAGCCACCACTACTGGAAAAACTTGAAGATGAACTTGAAGCTAGTACAGTACAGAGTGAGTGAACTGCCCCAGTCAGTGACAAAGAGTTTGCCTTTAAGTTTAGGCTATTTTGGTGCATTCACCATGATCATTTGTGCCGTTTGCATTTAATTAACTGTTAACGTTTGTTCTATTGAATAATTAGCTCTAACTATCTTGGTTAGATATAACAATAACACACCCAGAGTTAGTAGATAGTCGCTGTTATAAGAACTGTACATTTTAGCAATTGACCTTTTAACACTCCAGCTGGTTAAAAGAAGTTCTGTAGTGGCCTTGAGAAATGTCCATATGCAGAACAATAGAATTATTTTTTGGAAAAATGACCACTGGACTGAGTGTTTCCATAACCGAGCCACTGGTAAATTTTCACAAATTTATTTCTCTTGCTCTGCAAATGGATATTTTCTATAGGAAAATTTAAATTTTCTTAAACCAATTTTAGGATTAAAGGTCCAAGACATATGAAAACGTTACCATGACTCAGTGAGTGGTCAAAACCGGCATCTGAAATCACATTGTCTTGAGAAATGACCATTTGTAGGCCAAGAGAAGACTTATTTAAGATTTTACCACTGGAATAACTGGCTTGATAACCAAGCTAGTCATTACAGGTCTAAATGTTAAAAAATTGCCTTGGCTTGCAAATGGGCATTTATTAACCCTTTAATGGTCAAATCAGCCATAACCAGCCTCTGCAGTGTTTCTGAGAAATGCCCTTTTGCTGACTAAGAGAATACTATTTTTGAAAATTTATCACTGGAATGACTGGCTCCCAGAATACTCTTCGTCAGCAAATTGACATTTTATGAGACAATTGGAATTTTCGTGACCAAATTTAACCATTAAAGGGTTCAGCAGAAATTTACATTTTCTTGACAAATATTGGACAGCAAAGGGTTGTAAAGCTGGAGCTTTACTTACCTTTATCTACCTTGTTCCGTTGTTCACAATGGGGAAAAATTCTCAATCCTTGTTCCACTGAAGATCAAAGAAATGATGAAAACACCATACAACCTTTACCTACATACAGTAAATAAAGTGATTAAATTGTTTATTCATTCACTTAAAAGTTTTATGTCATTGTTATTGAATGCTGCCATATCGATATAATGCAGAGTTTGCTCAAACAATCACCAACACAGACAATGGCGCAAACCACCACTGATTACCAGCATGAGCAATATTATATAGGACCAAGATAGTTTACTGTTGATTTTGAGACTTGTATTGTTATCGATGATCAATAACAATACAAGTCCAGTCTCTAGAACAACAGTAAACTATCTTGGTCCTATATAGTATTGCTCATGCTGGTCATCAGTGGTGGTTTATGGTTATGCTACTGTCTGTCTGTGTTGTGTTGATGAATGATGTTGCGCAGTGCTGGTTTTTACTGTAGTTTCTTCTGCTGGTCACAGGTCATATATTAATGATAGTGGTCTTTAAAATTTTTGTCATACTGTTCCAGATTTGGTACATTTATTTTTGATACTTGTGTTTGTGGTCTGGCTATGTTTCAACAGTAGCTGAAATGGAAAGTGAAACAAATATGATTACTTAGGGAGTTATAAGCATTACATAATGGACCTTTCCATTTTATCCATCAATCATGATGTCATAATCAGCTACATGATGCGTAAGGATGACAACATAATCAATGACATAATGAATGACGTAGATAAGTTCGTCAATCTTCACCGACACTTAATTGATGACGGACTATATGTATTCTATTTAACCCTTTAATGGTCAAATTTGTTCAAGAAAATTTTAATATCTGCTTATTGAATGTCCAATTAGAAGCCAAGAGAATAGAATTTTTGAAAATTTATGATAGGAATTGCTGGCTCTGTCTTTGAGCCAGTCATTTGTGGTGAATTTTCAAAAATTCTATTCTCTTGGCCTGTAAATGGACATTCCATAAGACCATAACAGAGGCCGGTTTTGGTCGACATGACCATTATAGGGTTAATAAAATGATGTTGAATATTTTAAAACTAATTTGACTGAGAGCTGTTGCTGTCATATCAACAGCTTACATGTATAGTTTTCTGGAACTTGAGATTCAGAGAGTAGTGCCGAGATCGATCCCAATGCAGGCAAAGCATGGGTGAAGCTTAGCTAGGGATGGGCAGGGTGTAGCTAAAACTGGATTCCTCCATTGGGAAAAACTGTAAGTAAGACTCAGCGGTGATAGTGAACACCTGACCTAGCACTGTAATAGTAGCATGACAAAATAGCATTCTATGTGTGGGTACAAGTACATTATGTAATAAATTATTAAAAAGTGTACCCAACACAAATGCTGATAGAATGCTATTTTGACATGATACTGGTGCTGTGCCCAGTAGGGCTGGGCGGTATACCGGTTTCACACCGTCTCACGGTTTTTTATGGCGATGGTTTAAAAACCATTACGAAAATAAAAATCACCATTGCGCAAAATCTGGTGACTGTCCGAAACTAGTTTTTTCTTGACTTGCAGTTTAATATTATCATCTAGTGTAACCATTTGCTACTAGAGACATAAAATACAGTCATCTAAAACTATTAGCCATGGGAAAGCAAGGGTGTTGGTGAAATCCCAACAAATTGACCTCGTTAAATATCATTTTATTTGCCAGCAATGAATTTTACATGACGTAAGCTCTGCGGGTTCAATGTAAGATTGAATAATTTGAAAATCAAAAGTTCTTCTTTGCAACAAATAATCCTTTTTTCAATTCGAGTTTGTACTATGTTTAATTAGGATTCCAAATGTGACATGATACAAAAAAGAAACGCGCTGCGAAAACAATGTCGCTATACAATGAACTCCCAATCCAAACAAATCATTATTTCCCTTAGATTTCGACAAACATAAAATGATCCATCACGGACTACGAAATGAAAACGATTAAGTCGCTTCTTACGTTTGGGGAGTAGTTACAAGTAAAATACACCTCTTAGCCTCTCAAATACGAGCAGGCGTAATGTGATTGGTTGTTAACAAATTCTTCCGCCGGGATATTCACTACTATCGATTTTATGAATGAAATTCGTAGTATTTTTTATCACGTGACTTTTCTGCTCGATAGGCATTAGAATCACATCATTTTGTTTTACGGCCCGGTCTTTTTCGTCTTCGTATATCTTCAAGTACGAAGTGTTGATTTAAGTAGATTTAAGTTAGATTCACGAATCATTGCGTTTATGTTGTCAAATTATCATAATCTCTTTATTATATGACATATGAACCTCGAAAAATAGTCAACCACAATTTTTGTGAGAATTCTTGAGGCACGATTTCCGGGAAATGACTACTCTTTAGTTACGTGCTGAATGACATTCACCCGCTTGAACGACAGTTTATTGAGGAGTATTACTAAATACAGAGTACTCGAATACAAACACATGACTTACTAGACTAGATCATACTGTGGGTGGTTATACGAACCTTAACCGTATGTGCGGTACTCTACTATGAGCCTAAACTCGCTCTCATATCTGGGTTCCTACTTACACGTGTTAGAATTTACTACACTTTCGGAAATAGTTATCTAATAACAGTGTTGAAAATCAACATTTTAGTAGTTAGTGTTATTTTCACGACATATGAACCAGACTTTAATGATTTTATTTATTTTAACTACTATTTTGAGATAGATATCGTCGAAGTGTGCAGTCATACGTAGTTACTGTTCTAATTTCGTGGCACTTTACGTCAGTTGTCAAATCGCAAAATACATGTACTGTAGCTAATGAAAACGGCATATTTTCATATTTCAAATTATTTTCGATCATTCTAACCCCTTAAACCAGTATTTCGTTAATACCGGTTTAATTAGTGATACCATCACCGGTTTTCTTTTAGGCCAAACCGCCCAACCCTAGTGCCCAGTCAGGTGTTTACTACCAGCACTCAGTAATAAATTAGCTACTATAATCTCACTGTCTGAGTACAGCATATATTGCTCGTAGTGATATTGACTATACCACCACATACCTCACCGATAATATTTGTTAGAATAAACCAGCACGATTATCTGATAATCGTGCTGGTTTATTCATTCATTTTTCTGGGTGACATGCATGGTGGCAGAGTGGTACCTGATAATCATGCTGGTTGATTCATTAATTTTTCTGGTTGACATGCATGGTGGTTACAACTCGGGTGATGAGAACTTTGAAAATTCTATGGAAAATTAGTACAAAATATCTGAATTTCATAAACAACAAAACACCCCTTAGGCCTATTTGTACCTGGAAATGCCTCAACTGTTCTCGGAGAGCATCTAGACTTCAAAGTTTTCCGGTGGAGGGTTGGGTGAGTCGACCACTCGCTTTGGTGTTTCCAGGTGAGTGACCGCTGAGGACAGTGAATCACACATTTCAGGAGAGTGATTCATAGTCCTTCAGTATATAAAAGTGAAAGACTGACTCAAGTCCAGGCCGCCAATGACCGATAGGAAAATATCCATTTGCAGAACAAGAGAAAACTTTTTTTGAAAATTTACGACTGGAATGACTGGCTCTGTTATCGAGACAGTCATTCCAGTGGTAAATTTTCAAAAATAGCCTTCTTGGTCTGCAAATAGAAGTTTCTCAACACCACTGCAGAAGCCATTTTTGGATGATATGAGCAGGGTTCTGCCAATCCGGTTGCTTAGTGGGGTCAACTGGCCCACTTCCTCAAGAAATCATGGGTCGTTTTGACAAATGTTGGATCAAGTACATACATGGAAGATATCTATGGCCTAAAAACCAGTGGGCCAATGACCCATGTGTGAAGGTAATGCTTGGACATTGTGAATTTTAGAGTGCTAAATGTTGCAAGGGCCCTGGGAGTGTTAAAGGGCTAAGTTTATGATGTAATAATAAATTACATCATAGGTAGGCTGACGTAGCTAAATCTGTCATAAACTTTTAAGAGTCAGTTGTACGAATTGTATGTCTACTCTGTTGAATATTAAACAACAGACCCTAGTCAAATTATTTGAAATTAGTTTCAAAATATTCAACAGGTTAACTGTATATATAGTTACCATGAAGTTTGGAATTCAGGATTCAAAGTACTTATTGATCCCAACACACGCAGCCGCAAAGCATCGACGGAGCCATCTAAAAGTGGATCCATTTATTAGAAAATCTAAATTTCTGGTTTATCCTCTTGCCAATTCCAGTTTTTGCTCTATTTATCCCTTTCACCGACAAGTCCTGAAAACAGTGTGGCATGGCAAATGATTCTGGGAGCCTAATTTCTCAATCCGAAAGAAAATGACATTTTAGTATGACTGAATTAATGACCTACCCACCTTTAAAATCTCGAGTCCTTTCTTTATCTCCATGTTTTGAAAAAATTAGGATACATTTGTCTCCATCCATCCATCATGCTATCTCCTCCCAAACAAATGGGTGGAATTCAACCAAATTTGGTATGTGTGTTATCCATATGATTGCGGATTGGCTGACAACATTTATTTTATGTAGTGAGAGATTGGGGTCTTCCAGATTTATCTAGATTTCCCATAGTTCTGCCCACTCTCGCACATCATTTGGCTCTATAGTTTTAAATTAAGCCAGATGAGCCACTACATTTAGATAAAAGGACTAGTTATTACTAGATTCTACTATAGCCCTTCAAATCTTCTTTGCAGACCAAGGGAAGACTATTTTTTAAATTTTACCACCTGAATGACTGGCTCAATTATCGAGCCAGTCATTCTACTGGTAAATTTCCAAAAATAGTCGTCTTGCTCTGCAAATCGACATTTCTGAAGATCACAGCAGAGGAATTTTTTTACCACCTTGACCATTAAAGGGTTGACATGTCAAATTGTTACCATTCAGTTGGTCAGTTACAAGTTGTACTAGCCGTGGTCAATTTCTGCTAACCTCGAGTTCATGTTAATTTTAACCCGTGCTCTCACAGATCATTTCCCCTTATGACATCCAGATTTTTCACAGGGATCCATGCCAGTCTCTGTGTAATGCAACTCCGAAACCGGTGGATGGAATTCAAACAAATGTTGTAGGTTACTATGGAGTGCACGAGGCCATTTTTATCCCAACTGAAGTAAAACGAGCTATTGTGATACCCTGCATGTCTCCCGGCGTCGTCCAATTTGCGTTTAGCTCAACTTTTCTGTTTATATCTCATGTTTGGTTAATCATACTGGTCCCAAACTTGGACACATGCCTCCTTATCATGACACGGCATCGCACAATGATGTTCTGGCCAAAAGGTCAAAGTCACTGATACGCATGGCAACCATCTGTTGTCTGCCATCAATCCGTCAGCTTATGTTTAAAAACATCACTCTACATTAACAGCTTGGTAGATTTCAAGCTAATTTGGCTGGAAGGACCCTAATGCTTTCGGCTTTCGAACATGCATACAGAATTTTGATTGATCAATTTTTGTGTGAAAATCTTTGACTTCATGAACAATTTAGCAGAAATTGTAAAAACGCACTCCTCATTAACCGCTTGACAGATGCAACCCTAGTTGGCTGGACATAAACTGCCAAAATGCATATTCTCCATAACCGCTTGGTAGATTATATCCAAATTTGGCTGGAAGGAGTCTATCGTAGTTGGCTCTAGAACTTCTATTCAGAATTTTGTGTGGTCATTTTTTGTGTCCATTTGGATTTTTTGAAGACTCCAGAACTGTTTAAAACGCTACAGTACAGATCTTAGTTAGCTTTACTTAAACGCATCCTAAAGCTTGTTTAAAATGTGTCTGTATGGCGTCATTTTCTCGTAGTGATTTGCTTAGACATAGCGCATTTGGTAAAATCTCAATACGCATCTTGAATTTTATCTTGACGGGTTAAAATTTTGACACTACAGGTTTGACATTTTGAATGACGGGTTTACCTTTTTGCCCTGCGCGTTTGGTAGCGTTTGAAAATTTTACGATAAATTAAACGCGCCATCAATTCCTACCTCGGTTCTCCAGTTCTTTCAACGAGTCCTATTGCTAGAAGCAAACGGGTACTTGGTTCCTAGTCTAGGCAGACCCGGTTATCAGTACACTTTTTCTCGGTCCTCCGAGAAAACATCTTGCATGTTTTGCAAACTGAGTGATTCGTACAGCAGATTTTAACTTATTTACGTCAATTTGTGGCTGGATTTATCAGAAGATGTATTTAATTTAGTGTTTCTTCGCGGGATTCGTCTAATTTCTGCGTTTTTATAGTGAAAATCTCGATATATCTAATGCCGAATGGACAATCATCTTGAACTGGAACACCATTCCGTTCTGATGACGTCATCACGTATATATTTAACCTCATTTGATTGGCAGAGATATTGTTGGAAAAGCCATCAATGACAAATCTGATTGGTTGAACTAATCTCATGACGCTTTGACAGTTGTGTACTATTAGACGACAGTAAAAAAAGCAACATAACCTAAACACGGATTTCCAGACTTTGGCTGTGATCTGGACAAAAACCAAGTTGGATCCAGATTGGGTACAAATTTTAATCTATGGATATATCGGAAACAAACTGGTCAGATTTTGCTCAAATTTTAATAAAGGAGGTTGTGTGATCAGACATTAAGATTTAACAACCCTGGAAGTGATCAAAAGAAAAATTATAGGCTGTGGGTTACAATCTCTGATAACTTGGATCTATCTGACGATGGAAAGTAAGTGATAACTAGATTGTTTGTTCAATGGCGTGTCATAGCAATCGACCACGATCTCGACTTCATGACAGCAATGAACTCTGATGGTTGACTTCGAACATAATAAATTTAGAAGGCTTATCAACAAGGGGGCCAAGGGCCTGTAACGGTATCATGGACGGTGTATGGCAATAAGGGCTGCCAGCAGAGAAGGCCGCTACTATGTCAAAAAAGGCTGCCTATAAAATATACCGAGTATGTACATACCTATCTATCTATCTATCTATCTATCTATCTATCTATCTATCTATCTATCAAAACTTTTCAAAATATTCAGCAGGTGCATGTATACCCTTATCTAATTTCCACTTCCTATTTTTCTTTTGAGATGAGGCGGACATAGAGGCGAACTGTCAAAATATCTCATCTGATGACGGTTGTTGCTAGAATTATAAAAAAAAATTCTGAATAGAAGTTCTAGAGCCAACTACTACAGAATCCTTCCGCCAAATTTGGATATAATCCACCAAGCGGTCATGGAGAATATGCATTTTGGCAATTTATGTCCAGCCAACTAGGGTTGCAATCTGTCAAGCGGTTAATGATGAGTAGCGTTTTGACAATTTCTGCTAAATTTTTCATAAAGACAAAGATTTTCACACAAAAATTGACCAATGAAAATTCTGTATGCATGTTCGGAAGCCGAAAGCATTAGGGTTCTTCCAGCCAAATTAGTTTGAAATCCGCCAAGCGGTTAATGTATGTATGAGACACGGTATCACACAATGATGTTCTGGCCAAAAGGTTAAAATTACTGATGCGCATGGCAACCATCTGCTGTCCGCCGTCCATCCGTCAACTTATGTTTTTAAACATAAGTTGACGGATGGATGGCGGACAGCAAATGGTTGCCATGCGTATCAGTGATTTTGATCTTTTGGCCAGAACATCATTGTGTGATGCCGTGTCATTATAACGAGGCATGTGTCCAAGTTTAGGACCAGTATGATCAACCAAACATGATATAAACAGAAAAGTTGAGCTAAACGCAAATTAGACGCCGCCGGGCGACGTGCATGGTATCACGATGGCTAATTTTACTTCGTAGTTGAGATAAAAATGGCCTCTTGCACTCTATAGTAACCTACAACATTTATTTGAATTCCATCCACCGCTTTCGGAGGAGTTACATTACACAGAGACTGGCGTGGATCGCTGTGAAAAATCTGGAGGTCTTAAGGGGAGATGATCTGTGACAGCAGGGGTTAAAATTAACATGAGCGCGAGGTTAGCAGAAATTGACCAGGGCTAGTACAACTTGTAACTGACCAACCCAATGGTAACAATTTGACATGTCAACTCTTTAATGGTCAAGGTGGTCAAAAAATTCCTCTATTGTGAGCAGAGCAAGACGACTATTTTTGGAAATTTACCAGTAGAATGACTGGCTCGATAATTGAGCCAGTCATCTTCAGTGGTAAAATTAAAAAAATAGTCTTCCCTTGGTCTGCAAAGATTTGAAGGGCTATAGTAGAATCTAGTAATCACTAGTCCTATCTAAATGTAGTGGCTCATCTGGCTTAATTTAAAACTATTGAGAGGGTGTCAAATGATGTGCGAGAGTGTGGGCAGGACTATGGGAAATCTAGATAAATCTGGAAGACCCCAATCTCTGACTACATAAAATAAATGTTGTCAGCCAATCCACAATCATGGATAACCCACGCCCCAAATTTGGTTGAATTCCATCCAACTGTTTGGGAGGAGATAGCATGATGAATGGATGGAGACAAATGTATCCTAATTTTTTCAAACATGGAGATAAAGAAAGGACTCGAGGAGATTTTAAAGGTGGGTAGGTAATTAATTCAAAGTCATACTAAAATTAAATTTTATTTCGGATTGAGAAATTAGGCTACCACCATCATGTAACATGCCACATTGTTTTCAGGACCTGTCAGTGAAAGGGTTAAATATAGCAAAATCTGGAATTGGCATGAGGATAAAACAGAAATTTAGATTTTCTAATGGATGGATCCACTTTTAGCTATGCCCCGTGCAACTGTGTGTTGGGATCGGTATGTACTTTGAATCCTGAATTCCAAATTTCATGGTAATTATAGATACAGCTAACCTGTTGAATATTTTGAAACTAATTTCAAGTAATTTGACTGGGGTCTGTTGTTAAATATTCAACAGAATATTTACTAAATAGTAAAGACATACAATTCATACAACTGACTCTTAAAAGTTCAAAAGATTTAGCTACGTCAGTCTACATATGATGTAATTCATTATGACATCATATACATAACACTTTAACACTCATGCAGAGTTTTGCGGAGGTAGGGCCCTTGCACCATTTAGTGCTCTAAAATTCACACCATCCAATCATTACCTTCACACATGGTTCATTGGCCTAATGGAGTTTAGGACATAGATATCTTCCATGTATGTACTTGATCCAACATCTGTCAAAACGACCCATGATTTCTTGAGGAAGTGGGACAGTTCACCCCACTAAGCAACCGGATCGGCAGAACCCGGCTCATATCATCCAAACCCGGTTTCTGCAGTGGTGGTGAGAAATATTTATTTGCAGACCAAGAAAAGGCTATTTTTGAAAATTTATCACTGGAATGACTGTCTCGATAACCGAGCCAGTCATTCATCATAAATTTTCAAAAATAGTCCTCTTGTTCTGCAAATAGATATTTTCCTGTCGGTCATTGGTGGTCTGAGTTGAATCAGTCTTTCACTCTCCTGACATGCGCGATTCACTGTCCTCAGTGGTCACTCACCCGGAAACACCAACTCTCCACCGGAAAACTTTGAAGTCTAGATGCTCTCCGAGAGCAGCTGAGGCGTTTCCAGGTTTAAATAGGCTTAAGGGCTGTTTTGTTGTCTATGAAATTTAAATATTTTTTAACTAGTTTCCATAGAATTTTTTCTTTCAAACTTCACATCACCTGAGTTGTAACCACCATGCATGCCACCCAGAAAAATTAATGAATAATCCAGCATGCTTATCAGGTACCACTGTACCACCATGCATGTCACCCAACAAAATGAATGAATAAACTGGCATGATTATAATTGTGCTAGTTTATTCTAACAAATATTATCGGTGAGGTACGTGGTGGTATAGTGAATATCACTATGAGCAATGTATGCTGTACTCAGACTGAGTGAGATTATAGTAGCTAATTTATTATGGTGGAGTGAGACTGAGTGGTGGTAGTAAACACTTGACCGGGCAGTGCACCAGTATCATGATGTCAAAATACATGTAGCATTCTATCAGTATTTGTGTTGGTACACTGTTTAATTTATTTAATAATTTATTACATAATGTACTTGTACCAACACAGATAGATTGCTATTTTGTCATGCTACTATTACAGTGCTAGGTCAGGTGTTCACTACCACCGCTCACTCTTACTTATAGTTTTGCCCAATGGAGGAATCCAGTTTTAGCTATGCCCCGCCCATCTCTAGCTAAGCTCCACCCAAGCTTTACCTGCATTGGGATCGATCTCTGTACTCTCTGAATCTCAAATTCCTGAAAACTACATGTAAGCTGTTGATATGACAGCAACAACTCCCAGTCAAATTAGTTTTAAAATATTCGACATCATTTTTATTAACCCTTTAATGGTCATGCCGACCAAAACTGGCCTCTGTTATGGCCTTGTGGAATGTCCATTTACAGGCCAAGAGAATAGAATTTTTGAATATTGACCACAAATGACTGACTCAATGACCGAGCCAGTAATTTGTCATAAATTTTCAAAAATTGCATTCTCTTGGCCTCTAATTGGACATTCAATAGGTGGATATTAAAATTTTCTTCACCAAATTTGCCCATTAAAGGGTTAAATATAATACATATAGTCCGTCATCAATTAAGTGTCTGTGAAGATTGACGAACTTATCTACGTCATTCATTATGTCATTGATTATGTTGTCATCCTTACGCATCATGTAGTTGATTATGACATCATGATTGATGGATAAAATGGAAAGGTCCATTATGTAATGCTTATAACTCCCTGTGTAATCATATTTGTTTCACTCTATTTCAGCTACTGTTGAAACATAACCAGACCACAAACAAATGTTGCAAAAATAAACATACAAAATCTGGAACAGTAGGACAAAAATTTGAAAGACCACTATCAGTAATATATGACCTGTGACCAGCAACATCATTTATCAACATAGACAATAGCATAACCATAAAACACCGCTGATCACCAGCATGGGCAATATTATATAGGACCAAGATAGTTTCCTTTTGTTCTAGAGACTGGACTTGTATTGTTATTGATCATCGATAACAATACAAATCTCAAAATCAACAGTAAAGTAAACTTAATCTTGGTCCTATATAATATTGCTCATGCTGGTAATCAGTGGTGGTTTGCGCTACTGTGTGTGTTGGTGATTGTTTGAGCAACCTCTGCATTATATCAATATGGCAGCATTCAATAACAATGACATTAAACTTTTTTAAGTGAATGAATAAACAATTTAATCAAATCCAAAATGACCTGGTTTGACTTATTTACTGTATGTGAGTAAAGGTTGTATGGTGTTTTCATCATTTCTTTGATCTTCAGTGGAACAAGAATTGAGAATTTTTCCCCATTGTGAACAGCGGAATAAGGTAGTTAAAGGTAAGTAAAGCTCCAGCTTTACAACCCTTTACTGTCCAATATTTGTCAAGAAAATGTAAATTTCTGCTGAACCCTTTAATGGGTAAATTTGGTCAAGAAAATTCCAATTGTCTCATAAAATGTCTCAATTTGCTGATCAAGAGTATTCTGGGAGCCAGTCATTCCAGTGATAAATTTTCAAAAATAGTATTCTCTTAGTCAGCAAAAGGGCATTTCTCTGGAACACTGCAGTGGCTGGTTATGGCTGGTTTGACCATTAAAGGGTTAATAGATGCCCATTTGCAAGCCAAGGCAATTTTTTAACATTTAGAACTGTAATGACTAGCTTGGTTAAATATAGCCTAATTCACGTACACGAAATCCGATCTTACTGTCACCTCTAACAGGCCTATACGTTAGAATTGTGATGTCAGGCACCGTGACCATGAGGTCTGTACTTTAAGTTTAATCAACAAAAATATCAACTTCGATATTATTGAACCTTTGTGCATCTCGAACAATGTGGTGTCCCTGTGTGAACAATGAATTGTCAAAGAATAGGTGCTTACGTGCCTAATACGCGCAGCAGTAGAGAGCCTAGCCGAGATAATAATCTAGACTAATAGGAATTGGTGTCATCACGGTGTGATGTCACAACTCTATCGCGATAGCTAAAAACGTTTGGTTGTCAAGGTGGTTGCTATATGCTTATCTCAGCTTTGGCTGGGCCGATTACAAAAATTTAAAAAGCATTTTGTTCTTCTAGTAAAGGAGAATCTGTATTATGATTGTCAAGTTAATCAGAGCGATCCGGTATCTAGTCCTCACAACATCTTTAAGAAATACGAAAAATATCAGCTTTCTGCACTTTTCCTACTCCTTCAAGATATTTAAGTGAAAATAAGTTCATCGCTTTAGTATCAAGAGTTACAGAGCAAGTTTTAATTTCAGACAATTCTGAGAAACATTTGACAACGTTGTTGCTGCCTTAGTAAAAAATGACTGCCAATAAAGTTGATCGAAATATCTTCAGCAAGTCTTGCAATATTGACTGTCCTGCTGATTATTTTGAGAACAATTTGATTGAAAGTTGTTACATGAACGATTTTCCGCTAAAATGGTATCAAAGCTTTATTTGGTGACAATTGTATTATCAGCTGATTATATTGACAACAATTTGACGGAAAGTTGTTGCTACTATAGGCAGCAACAGTTTTCAGTATATGTGTTATAAATATATTTGGTGTCACTTGCACCATAGGAAATATACAACTAGTATTGAACCGTGCTGTGCTCTTCTATGCGCTCACCGTGGAAGCCAGCAGAAGAATGACTAGCATTAGCATTACGAGAATGGTCTTATACCAACAATTGTGCACTGGCAAAGACAATAGAAGCTGAAATAATGGCGCCTACAAATATCTATCTAAAATGGCGGCTACAGTCCTAAGTCATTAAAGTGTCCATAAAGTAGCAAGTAGTCCTGAACTTGCTTAGCTTTTATGAATAGATGAGAACTTTAATGTCCATTTGTAGAGGAGACTCTTTTTAAGAATTTATCGTTGGAATGACTTGCTCTGCTAGTCTACTATTTTCGGCTCAGTTGACCTTTAACCCTTTGCTGGTGAAGCCGTCCAAAGCCAGTCTCTGGAGTTGTCTTGAGGATTGTCTATTTGCCGGCCAACAGAAGACTATTTTTGAAAATTTATCATTGATGCCTGATTCGATGAACGAGCCAGTCATTCCACTGATGAAAAATAGTCTCTTGGCCGTTAATTGGCCATTCATTAAGCAAAAATCACAATTTTCCAGACAAATCTAAACCAATAACTGTCTGACTGCTGCCAAGCCACAAAACACAAATTTCAATGAGCAATAACCTTTGACATGCTGAGTATTTTGAAAACATTTTGACTGAAGGGTGTTGGTGGTTTATTCATCAACAATTTTCTGTCAGATTGTTTTCAAAATATTCATTTCCAGAGTTAAACCGCATGGAAAATATAGTCTGCAGAAATTCAGCAGTCAGGGAGTTAAATGGTTAAGTACAGTAGATATATCTTGTCATGATAAATCTTACATTGTGGGCGGATAATGCAACTGATTTCAAAAAGCATTTGTTGGTGACCTAGAACTGAAGCTTGGCATCCCTTTTGGGAACAGTAATTGGCATCTGAAACATCGCAATCTCACACTAGTGCACATTTTTAAGCGCTAAATAACATAAATGTAATAATAAAGACCTATGGCAATTTGACAGTTAAAATGTATAATATTTTGTCTTAGTTTTATACCCGTAATTTATGTTAGACATAACTGGGTGGTTTACGTGTTTTATATTTGTGCATCTTATTTATCATCTGAACAGAGCATCCTCTATCACCTCATAAATTCAATATATATTTACCGTGATAAGCTCTGGTAAGCGAGTGATTTATTCGTGGTGATAAATCTCTTGCCCTGCAGGCCGCTGTACTATTGTGTGAAGATGATGATGACATGTGATTGTAAACTGTCCTGAATATTGTGCATGTTCATAAATCTTCTTTATACATTCAGCTATCCATAAATATGAATTTGTTTCCTGCAAGTTGAGGAAGAGAAAAAGATTTTAGTAGGGCGGGAGGATATTCATATTTTTTCACAATCATTAATTTGTTTTAAAAATTTATAACAACATATTTGTCAGATATTTGGCTAGGTGTCTATTGGGTATGGTTGTAATAGAGCTATCCAAAGTATCCATCTATCATCTGACATCATAATAAGCTACATGTAGGTGGCATGCCGGATAGCGTTATAATCATTACATCATACATGATTCTATATGGCCCGTATTTAACTCTTAATAGACCGACACATTGTGCGAATTGTATGTCTCTACTATTTAATAAACATTCTGTTGAATATTTTAAAACTAATTTGGCTAGACGCTTAACTGTATAGTTTTCTGGAAATTGATAGGGCATTCAGAGATCGAGCAATCCCACCACGAGCGAGGTATGGGTGGAGCTTAGGTAGAGATGGGCGGGGCATGGCTAAAAATGTAAAGGTCCATTGCCATATTGTTGAGGTTTTTAATTAAAGGATTAGCAAAAGTTTTCACATTGCCTACATATATACATGTAAGCATTAATGCTTTAACCCTCAAATTCTTTCAAGAAAATGTGAATTTTCTCAAAGAAATGCCCATTTGGAGACTAAGTGAAGACTATTTTTGAAAATTTACCACTGGAATGACTTATTCAGTTATCGAGTCAGGCATTCCAGTGGTAAAATTTTCAAAAATAATCTCTTTGTCTGTAAATGGACATGTTCCAAGACCTCTGCCAAAACCAGTTTGACCAGACAGTCTCACTAAAATGCTTGAAAATAAAATGGTTAAAATTGTATACATGTACATATTTTGTACATTTAGATGCCTAAATTGTGTACCAAATGTAATGAAAAAAGAGAGTAAACTAGCAAATGTTGCCAATACATTGCTGTGGTGATGTTCTAGTATGATGTCATACATGTCTGTTGTGCTGGTTGCTGAACAAAGAGTACTGAGGATGACATCGTTGATTGTGTTCCTTCTCTCCAAGCTGTCCCTGAGGTCAGAAGACCCGTCAATTCTGTGATCTTCCTAGCCTGCCCGGACAATGCCAGCATCCAAGGAGACGCGTCATGAGCCATGATTATGATCACTGCAGAAGAAGGCACCTCTGGACCAATGCCATATGGGGCACTCAAAATTCCAGATGAGCTTATGGCTGCCTACCGCCAGTGGAGAAATGCTTTCTTTAAAACGGCTAAGATCAGGTGCCAGAAGGACAAACTGATCCCCAGCCTAGACAGGGAGGAACCGCTGGCCCAGTCTGCTGCATGATGAGCACTAATTAACCTGCTTTTTACCAGCTTGTACGCATGATTGTCACATTTCAATAGAATGTGGATAGACTTAGAATTTGTTAGCTTGGTGTGAAGAGGGTCTAGGTGGTAATTTTTAAAATGGTGGCGCTTGAAGCTTACAAAGTTTATATCAGTGAAGGAATGTCTGGTTGTATTCAACAGCACAGAACAAATAAACCCATGTTAAGAACCAAATTATATAATTTTACTCGGCAATGAAGGAATCCAGTTTTAGCTATGCCCCACCAATCTTTAACTAAGCTCCACCGGCACTTCTCCAATGTTGGGATCGATCGATCCCTGAACTCCCCGACTATCAATTTCCAGAAAACTACAGGTAAGCTATTGAATATTTTGATACTAATTTGAGCTGGTGCTGCCTATGGCCCAGTCAAATTGGTTTCAAAATAGTGAACAGCATCTTTATTAAATATTAAAGACATACAATTCGCTCAACAACGCTTAGTCAGTCATCAATTAACTGTTTGTGATGAACTTAACTACATCATTCATGACGTACCGTATTTCACCTAATTGAAGCCTATGCTCTAATAGAAGCCCACCCCTTAACTTTGACATATGAGCTCCAATGATTTCTTAGCAGTTTCAAAATGGCAAAACTGTATTAGACGCCCACCCCCTAACTCAGCAGATTGTATAAGAAATTTTTTGAATTTTTTGAAATTGGAAATTGAACACCTTGTCCTAATAGAAGCCTAGGCTTCAATTAAGCGAAATACGGTAATTGATTATGACATCATCTTACGTAGTTGATTATGACATCATATCATTTACTGAGGAACTGGATTCCTCCATTGAGAGCTAATCAGCACCATATCGTAGCCATCTACATGTATGGGCTCCAAATAGGTTCTGTTGAACAGCGGGTTGGATTTTGCGTGCACCGTATTCTGCCAGAGAATGTGTTAGGAGGTTGTTTATCCTGGTGCTAACATCAAAGATTCTCAATTAGTCATGCAGAATTAACTACTTCAGTTTAATTACTCATATATTTGTTATATGCCTTGAGCGTGAAATAAAAAACTAAACTATAATCGCCATTAAAACATTTTGGAATATGAGAGTGCATCCTAGATCTTGTGTCGACGTTAATAAACATTATTGTCTTGACAGTTGCTAAGTCTGCCGTTATCACCTTTGATAAAAACTTATTATGTCTTCGCAAAAGTAGAGTTTTATGTATATATATATATATATATATATATATATATATATATATATATATATATATATATATATATATATATATATATATATATATAGTAATCGCTTTGTCTGTCTGCGCATGTGTCTATCCATCTATCCGTCCATCTCTAGATTTTTGTACGCGCCATATTTTCAAAAGTTTCACATATAGTCACCGAAGTTGGCATATGGATACATCAGAGCCTAAAGGTGTGTCATGAGAAGTGGGTCAATGGGACCTATTTTTCACGGCTCGCTAAACATCATAGAAAATTCTTCTCTAGGATGTAGTTTGAATGCATTGTACTTGTAGTATCTATTAAAGGTACGCCAGCGTGACCTACTTTTCTTGGTTCATACAACTTGAGAAGCGAAAAGCTGGGTATCCTTTGTGTCAGGCAACGCTGCACTAAAACTCTAGTTTCATTATAAAGGCGCTGTCATCTACAGGCAAGCCTTCTATAGTGGACACATGCTTTTCGTGGCCACAAGATGTTAGTTTACTAGAGGATTCCAGTCTTTTGGTCAAGCATATGATGATATAATCAAATAGCTAGGTGACAGGTATGCTGACCTCACAATCAAATACCATGAATGGCATATCTATGTCTGTCATAAATGCTTAATAAGGCCGTCAATTTATACGAATTGTATGTCTTTACTACTTAATAACCATTCTGGTGAATATTTTGAAACTAATTTGACTGGGCACAGGCAGCAACAGGACCCATTCAAATTAGTTTCAAAATAGTTTTCTGGAAATTAAGATTCAGGGCATTCAGGGTTCGACCGATCACAACACAGACAAAGTGTGGGCTATGAATGGGCGGGGCATAGCTAAAACTGGATTCATCGATTAAAACAGTGGTATGACCCCCTGCCATAAGGAACCATACATGTGTACCATCTTGTGGCACCAAAACCTATCTACTGTATGGCAAGTGTGTTAGCTCTCTAACACTCAAGCTGGCCATAAGACACTTCTGCAGTAGTCTTGAGGAGTGTCCATTTGCAGACCAAGAGAAGACTATTTTTTTTAAATTGACTACTGAAATGACTGGTTTGATAACCAAGCCAGTCATGCCAGTGATAAGTTTTCAAAAATAGTTTTCTCATGGTCTGCAAATGGACATTTTGTGAGAAAATGTTCTTGAAGAAATTTAAGGTTTAAATGGTTTAAATCATCATCATCATCATCATTAATATTATTGTCATCGTGACATAGGTGACGCGACATGACAACCTAGATTGTTGTGTCATGACATGTCAGCTATGTGTGCATAGAACTTTTGTTCTGTCATTTGGCATCGTAAGCAATTTTTTTTCCAACAAAATAACCTTTTGTCATAGATCTAAGAGTGTGTTGGAATTTATGTCAGATGACACTCGTGCCATAAAATAATATTACCATATTAAATACATGAGGTTTGAATGTCAGAACATGGAGAGGCATGCTCAGAAGGGTCCTTTTGAGAGTATATATTTTTGATTACTGTGTTCTGAGGCTGTAGTAGTAGAACATCCTACAGCTTCAATTAGTCCTTTGCTTTTGACCACTGTGTCTTGTCCTCGTCCGAAATCCGTAGCTTCCTCAGGTCCATTCATGACTTGAGTGTACCGAGTCCTGCTTTCTTGAAGTCACCTCGTGGCATACTTAGCAGATTTATGCAATGACGTCCTCTCATGGCATTGTATTTGCTGGCTCTGAGGTAGGGTGAATTCCAAGGCTCTGTGCTGGTGTCACTTCAGGCATCCTTAGCACATGGCGAAACATGGACCATCTTTGTTGGGTGACTTTTACAGACAGCGGCGACGTATTACACGTCTTGTATAGTGCATCATAGGAAATTATGCTGGCTGGCCATCAGTGTTCAGTGATGGTGCGTAGGTGTTTGCGGTGGCAAGCATCAAGTTTGTGTAGAGCTGCCTTTGGAGCTGCCCAGCTGTTACAGTTATACAGCATCAAGGATACGCAGGTTGCATTCTATAAACGTAGCCTTTTTATCAAGGGCACCTTTGATCTACCAATCCATAGCCTCCAGAAGGACTGGAAAGCTATGTTTCCCATGACGCAGCGTGCAGCAATGTCAGTAGCACTGCAAAACAGTGAGCTCAGGATTTTAGTTTTCCTCCGTGGTTCACCGCCACGAAGTGGATCGTCATTTTCTTTAGTTTCATGCTTTGTAGATAGGTATTATGTGGGTGAACTCTGTTATGGATTCATTCATAGAGATTCTGGATTTTTAGCTTGCTTGCAGCTATTGGTTGAAGTTCATCAAGGGGTGTCTTTTTCCTCGTGTATGAAGTCCACATCGTCGGCATATTCAATCACTAGTGGCATACCCATTATTGACACTGGGGGCTTGGTCTTGCGGAACTTTCTGTGTTTCAATGTGGCTGCGCGGTAACAGGCGAAAAGCAACGGAGATAGACCATCTCCCTGTGGGGAGCCAATTGATGTCTCAAACTCTACACACTTCACAGATTTGACTCATACTCTCAGCTTGGTGTTTGCAAGCAGTAGTCTCACTAGTCGTAGCTCATCTTCATTGCAACTGGCCTGGCGTAGTACATCTAGGATCTTTGAGCGTTTAATTGTGTCAAAGGCTCGTGACATGTCAATGACCATTTTGTGGAAATGCCAGTGTTGGCCATACAATGTCTGCGCAGCTGCGTCCACGTTTGAAGCCACTTTGACATGATCCGGTGAAGTCATCAATCTTGTCTCGGATGCAGCATAGAGTAACATTGGATAGGATTTTCTGTATTCTGTTGAGGAGCACAATGGGTCGCAGATTAGCTGGGGGTGGGGTGGGGGAGGGAGGGGGGGGGGCGGGGGCGGGTGCCAGGTGGCTTCTTGGGCGTGGGCAAATACGGTAAGGGTGCATTGGCCTACAGCGTCGATGGGAAGGTGGTGCATAAAAGCTGAACTAATTAGGTGTGCGATCGGTTTTGAGATAATGTCACTTGCATATTTGAATAGTTCATTGCTCATGCCATCAGGTCCAGTTGCAAACCCATTTTTAGGGCTTTGAGTGCCTTCTCAACTTCTAATGTTTTAATTAGTGTTAGTAATGGCCTGGGGTCTCATGAGAATGGGATCAAGGGTTCATCATTGTGGTCAGTTAAATATTCCTCGAACAATTTTCGAATCGCCTCTGCTTTGCCCTGGTCAGTCCCAATAAAGTGTCCTTCAGAGTTGTGTTCAGTGAGTGGTGGTGTGTGTAGTCAGTAACTTTCAGGGCTCGGGCTGCCCGAAACATTTTGTGACAGTCATCCATGGCAGTGATTTCATCTGCTAGGGAGTCTGCTTGTTGAATAGCAAGATCTTTTAAGCGTTCGCTAATGTGGCGCAGAATGTCATTGCGCGCCCGGCGTAGGTTGGTGTGATCTTCCCTTTGGCCAATTTGACAGATGTGCAACCGTAACGCTTTCTGCTCTACTGACAGTTTTGCTACCAGTGGGTCGTCAGTATACCTAGTTTGGTTGTTTTTAAGAACACCTACGGTACTGGTAGCTGATGATTCCATAGATTTCAGTATTTTGGCTAGGGCTTCGTTTGGATCGGAGTTGACAGCGATGTTAGCTACATGTATCTGCTCCCCGAGGGCCTTTTTGTATGACATTTCAGTGTCAGTGTCACTGATGAGCTTGGTAGGTTGTAGGTGACTCTACCATCTTTCCTGGTATGGCGTTTATACTTTAGGTAGAGATTGTTTATCTGAAGGCGTGTAATGACAGCCTTATGATGCCTCCATACGAACGAGCATTCCGAAGTAGGGGTTTTGCTTTTGTCTTCCATAGTATGAAGTCTATTTCTACTTCATCTTGGGACCCAGGTTTCATGGTGTGGGGTCCCTGGGACTGCCAAAATTTAGATGCCATGAGAAATACGGAATATGGTCAGTAAATGTCATATTGTCTCAGTCATGTGTGTAATATATCCAGCCTGGAATCGACAAAAAAATTGTGTACCAATACTGGTATATGTCTTAACCCTTTAACCCTCATATCAGCAGAAAATGGCTAATGCGGTGGTCTTGAGAAATGCCCATTTGCAGACCAAAAGAAGACTATTTTTGAAAATTTACCACTGGAATGACTGGCTCGATAACTGAGCCAGTCATTCTAGTGGTAAAATTTTTTTAAATAGTCTCTTGGTCTGCAAATGGACATTTTCTATGAGAAAATTGAAATTTTCTTGAATAGATTCGAAGGTTTAAAGGGTTAATAGATCTTACGATGCGACAACTTGACGCGACATGACATGACACAACGCGATGGGGCAGTGTAGATCATGTCGTGTCGGCTATATCGGAACAAACCTTGGGATACTTTTAACATATTTGTTATGTTATTTCAGCTACATGATCAGTGTTGGATTAGTGGACAAACTTACACAGTGCTTCAGCAGTGTACGAGGACCAATTGATGTGTGTGTGGACGTCGCAGAGTTCCTCCACCATAGCCTAGGGCTTCTGGTCGCTATGACAAAGTTCACATGCACAAGTAAAAGGTATGTAAAAAAAATACTTGCTTGCTCACTTGCCCGCCATCCGGCTCTCTCACACATTCCAGGCACTTGATCACTCCCACTCCATTACCACACCCACCCACCCATACTCGCTTTTTATTTTATTATTTGGCTATGATTAAAAATTATAAGTTACCCCTTTCAACCCTATGTATAGATTGAATATGTTGATAATAATTTGACTGAAAGTTTCCTGTAGCAACAGATTTTAGTGAGATTATTTTCATCGTGTCTAACAGTTTCCGTGTATATATATATATGATGTACTTTTAGTAATAAAAGTTTACCAAATAAATCTCGCTGTTCATGAATATATATGTTTGAAGGGTCACTTTTTTCTTAGACACCAGAAATGGCGACTATGTTTCTAAGAAAAGGTCTTCTCAGTACTCTTCTGTGTACATGTATCTATGGATTCATATTTCACTTCTATCATTCAGATTTCTTTCCAAATTTGGATTGAATGTGGGTTATTGGACACCCTTCATCGAGATCCTAGAATAAAGACCATTCTATACATGTAATTATTAGTGGCCAGTATTTGTTCACAATGGAGAGATACAATCTGACACTCTGAGGTAATCAAGTATGGGACAATTAGTATGCCGTACATTGTAGCTCGACTTATGTTTCGTCATGAAAATCAAAATGTGACGAAGATGTACAAATGGACCTTTCCAGTTCATCCATCCATCATGTGACGTCATAATCAGCTAAGCGGTATATAGGATGACGTCATAATCATTACATCATAAATGATTTTATCTGGCCCGTATTTAACACTTAATAGTCCGACAAGTACAAATCGTATGTCTACTATTTAATAAACATTCTATACAATATTTTGAAACTAATTTAACTGGGCGCAGCAACAGCATCCAGTCAAATTAGTTTCAAAATATTCAACAGGTTACCTGTATAGTTTTCTGTAAATGGATAGTCAGGGAGTTCAGGGATCGATCGATCCCAACACAAGCGAGGTGTGGGTGGAGCTTAGCTAGATATAGGCGGGCATAGCTATAAATGGAAAGGTCCATCGTATGGCTTTGATGAATGCACCATTTAATAAACATTGTGGAATATTTTGAAACTAATTTTACTGGGAGCTGCCACTGCCTATCGCTAACAGCTTAGCCCTACGGTTATCACCTTGAAATTTAGATTCTGGGAATTCAAGTTTCAATGTTTCAACTCGATTCCAATATGGGTACAATGTGGGCGGAGCTTAGCTAGAAATGGGTGTGTCATAGCTAGAAAATGAATCCGCCTATTCTGCTTTCTCCTGTCAATGAATTCATGATTACTGTTTTGAATAATTATCTTGCTTGTCTACCTTCAGTTACTGTGGGTTAAATATCAACTATCCTATCTTCATATGTATAATAAAGTTCATTCAAGCTTGAAATAATTTCACAGCTATTTGCTAGAGTAAACGTTTTATTCCTTGTAATAAATACCATATTATTTTCTAATAAAAAAAAATAGTGACTGTAAAATTTGACAAACATTGCTAGGAGGCTTGAAAGAAAATTATTAACGCTATTGACAAATTAGGCTATGTGGCATTTATTTGCAAATGTAACCTGGAGTAATCCTGTCTATTAATAAAACTTGTCAGATTAAAGAAAACTATAGATCATTAAAATCTTTTGTGCTAATATTTTATATGGCAAGCATAGGAACGCGGCGTGAAAACCTGTCATATCTACTCATCTATATAGACATTCATTGGAAGCATTTACTCGACTTTAAATAGTTTCATTTTCTCAAAATAATTGATTCATAGATTTTCTCTCGCCAACGGTAATAAATGGTCTGTGTGAAATTTTATTGATTGTTAGCTCACCTGGCCCGAAGCTTATGCCATGGCTGCTGTCCGTCATCCGTCTGTCCGTCCGTCAAATCGCATCTCATTTATGCGTTGACTGATTTCAACATAATTTGGCTGAAAGGATCCTATGGTGGTAGGCTCCAGAACCTCTATTCACAGAATTTTGATTGGTCAATTTTTGTGGTGGCCATCTTGGATTTTCCAAAGATTTTCTGGAAATCATTTAAAGGTCTTGTGAGGACCTGCAGCCGATAACGAGTTTCAATTAATTTTATGGTCTACTACACTATTTAAACACAATAGCATCACTTTGGAGTGAGAAAAATATGTTAGGCAGCCCAAATAACTAGATTAAATGACGCCTCAATCTGAATCACATCACCACTCGCTGTGACGTCACACCGGGAACGGCGCTGTGAGCTGGGTCAATATTTCTCTATAGTACAAAGGTAACATTTTAGAACGTGCGTTTAACAGGATAGACTTCACCTACCATAACATAAATTATGTCAGGTTGAAGCTAAGTCTTCACGAAATAAAAAGTCATGATTTTTTAAAATGTATTATGATATTTACTCATTTTTAATGGTTTCATGGATAGCTATATTCGCATAATAATAGGCCAATAACTCCGGTAAACCATGGGCAATGCTGAAAATCGGCAATATTTCAATGCATGTGACAAATACTCTGTAGTCTAGTAGGCCTAATTGCAGATCCATTACCATTCTTGAAAGGACAGGGTGTACTATGTAATATCTGGGATGGATGGATGTGAGTGTGATGATCGAGGTGGGTGGGAGAGGTTGACGATGGCTATAATTGTACTATTATTCATATCTAAATGTATAGGCTACAGAGTGCAGTTACAACTTTTTCTGAAGATTACGAATGTACAATAAGTGTGTCAGTGTGTCCTATGTGAAATTTCCCGTGATCACTGATTAGAATGTAATTGTTTACCTATAAGCTTTTGGCACTGTGTTTGTATAATAATGATGTAGAGGCATGTACGAGTCAACACGTACGTTGGTATGTGTGTGTGTGTGTGTGTGTGTGGGTGGGGTGGGGTGGGGGGTCGTCACGCCTGTGACAACCATGTGAACTATATCGTTTTCAAACCAACTTCTTCCATGTATGGAAGTAGCATACACTCATATTTCAATGTTATGAAAAAGCAAAACTGTAGCGGATGAACAAATTTTAAATAGGTAGGTGAACTGACTGATGTTCAGAGGTCGCTAGCGTATCATCTTTACTTACAGTGCAGCTC
The DNA here is from genome assembly GCA_034401795.1 of Chaetoderma sp. LZ-2023a. Classification (NCBI taxonomy): domain Eukaryota; kingdom Metazoa; phylum Mollusca; class Caudofoveata; order Chaetodermatida; family Chaetodermatidae; genus Chaetoderma; species Chaetoderma sp. LZ-2023a. Next base: position 84,573,485 of record CM067360.1, read on the forward strand.
ATAAATAAGTTTAAATGCTTCCAAAGCAAAAACACAATTATGGTAGTTAGAACCATATGAATACAATACAAAAAACGTTATGTTGAATATTTTGAACACAATTTGGGTTGAAATCCAACCCAATTATGTTCAAAATATTCAAAGGTATAGATTATTTAAGTTGTACTATAAGCGTGCGGACGGCAGTGAAAGCCTCGCTACGCACCTCGACCGCTGCCTAAATTGTAAACAAATCGTGTACTGTCAATAATTATGTCAATGTAGACTACGCAAATAGATTAGTTTGGATTAGATTTATATTTACCCGACATTTTAGTTAATTTTAAACACATAACTGGAGTAACTGCTATATTGCAATCATAAATTTATTCATAAGCCTACACAATGGTAAATTGTGCTCGTACATGCACTGAGTGGTGTAGGCCTACTTAACTATCATTTAAAAAGTTGTACATTTGTGTACATGCATGCCTATCATCTATGCAAAATCTCTGCATTCAATCTAGAAAGATAAGATATATATGCATTTGTAGAATTGTATTCCAAGAAGTGTGCGGGTGGGTTTGATTAAATATAGCCTAATTCACGTACACGAAATTGGATGTGACTGTCACCTCTAACTGGCCTATACGTTAGAATTGTGATGTCAGGCACCGTGACCATGAGGTCTGTCCTTTAAGTTTAATCAACAAAAATATCATCAACTTCGATATTATTGAACCTTTGTGCATCTCGAACAATGTAGTGTCCCTGTGTGAACAATGAATTGTCAAATAATAAGTGCATAGGTGCCTAATATGCGCAGCAGTAGAGAGCCTAGCTATGCTCCCCGAGATAATAATCTAGACTAATAGGAATTGGTGTCATCACAGTGTGACGTCACAACTCTAGCGCGATAGCTAGAAATGTTTGGTTGTCAAGGTGGTTGCTATATGCTTATCTCAGCTTTGGCTGGGCCGATTACAAAAATTTAAAAAGCATTTTGTTCTAGTATAGGATAATCTGTATTATGATTGTCAAGTTAATCAGAGCGATCGGGTATCTAGTCCTCACAACATCTTTAAAATGCTAGTCATCCAATATAAATGACCCGACTTCATTGAAACTTGGGTGGACTAATTCTATCCAGGTAGGCTTCAACACTTCTAGTGAGAATTTTGATTGGTCAATATATCTGGTGGCCATCATTGATTTTCTGAAAATTTCTGGAAATCAGTTAAAATCCTACTTATCATTAACCACTTGGCCGATTTTAAGCAAACTCGGTTGGGAGGACCCTAGACTGGTATTCTTCAGAACTTGTATACAGAATTTTGCTTGGTCTATTTTTTCAGTGACCATCTTGAATATTAAAAAAGTGGTAAATCGTTTAAAACGCTACTCATTAACTGCATGGGAAATTCCAACCAGATTTGCCTGAAAGGATACTAGGCTGGTGGTAGGTTTCAGACAATGTATACAGAATTTGGATTGGTTAATATTTCGCGTGGCCATGTTGGATTTTCCAAAAATTGAGAGAAATCAGTTAAAACCTACTTATTAACCACTTAACCGATTTCAACCAAATTTGGACGGAAGAATCCTATGCTGGTAAGCTTCAGAACATCTACAAAATTTTGATTGGCTATTTTTTCTGGCATCCATCTTGGATTTTCCGAATATTTTCCGGCAATCATTTAAAATGCTAGTCATCCAATATAAATGACTTGACTTCATTGAAACTTGGGTGGACTAATTCTATGCTAGTACAAGTAGGCTTCAAGACTTCTAACGAGAATTCTGATTGGCATTTCGGGTGGCCATCTTGTATTTTATGAAAATTTCTGTAAATCAGTTAAAATCCTACTTGTTTCAAGTATTTCAAGGAAACTCGTATGGGAGAACCCTGGCTTGGTACGCTTCAGAATTTGTATACAAAATTTTGAGTGGTCTGTTTATTTTGCGGCCATCTTGAATATTTAAAAAATGGTGGGAAATAGTTTAAAATGCTACTCATTAACTGCTTGGGAAATTTCAACTTGACTTGGCTGAAAGGATACTAGGCTGGTGGTAGTTTTCAGATCATGTATACAGAATTGTGATTGGTTAATTTTTCTGGCGGCCATTATGGACTTTCTGAAAATTTCTAGAAATCGTTTAAAAGCCTACTCATCATTAACCACGTGGCCGATTTCAAGCAAACTCAGTTGGAAGGACCCTAGAGTGGTATGCTTCGGAACTTGTATGCAGAATTTGTATTGATAAATTTTTTGACGTCCATCTTGAATTTTCCGAAAAATGGCGGGAAATTGTTTAATATGTTACTCGTCATTAACTCCTTGGGCAATTTCATCCAGACTTGGCTGAACGGTGTCTAGGCTGGTAGGTTTCAGAACTTGTATATAGAATTTTTACTAGTCAATTTTTCCTGTGGCCATCTTGGATTTTCGGAAAGTTTCGGGAAATCAGTTCAAATGCTACTCATTAACAGCTGGAACGATTTCAAGCAAACTCAGTTGGGAGGACCCTAGAGTGGTATGCTTCAGAGCTTTTATCAATTTTTTGGGCCGTCATCTTGAATTATCCGAAAAATGGTGGGAAGTCATTTAAAATTCTACGCCTGTAGTTTCAAGTTTTTCATATTCAGAAATCAAACTTATTGTATGGATGCATTGCAGGCTGAAGTTGTGTCACATACCAAAAGTCAGTCAACAAGACCTAATTTTCATGGTTCACTGAATATTATAGAAAATTCTGTCTGTTCATGTTGTTTCTGTTTCTTTAGATCATAGTTTTAAGACCTTTACAGATATAGTAGCCTTACGTGATATATGGACGTATCATCGCCTAATGGTTACAATATATACAGACAAGCCATATGATGATTTCTGATACCTGTAATTTTAAATTGTCAACACATGATGTTGATGAGAAATTGATGTTACGATTTTTATACATATGCGCAAAGCAGAGTAGTATTATGTGAAGACACTCACCATTAGCCTGTCTGTCTGTCCATTCCATCCATCTGACTGTTCATGCATTAGTCTGAGTCTTGTGTGATCCATATCGCAAAGGAGTTTGAACATACACTAACAATAATTTTTTTACCGGATCTATTACGTATAGACGATATGTCATGTTTTGTCTTCGCAAATTCTACCATTGATAGACTTAAAATACATTTGTATATCAAAACTTTCTTGTTGGGCCAGGTCTTGTACTGTTTTGAACTGGTATTCGCAATTGTTTTAGCGGAGAATTTTTGAATAAATTAAATGTCGCAATTCTGAATGTGCACTCAGAATTCTTCTTTCAGCTGCTATATTTGGCAAATTCTGCCCATATTCACCAGAGTTGTCTTCCTTGAAGGTTGTAAAATTGGTCACAATTTCGTCGTTTTGGCCAGATCTCTGAGAGTTTTGAAGCTACACTCTTTTTCAGCTGATATTTTAAGGGAAGACGCAGTGTCCTAATTTTGTTTCAACAAAATTTGTCCATATTCACCAGAGTTAGTGTGTGTGAAACTGAAAATGTGCCACAATTTTCTTGTCATGGTCATAATGTTTTGAAGCTACATACAGGAGCAGGTTGATTTTATTTTAGCAAAATCCGTCCATATTCATCAGCAATATCTTCCATGACAAATCTAAAGTTAATTGAAATATGGTTTTCACTGGATAACCTGAACATACCTATCTGTAGACACATTTGTTAGAATATTGGTACAGACATGACAAGATATCATGAGATGTCATTTTGCACTCCGCGATTATATGGGTAACTGACATACCAAATTTGGTTGAATTCCGTCCAACAGTGTCAGAGGAATTGCATTACAATCAATTTCATGACCTTTTGACCCCATCCCCCACCCCTGGCGGTGGGGCCAAATGCGAATGTGCTCATCCAGTCTACATTGATATGGGTAACTTACATACCAAATTTGTTTGAATTCTGTCCAATGGTTTTGGAGGAGATGCGTTACAATCAATTTCCGCAGGTTAAAACTTGAACTTTTGACCCCTCCCCCACCCCCTGGGGGTGGAGCCAAATCTAAATGGCCTCTTGCACTCCACAATCATATGGGTAACTCAGATATCAAATTTAGTTGAGTTCCGTCTAACGATTTCAGAGGAGTTACGTTGCAACTGATTTGACCTTTTGACCCCTGCCACGCCCCACTGGGGGCGGAGCTAAATCTAAATATCGTCTTGCGAAGCAGAATCATATAATTAACCTACATACCAAATTTGATTTAATTCCACCCAATGGTTTGGGAGGAGATAGCGTGACGGATGGATGGACAGATGGACGGAGGTGATTACAATATCCCCGACGTTTTTTTAAAACGTGGGGATAATAATTCTCAAAGTTTTATCAACCATGTGATCTATATTGGAATCCTATAATAATATATTGATTTCAATCGCACATCGATTTGTTATAGGAGTTCAAATCCATTTGAAAGTCGCGGCGAGGATCCTACGCAACTGATTTCGACATTCCGGGTGACAGAGTTAGGTGGCATTCTGTCTCTTCTTTACGGAATGCTGTTGCATTCAGGAGCTCCAGAACGAGGGGACACGCCACCTCCGGACATGCCGGCACACACGCTTGGCGTCATCATCTCGGCCATTCGTATGCTTAACCATATGTCTGTGCTTGATCTCACCATGCTGCAGGTAAGCATGAGCTCAGCATTATCATGGTGTCCTTTCTAACTTAACAGTAACATAACTCGTTAACCCTTTAACAGTCAATGGACCTTTCCATTTTTGGCTATGCCCCGCCCATCACTAGCTAAGCTCCACCCACACCACCGTGTTGGGATTGATCGATCCCTGAATGCCCTAACTATTAATTTCCTGAAAACTATACAGGGAGGCTGTTGAATATTTTGAAACTAATTTAACTGGACGCTGTTGCTGCCATAGGCAGCAACAGCGCCCAGTCAAATTAGTTACAAAATATTCAACAGAATATTTATTAAATAGTAAATACGTACAACTTGTACAACAACGCATAGACCGTCTTCAAATATGCATTCGTGACATACTTATCAATGTCATTCATGACATCATTCATTATGATGTCATTCTACACATCATAGTTGATTATGACGTCATATGATAGATGGATACTGGATACTCTGAAAAGGTGAATTGCAAGCCGGCCAAGGACAGCTTCTATAGTGGTCTTGAGAATAATGTCCATTTGCAGACCAAGAAAAAACATTTTTGAAAAATTATTTATACTGGATTTACTGGCTTGATAAGAAAGCCAGTCATTCCAGTGGTAACTTTTCAAAAATAGTCTTGATTGTCGGCCTATAAACATAACAAATGGATATTCATTAAGGAAACATTGGTTCCTAACCAATCTGAGCCATTAACCCTTTAATGGTCATGCCGGCCAAAACCAGCCTCTGCAGTGGTCTTAGAGAATGTCCATTTGCAGGCCAGGAGAAGACTATTTTTTGAAAATTTACCACTGTGCTAGATAACTGAGCAGGTCATTCCAGTGGTAAATTTTCAAAAATAGTCCTCTCTTGGGCTGGAAATAAACATTGAATAAGCAAATACAAATATATTTTGATTTCTTGACCAAATTTGACCATTAACGGGTTATTAAAGGATCAGGAAACACACCTGATATTACTTTTTGTGTTGGTGGTTGTCATTTACATAAATACCATCAGGCATTATATCAGGTATTTAGAACCGCCACTATTCGGTTTTAGAAGGAACAAAACTATTAAAAACTCAATAGTTAGAGCTAAACTTCCAACAGCCGGCAACTCACCTCCACATGGAAACCCTCTAACACCATGCAAAACAAAAAACTGCAACATCTGCCAAAAAATGCAGAAACACAGCTTCTTTTCCAGCTCACACACTGGACTAACATATAAATCCAAAATTATCGACATAAGTGCCATTGGATACACCAGGTCTGCACAATGGAGCCAATAGGCATCAACCTAGCAGGGTAAGAGTCACCGCCTTCCCTGGGTCGACACGCGCACCATACGCGGACTGACCCAGTACGTTATTATCCTCCAATATATCAGGTATGCACGCACATCAAGATTGGCCATTTACATCTTGTTTACGTGTCGGTTGCCTTGTTTTATTTTAGCAGTACCACCAAATAGATTATGATCAATCGACCATTGCAAATCATGAATATGTTTAAGTTATGTGTGTATTATCACTTCCTATATATCTCTATAGTTGCAGGTTACAAGTTACAATTAATTTCACTTATGGTAGCCTGCAAGACCATGCATCGCCATGAGTACACATTACTTGTTTCATAAGGCTTTCTATACGAGTAAGGGCATTCAGCCTAAGTACTAACTGACTAAGTCTAATAATGTCCACAATCTAGTAGTGATGTTATTCTACGCTCATTTCTAGCTAAGGTCAGTCCATTATTTATATGTGGTGCAATCGATTTATATAATTTGAAGCCGGAATTCAAAGAATCCTTATTTCGAGGTAAATTATACAGGTAAGTTGTTGAATATTTTAAAATAATTTGATGGGGAGCGGTTGCTGACTATGGCAGCCACAGCTCCCAGTCAAATTAGTTTCAAAATATTCAACAGGAGTGTACAAAGTTGCCGGCTCACACAGTTTCGTGTCTAGAATTGTGTAACTAAATACTCTTAGCCCATTGTTGAACACCATTGCATTATAGTTCTGTTTTTTGTGTGTGTCGATCACACGTCTTTAGTGACTATGTTTTGTTATCCCACCACCACCCCCTGAGGTGGTCCTAAGCAAATGTGTGATGGTACTTGAAAAGTTGAGTTAAAAAAAACAAGACTTTCAGGCTTATCAAAGTTTCAGTGATGATGAGATTGGCTTTGTCTCGCTTTCTCAGTCAGATATGATAACCATGATAAGGCATTCTTGCCAATATTGATTTTGGCCGCGAGTTACAAGATTACAATCTAACTGCTATCGTAAGTATCACGATGAGGCTACAAGATAGAATTTGATGCTTTACGGTGCTGGTTTGGTTAGCCCATTTTCTGAGTGCCATCTTAGATCACTAAGATCAGGTGGTGGCAGCAGTCTTTTCCTTAACCCTATAACACTTGAATTTGTTCAAGAAAATTTCAATTTTCTCATAGAAAATGTCCATTCGCAGACTAAGAGAAGACTATTGTTGAAAATTTACAACTGGAATGACTGGCTCGGTTATCGAGCCAGTCATTCCAGTGGTAAAATTTTCAAAAATAGTCTTTTTCTGCAAATAGACATTTCTCAAGACCACTGCAGAAGCTGTTTTTGGCTGATATGAGTGTTAAATGGTTAACAACACAAGAGTTTTTAGCTTATTATAATTGAAGAATATCTTTATTGTTCATTTGATCTTTTATTGTTCTATTATTTTAAGTTTCAATGCTTTTAATCCGACAAACTTCATGTGACAGATTCTTTGTCATATAAGAAATATTCTGCGAACCCTTTAACAAGCTGTTCAAGAACGACTTTTGTAGTGGTCTTGAGAAATGCCCATTTGCATATCAAGAGTTGACTATTTTTGAAAACTTATCGCTGGAATGACTGCTTCGATAACCAAGCCAGTCATTTGACTGTAAATTTTCAAAAATAATCTCTAGCGGATGCTCTGATTTTATTGGAAAATTTCCCACCGATGCAGACAATAGGTTCAAATAATATAGTGATGACAAATGAAATCTAAAATAGCATTTACGTTTCTAGTTAATTAATTAAATATGCTTTTTTAGCTGGACTGTACAAAGTAAAACTAGCTGTTGTGATACCCTGCACGCCGTCTGGCGGCAGCAGTGGTGGTGGCCAATTTGCGTTTAGCTCAACTTTTCTGTTTGTATGTCATGTTTGGTTAATCATACTGAACCCAAACTTGGGCACATGCTTCCTTATAATGACACAGCATCAGACAATGACCTTGGGGTTAAAAGGTCAAGGAAGGGTCACTGACCTTGGTAAAACCCTTGTTTTTGTCAACTGTAACATTTTCCGTTTGGCTCAACTTTTCCGTTTGTATCTCATGTTTGGTTAATCATTCTGTACCCAAACATGGACACATTCCTCTGTATAATGACACAACATCACACAATGATAGTGGGTTTAAAAGGTCAAAGGTCAAGATCACTGATACGCATGGCAATCGTCTGTCGTCCATCTACGTTACTCCTAATTAACTGCTTGGCAGATTTCAACCTAATTTGGTTGGAAGGACCCTATCAGGATAGGCTTCAGAAGCTGTATATAGAATTTTTATTCGTCAATTGTTTTGGTGAAAATCCTAGATTTTATGAAAATTTTTCAGGAATTTGTCAACACGCTACTCCGTATTTACCGCTAAGCAGATTTCAATATAATTTGGCTGGAAGTACCCTAATGATTATGGCTTCAGAACCTATATACAGAATTTTGATTGGTTAGTTTTTAGCTCACCTGGCCTGAAAGGCCAAGTGAGCTTATGTCGTGGCGACCGTCCGTCATCCCTCCATCGTCCGTCCATCTGTCCATCCATCCATCAACTTTTCCTTTAAACGACTTCTTCTCAAGAACCGCTGGGCCAATCTCAATTATATTTGGCAGGAAGCATGCTTAGGGCATAGGGATCCAAGTTTATTCAAATGAAGCCGATCGGCCAATTAGGCCAGCGGCCATCTTGGATTTTGGCCGATTTTTAGAAACGTCTAAAAATCTCTGAAACCGCTTGAGGGATTGAAAGAAACCTCATGAAATATGATCTAGGGCAAGAGCTCAACCAAATTTGTTCAAGGGAACTTAATTGGTCAAATAGTTCGGCAGCCATCTTGGTTGACCTAGTTTTAGCGAAAATAACGTCTCCAGAACGGCTGAAGGGATCAGGCAGATATGATTAGGGACTAAGGGCCAGTAAAGTTTGTTCAAGAGAAGTTGATCCGTCAAAAAACATGGCCGCCGTGGGCCAATCAAAATATAGCATGTTTGGCGGCCATATTGGATTTTTTTATTTGATGGATTTTGAGGCCGAAATTGTTTTTATATGGGTTTTTGGGTATTCTGATCTCAAATTTACAATTTTCGAAACTGATGGATAACCGGTTTGGTGGCCATCTTGGATCATTTTCCCCCCAAAAGCTCCCATACTAAGGCAATGGGAAATTTAAAATGTCTTCTTCTCGGGAACTACTGGGCCGATTTCAATTATATTTGACATGAAGCATCCTTAAGGCATAGAGATTCAAGTTTGTTCAAACGAACCCGATCGGCCAATTTGGGCGGTGGCCATCTTGGATTTCGGCCGATTTTTAGCAATGTTTTTAAAAATCTTCTCCCAAGCCATTTGAGGGATCGATTCAAAACTCACGGAATATGATATAGGGTAAGCGCTGAATCAACTTTGTCCTTGTTTTCACAGAAACGACTTCTTCCCCAGAACCGCTGAAGCGATCAGGCCGAAATTCGTCATATATAATTAGCAACTGAGGGTGATTAATGTTTGTTTAAGAGAAGTTGATTCGTCAAAAGACATGGCCGCGGTGGACCAATCAAAATATGGTGTGTTTGGCAGCCATATTGGATTTTTTTATTTGATGGATTTTGAGGCCGAAATTCTTTTTATATAGGTTTTTGGGTATTCTGATCTAAAATTTGCAATTTTCGAATCTGTCGGATAAATGGTTTGGCAGCCATCTTGGATCATTTTCCCGCCAAAAGCTCCCATACTAAAGCAATGGGAAATTTAAAATGTCTTCTCGAGAACTACTGAGCCGATTTGAATTATACTTTGGAGGAAGCATCCTTATGGCGTAGAGATTTCATTTTGTTCAAACGGAGCCAATCGGCCAATTTGACCGGAGGCCATCTTGGATTTCGGCCGATTTTTAGAAATGTCTTTAAAAATGTCGTTCTCCGAGATGCCTTGGGGAATCGATTCAAAACTTATGAAACCTCATCTAGGCACAGAGGTAAGCCAAGCTTGTTTAAGACAACTTGATTGACCAAATGGTTCGGCAGCCATCTTGGATGACATAGTTTTCCAGAAAACGACTTCTCCAGAACTGCTGAATGGATCAGGCCAAAATTTGGGAGACATGATTAGGGACTAAGGGCCATTAAAGTTTGCTCAATGGAAGTTGCTCCGTCAAAAAACATGGCCGCCGTGGGCCAATCAAAATGTAGCGTGTTTGGCGGGCATATTGGATTTTTTTATTTGATGGATTTTGAGGCCAAAATTGGTTCTATATATGTTTTTGGATATTCTGAGCTCAAATTTGCAATTTTCGAAGCTGTCCGATAAACGGTTTGGTGGCTATCTTGCATAATTTTCTCGTCAAAAGCTCCCATGCTAAAGCAATGGGAAATTTAAAATATCTTCTTGAGAACTACCAGGCCGATTTCAATTATATTTGGCAGGAAGCATCCTTAGGGCATAAGGCTCCAAGTTTGTTCAAATGAACCCGATCGGCCAATTTGCTGAGCGGGCATTTTGGATTTGGGCCGATTTCAGGAAATGTCTTTAAAAATCTCCGAAACCACTTGGGGAATCTTCATCTAGGCCAAGAGGTAAGCCAAGTTTGTTCAAGAGGACTTGATTGAGCAAATGGTTCGGCGACCATCTTGGATGACCTGGTTTTCACGAAAATGACTCCTCCAGAACCGCTGAAGGGATCGGGCCAAAATTTGGGCCATTAAAATTTGGTCACGGGAAGTTGATCCATCAAAAAAACATGGGCGCCGTGGGGCAATCAAAATGTAGTGTGCTTGGTGGCCATATTGTACTTGCAAAAATGTCCACAAACCCATTTAAAAGACTGCTAAACCAGCCACCAACAATTTTGACAAAAATTGATGGTGCTCCAGGTGAGCGACACAGGCCCCTTGGGCCTCTTATTTTGTGTGAAAATCCTTGATTTTTTGAAAGATTTTACCAGAAATTGTCAAAACGCTACTTCTCATTAACCGCTTAGCATATTTCAACTTACTTTTGCTGGAAGGACCCTATGGGACTAGGCTTCAGAACTTATATACAGAATTTTTATTGGTTAATTTTTTTTGATGAAAACTTTCCCAGAAATTGTCAAAACGCTACTCCTCATTAACCGCTTGACAGATTTCAACCCTAATTGGCTTTTTTTGGGACTATCACGGTGTGCTCCAGGACATCTATTCAGAATTTTAATGGGTTGATTTATTTTGTGAAAATCAAATTTTGTCAAAGATTTTCTAGAAATTGTCAAAATGCATCTGGTCCATAACTGCTTGTTGGATTGTATAAAGATTTGGCTGGAAGGATTGTATAGTGGTAGGCTCTAGAACATCTGTTCAGAATTCAGAATGATCTATTTTTTGGTAGCCATCTGGATTTGTAAAAAATTTTCTAGAACCATTTAGAACTACTTTTTATACCCTGCCAAAAAATTTGGTGAGGGTATTCAGTAATGGCACTGTCCGTCCGAACAGGCGGTCGAGCGTGCGGGCGGGTGTGCGGATGGTAGAGTGGTTTCCGGATGATAACTCTATTACCGTCTGTCGGATCACATTGAAACTTCATAGGGTGGTTGGACTAGGTCTTGCGAAGAAACCTATCGAAATCGACGATGATCGAAATCCAAGATGGTCGCCAGCCACCGGTGGCCATCTTGAAAATTGGTGTCCGGATAATAACTCCTTTAACATTTGTCGGACCGCATTGAAACTTCATAGGGTGGTTGGACTAGGTCTTGGGAAGAAACCTATTGAAATCGACGATGATCCGAAATTCAAGATGGTCACCAGCCACCAGTGTCCGTCTTGAAAATTTTTTCCCCGGATTATAACTGTTACCGTTTATCGGATCTCTGTGAAATTTCATAGTGGTTGGACTGGGAAAGAAACATATCGAAATCGACAATGATCCAAAATCCAAGTTGGCCGCCAGCCACCAGTAGCCATCTTGAAAATTGGTTTCCAGATGATAACTCTGTTATCGTTTATTGATTCGTTATGAAACTCCACAGGGTGGTTCGACTACCTCTGGGGAATAAAACCTATTGAAATTGACGATGATCTGAACTCCAAGATGGCCGCCAGCCACGGACTGCCATTTCGAAGTTTGGTTTCTGGATATCTCTGTTACCATTTATTGGATCACTTCATAGGGTCGTTGGAGTATGTCTGGTGAAGAAACTTAGTGAAATTTACAATAATTCGAAATCCAATATGGCCACCAGTCAGTGGCGGCCATCTTAAAAATTGGTTTCCGGACGATACCTCCTAGACCGTTTAACGGATCGCTTTGACACTTCATAAGGATGACTGGTCTGGGTTTGAGGAAGAAATAAATATTTTCTGAAAGCTCTCATTCATTGGTTTGTCATCATGGCGGGGTATTATGCACCCTTTGCGGAGCTCTTATTAATTAGTGGCCCACTTTCAACGAAACTTTGGTGGAATGATCCGAGGGTGGTAGGCTTCGACATATCAAACGAGAATTTTGATTAATCAATTTCATTGGTGGCCATCTTAGATATTTCGAAAATTATCCATCATATCATATCTACCGGTATTTGAATGCAAATGGTTCAAATGCTAATGGTCCAAGTGAGCATTACAGGCCCTTGGGACTCTTGTTGATAAGGATATTGATAAGACTTCTATATTTATTTTATGTTTGAAGTCCAGCTTCATGGCTCATTGCAAAGTCGTAAAGTTGAGCTTCATGGTTGCGTTGCAAACACATTTCTGTTTCGTAGTTTATGAGAACTTTAATGTGGCTATATATTAGATTTATGATACATGTATGTATTTTGAGAATTTGCCAGAAGGTTGTTGCTTAATCTGTCAACAGCAACTTTCAGACAAATTTGTCTCGGGATAGCCAGCAGAAATTTATCTATAGGTTGTTAGTTGTTACAAGTATATAAATAAATAGACATCGTTAAAATCACTTCTAGCCAAGAAAATGTGCAAGCATTTAAGATTTTAAATATTTAAAAAAACCCATGCACTACTTAAACTCTTAGAAACGAAAACAATGGCAAGTTTGGAGTCAAATTTTTGTTTATTTATACGCTGCCTGTGTGAAGAAATACAAGAACACCTGCTACAGACCCTGGGCAATGTTTGGAGTATAAATATAGCAAGAGTGATGAAACTGTTGGCTTTGTGAGATCAGATTACTCATTGAATTGTCTTCTGGGAATTGGACCCGGCTGGGTGATATGTCTGAGTGATATGCCCAACATTGTCTGGTTTAGCGCTTTGACCTTCGAATTTGTTTTAAAAATTTCAATTTTCTCATAGAAAATGTCCATTTGCAGACCAAGAGAAGACTATTTTTGAAAATGTACCACTGGAATGACTGACTCGGTTATCGAGCCAGTCATTCCAGTGGTAAATTTTCAAAAATAATCTCTTGGTCTGCAAATGGGCATTTCTCAAGATCACTGCACAAGCAGGTTTCTTTTTGGCAGGTATGAGGGTTAAAGGGTTAAACCACTTCAGAATGATACAAGAAATTCTTTATGATATAAGACACATTTACTTGTTATTTTGAAACTAATTTAACTGGAAGCTGATCTTGCAGTCAAATTAGTTTCAAAATAGTAAACCAATCCGGAAAAAATGTACTCAGCTATCCTCCTAGGTATATTACCCTCAATCGTACATATGTATAATCTGGTCAAGTGGCAGTGTATCATAATGTTATTTAAGCAACAATACACGCAAGCTATTCAGTATTTTGGAACTAATTTGACAGATCCAATGAAATTTGTTTAAAATATTCACTGGGATAGTTAGAGTATTTCGGAAATTTTACCACTAGAATGGCTGTCTCGGTTAACCGAGCCAGTCAGTCATTCCAGTGGTAGATTTTCAAAATTGTGTTCTTTTGGCCTGTAAATAGACATTCGTTAGGCAAAAATTCAAATTGTCTTTCCGGATCAATGCTGGAGTGGGAGAGTCAACTTCCATACAAAATACTAGATTTTAGCCAAGATATGATGAGCAACTGTATTTCTCTGAACAGTTTACAATTCAAATTAAATAAAATAAAATTCTGTAGGCAAAAGCTCAGTTATTTTGATTGACAGATGATATTTATAAACAAGCGTTTACACCGCGGAATGAATGTATTACGTCCTAATGTTGTCATCATGGAATAATGCCATCCAATAACACACCCTCCACCCCTTACCACCCCCCCCTCCCCGCACCACCACCCCCAACCCCCATCAACTACCTACTGTGCTGCTGATTTATGACAAAGCACATTTAACTGTCTGTCTGCTGAATTTCTGCAGACCACTTTCTATGGGATCTTAACTCTGAATGTACTGAATATTTTGAAAACAATTTGACTGAAAGTTGTTGGTGGCTAAGCCATCAACAACTTTCAGTCAAATTGTTTTCAAACTATTTGACAGGGCCAGAATTAGTGCCCATTGAAATTATTATTTGGAGGCTCGCAGCAGTCAGAGAGTTAAACAGCTTGCGAAGCAGGTCTTCTTTTACCAGTGGATCTCTGTTAGCTTGAGAATAACAACTGTTTTCTCCATCCATCCTTAGCAGCTCATCAACCCCAGCCCACCATCAATCCACGCCCATCTATCAATCACCCTGCATGCAGCTAAATTTCAGTTCACATGACACAAATTGTGAATGTATCACCTCTCCTCTGACAGACATGATATCTGCATGTATCACTTAAGTTCCTCGCTTTGAGTCTGACTTTAAGGTACATGTATCAGAAAAAAACCCCACCCCAACATGACCTAATCTGGCCCCAGTTACTATTAGATTATCGATGTTCTGCTCGGCTTAAGATTACAGCTTATGTTTTAATAATTCAGTACTCGACTTGTGAAGTCTGAAAGCTTTTCTTTCCCACCAACATCCCAGGCGTATAATCAAAGGATGATTACAGTGCGCAGCAAACATAGCGACAGTCTTCAGGGAGGCGACACTTGAAAGAGATACCATGGTGAAATTTGTAAAAACTTCAGGCCAAGATGACACGGTGAGGCCGTCAAATCACCATGCAGGCTGTGGGAGTTATAAATAATGCACACGCTCCGTGATGAGAAACAGGCTAGTTGTGCCATCGTGCCGACACCGAGGAGCTCATCGCTATCATTAAGTGATCATCGGTGAATTAATCCAGAATAATGACGATAACCCGATTAGCTGGTTTGATGCTATTGTTTATGGAGCCAAAAACAATGTTAATGGCTGACATTGGATGTTTTATAATTATGTAGCTGCCATATGCAAGCTAACCCTTTTAAACCTACAGGCCACGGATACAACAAATACTATCCTTATCAGATTTGTTGAATATTTTGACTGAGGTAAATGGTGCCTTCTAACACAGCCTGAACATCTTCTGGTCAGATTACTTTTAAAATATTTAATTGCTTGTCTGTCTATACAGTAGAATAAAATTACAGAGATTAAATGATTGGTTTGTTGATGGGTACAGTTAGACTCTATAATTTAATTGCTGCAGATAATTTTGAAGTCCGACTTTATTGAACATATTTAATAACCCTTTAACCCTCAAATTTGTTTTTAAAAATTTCAATTTTCTCAGAAAATATCCATCTGCAAACCAAGAGAAGACTTTTTTGAAAATTTATGACTAGAATGACTAGCTCAGTTATCAGTGGTCAATTTTCAAAAATAGTCTTCTCTTGGTCTGCAGATGGACATTTCTCAGAAGCCATTTTTGGCTGTTATGAGTGTTAAACAGTTAAAGTTCTCATCTATTCTAAAAGATACATATCTACATAGCTAAATTGATGACTATTTGTTAATTTATGGACACTTTAACTAACTAGAACTGTGGCCGCCATTTTAGATAGATATTTGCTGGCGCCATTATTTTAGACTCTATTGTCTTCTCCGGTGAGCAATTGTTCTTATAAAACCATTCTCGTAACGCTCATGCTAGTCATTCTTCTGGTGGCTTTCAAGGCGAGCTCATAGATTTGCATAGCATAATTCAATACCAGTTGTGTATATTTCCTATGGTGCAAGTGACAACAAATATATTTAGAACAAGTTTAGTGAAAACTGCTGCTGCCTATAGCAGCACCAACTTTGCGTCAAATTGTTGTCAATATAATTAGCTGATAATACAATTGTCACTAGATAAAGATTTGATAACAATTTGGCTGAAAATCATTGATGCAACTACTTTCAATCAAATTATTCTCAAAATAATCAAACGGGTAGTCAACGTTACACGACTTGCGGAAGATATTTCGCGCAACTTTATTGACAATCATTTCTTCCTCAGGAAGCAACAGCGATGTCAAATTTTTCTCAGAATAATCAGCGGACTTCCTGTTTTATTTGTGAGCAAGTGCATACACAATTAGTTAGCCCTATAGAGGTTTATTTCAGAGTGACATATGTTCACAAGGATCAAGCAGTCCACCAGCATGCGCACGATCGCCTCTGACATGTCTACCGTGAATAGAATAATACGCTTACCTCCTGATTGACAATGGAATGAACAGAATTTTCGAGCATATCTGAGACTGGGTCTTGATTCCGTATACCATATAGACCTAACTTATTGTGTAGGCATTTGTTAGCTAACAGAAAAGAAAGCCCGCTGATTATTCTGAGAAGAATTTGACAACGCTGTTGCTGCCTGAGTAAGAAATGACTGTCTATAAAGTTGCTCGAAATATCTTCAGCAAGTCTTGCAACATTGACTGCCCTGCTGATTGTGTTGAGAACAATTTGATTGAAAGTTGTTTTATCAACGATTTTCAGCCAAATTGTTATCAAAACTTTGCCTAGTGACAATTGTATTATCAGCTGATTATTTTGACAACAATTTTATGGGAAGCCGTTGCTGCTATAGGCAGCAACAGCATTCAGTAACTTGTTATCGATGTATTTGTTTTTATTTGCACGATAGGAAATATAGAACTAGTATTGTACTCTACTATGCTTACTGCACGCTCGCCTTGAAAGCCAGTAAAAGAATGGCTTGCATTAGCGTTACGAGAATGGTTTTATACGAACAATAGTTCGCTAGCGAAGACAATAGAGACTGAAATAATGGTGCCCGCAAATATCTATCTAAAGTGGTGACTACAGTCCAAGTTAGTTAAAATGTCCATAAAATAACAAATAGTCCTAAATTTAGCTAGGATACATGTATGTATCTTTTAAGAATGGATGAGAACTTTAAGCAGTACTTCTAAAGCAGCTAACATTATCAATCACATTATTTCCAAAATATTTTGCAGCTTTCAGAAATGTCAGAATGACATGCCTTGAAATCTTATTACAATTAAGGTTTCAGATGAGATGACACACATCGGCGTCTAGTGCTATGCACTGTAATTCACCTTTCTAGTTATCCATCCATCATATGATGTCATAATCAACTATGTGGCATGAAGTATGTCATCATAATGAATGGCGTCATTATGACGTAGATAATCAGTGGCGTAGCGTCATATTTTTTCAGGTGGGGCTGCTTCAGGCGAGCTGGTTGTAAATTTCCGACTTGAGGATGGTCACGGCGAGGTGTTCCCAAGCCTCAATGATGGGTGGGATGGGTCAGACCATCAGGGGATCCTGTGAACAAGTCTAGATGGATTATGATGTCCAAATCTGCTCATAGATATACTAATTACACTGCTAAACACATTCGATTTATTTCGAATCTGTTAGCAACCGATGAATTGCTATGGATTTTATGATAAGCAAATGGAACTTTGGGTCATGATACATGAGATTGAGATAAATATTACAGTTATCTGTACTGGTTCGCAAAAGTGATTGTCCACAACTTTACTCAGGGTAATTTTAATTTTAGCATCATCAAATTAAACTTAAATTAAACAAAATAGATCATGATAGGCTACACATTTTCCCGATGTTACCTCATAAGAGTGTGGGACAAGCAGTTGTGTTACAGACAGGTATGTAAGTTGGTAACCTACTTATCGCGCACATAACTGTTTGTCCAACAGCATAGTTATTTGTATACTTTGTTGCTATGGTAATATGGGCCATACTGTTATATACAATTTTGTAACTTCAGACAATAATCATGCGCCGCTTTTTCATCTTAGCAAATGTGTCAATAACTTTATCATAGTTCAAAAATTGCTGCGCATACTCTCGTTCAATACTTAAAATAGCTAGGCTTGACAGACGTTGTTCAGACATAGATGATCGAAGCTAAGATTTGATTAGTTTCATCCGGCTAAATGATCGTTCAGCACCAGCACTTGACACAGGGATAGTAAGAAAAATTCGGATAAGTATGACCACATTGGGAAATGCTTGTATCAAATGTCTTGCAAATAGAAATTGCAGCAATTCTTCTCCTGTTTTGGGTGTTTCGTTGTCAGTTAAGTCATTGCTCCAATTTGCATATAGTGTTCTCATACTATTATATTCGTGAATGCATGAATTCGAATTACAAATGTGATCTTTATATATTTCACATAATCGTTGCAAATGTGTCAGTGCGTTCTCTGATTTATAATATGATGGTAAAAGGCAACTAAAATTTACCACTATGTCATGGAAGCTGTCGAAGCGTTCTGAGAGTTGTGTACACAGAGTGTCAAGTACAGTGAAAAAGATATTTATCTTGAAATTATCCTTTGCATCTACTATAGGCTCGTCTACTGATAATTCACCAAACATTCTCTTTCTCCTTCTAACCCGTTTCTGTTGAAAATCATGATTTAGAATTTCCCATTCTTTCGCCTTCTCTTTAGCACATTCCACTTGTGTGTCAGAGAAGGCATCATCCCTTAAATTCGCTACCGTTTTAAGTGTTGACTTTACCAACTGAGATGCACTTACTAAATCTATCTGACTACTTTGCATGTATTTTGACAAAATTGTGATTTCCTTCAAAACTTGTTGCCATATTAGAAGCTGTAAAATAAATTCTAAGCGATTCATAGCAGTCCAGATTCCATTTGCTTCTGTAATAATCTCACCCGCCTGTCTATTTCTTGAATCTTTTCTAATGCTTGCAACAATGCTGGATAAACCTGTAGCACCATAGTGACAGCCTGATTACGAGAAGTCCAGCGTGTCATTTGCAATCTCTTAAACGTTATTTCTGTTACACCGAGATCTTTACATGCATCTGAATATGCCTGAAGTCGAACTATGCTTGGAGTGAAGAAAGAATATATCCGCTCTAATGTGCCAAAGAATGTAACTGTTTCAGTGCATTGGACACACGAGTCTATTAAGCAAAGATTTAGATTGTGAGCACAGCAATGTACAAAAAACGCAAGTGGACTCAGTTCCTTGATGCGTTCTTGTAAACCGCTCTTTTTTTCCTGCCATATTGGAAGCTCCGCCATAGCATTGGCCACGGCACAGAGCTATAGGCAAATCCCATGTGTTTAACTTTTGCAGAATGACATTAAGCGTATTTTCTGATAAATTCTACTAAATCAAGAAATACCTCTTCAATGGTTCCAATTTCGTTCACGAAGCGCATAGAGATTGAGCACATTTCACTTCTGGAACAGTCTCTGCTCTCATCTATAATTACAGAATAAAACTTTGCCTTACTAATTTTGCTTAAAATTATATCTCGTGTACTCTGGGATAATGCATGAATAATGTCATTTTGAATATCTGGACTCAGATACATGTGCATTGTTCTCTTTGAATTGATGTGCTCTGCAAGGACCGCATCATACTTCGCCACTAATTTGCATAATTCCAAAAAGTTACCTTCATTTATAGAGGGGTGTCCAAGTCCTCTATAGTCATTGTGACCTCGAAGAGCCAGATTTTGCTTAGCTAAGAAGAGAACGACATCAATCAGTCGCCTCAAAATCATTCTGTTCTTTTCCACTAATTGCATATGTGCAGTAAGTTGTTGCTGATTGATGGTTTGCTTTGTATTAAGTCGATACATCGTCATAGCCATGGTACTAACCACCTTAATGTGGAGTGCACTGTTTTCATGGTCACATGCGCTGTGTTCCATTCTTCCAGTTCGAAAAACCATGGTGTGGTTCATCCCAGGCAGGGTCATATGTGGCATCACTACGCTCAGCAAAGAGCATGCAGCAGAAGCAATAAGCCTTGTTGTTTGTTGGAGAATATACTAACCATTCCCTGTGCACTTTCAATGAGTTGGGCAAGGTCTTGTAATACCACGTTAAGCGAAATGAGCGATCCTTATGATCTTTTGGGAATTTAAACTCATCATTGACCGAGATACCTGGTTGACAAGCACCCACTTCCAATAACTCACGTATTAGGCCAGGAGTGAATTCCCCTTCCTTGAGATGGGCGGGATCTGATGGATAGGCATGGGTACGATTTAGTAATGGTACATACACAGTTTGGACATCGCTGTCTTGGACATGCTCGTCCGAACAGACTGGTGAATGTGGACACATGGGCATAGTCTGGCCATCTTTTACAGCTAGAAGAGATGTTATCGATGAATGGCATGGCCCCCTCATCTGTGGGTAATTCATCAGTAGGAGTCACAGTACTAGATGCTCCGGGTGTTTGGAGGTCTGGTTCAGGTTCTGATACAAACACACCAACCACAGATTCTTTTAAATTTGACATTTCTGGAACCGGGACTTTTCGAACTGCTTCCCATGGATTTTTAGGAGCACCTGCTACTTTGTAGGTAATTTGTTTTCGCAATTTTACAGCATCAGAATGTTGCTTCTGGTTGTGCTTCAAACGGAAATCACTATCAAACACACTATTGCATAAGAGGCATTCCACCTTTATCCGCTTTGGTGTTGATGATATAATGTGTTTCATGCCGTAGGCCTGATAGTAAAATAAAAAGTGTAATAAAAAAATACGATTAGGGTTAGCCACTTTAATATGGAACATCGTTAGGTATAGACCTAGTAGACGGAACAAAAATAAAGGAATAGAGAGCGAAAATAACAGAAAATGGAAATGGATGGCTGAATGGATGACAAAGTTACTCTGATACGTAAATCCCCAAGCCTGTATTACCAGTTTTCATGAAACTACTGGTCTGATTTTCTTAAAAAAACGGGACAAGAAACAAGCGACAAGCGTATGGTAAACTAGGATTCCTAGTTTGCCTGTGGATCCAAAATCGGAATTCGGATCAATTTACCGACTTGTGGATTTCTTGGAAACTATTGCACCACTTTGCCTCAAATTTTAACACAAGATTTGGTTTTCACAAACAGGTTATTTTACATAAAATGACCATGATCCGGATCCAGATCCTGATCCAGGATTTCAGTCAGATTTTGATTTCTTTTATATTCGGCATAAAATCTAGAAAACAGGAAAGTCCGAAGGGTGAGGGTTTATAGTGTCTGACTGCCCTTGTTTAATCATTGTATTGTATTAAAATAAAACACAATACCATGGGTGTCGTGCACGGTTGTCGATTGCATCAGCAAATTGCTCTCAAAATATTTAGACAATCTTATACATTACATACATAATTTAAATTTATATCTAAACAGCAGTAATTTTGGACTTCCAGTAATTAAACTACAATTAAAGAAAACTCACCAGTCAAATACCAGCATAAAATGCACTTCCAAATACAAACAGACGAGTACACTGGCTTACAGTGAGGTGGCTAATGTTGCGTGGCTTTGGTATGTACAAATGACTCATAATTAAGCAATTGTGCATTACATTGTCTAGACGTCAGCGACTCAGCGGAATAGTTCAAGACATTGTGTAGATTTCACTTGAGTGATTGACAGACCAAGCAATGAAATGAACACAGGATCGACTTCCTCCGTGCAGCTCCAATGGGAGACCTGTGACCTCATATTACGCATGCGCTTGTGGATTAATTTATTGCTTATATATACTATTACAATTGGGAAATAATAAATTTCTTCTTTCGCCCACCTATACAGGCTTACGTGGAGAAGGTGGGTGGGTTGGAATGGCAATGCGGATGCAGACAGTCGGTCAAAGTTATTAATCAGGCATTCCCCAGCCAGAATTTTCTCGGTCAGCCGGTAGTAGGAAAGTCTGTAGAACTATGATAAAAATTTACAGCTGGTCTCAAATTTCTGACTGGAGCATAATGACCAGGGTCAGGTGGGGCAGTGCCCCCCCCCCCATGCCACACCCACACTACGCCACTGTAGATAATTACATCACGAATGCATATTTGAAGACTGACTATGCGTTGTTGTACAAATTGTATGTCTTTACT
Source organism: Chaetoderma sp. LZ-2023a (assembly GCA_034401795.1). Classification (NCBI taxonomy): domain Eukaryota; kingdom Metazoa; phylum Mollusca; class Caudofoveata; order Chaetodermatida; family Chaetodermatidae; genus Chaetoderma; species Chaetoderma sp. LZ-2023a. The sequence goes on from CM067360.1 coordinate 84,595,646, forward strand.
ATTTAATAAATAGTCTGTTGAATATTTTGAAACTGATTTGACTGGGTGCTGGTGCTGCCTATGGCAGCAACAGTGCCCATTCAAATTAGTTACAAAATATTGAACAGCTTACCTGGATAGTTTTCAGGAAATTGATAGTTAGGGCTTTCAAGGATCGATCAATTATAACACGACGAAGTGTGGGTGAAGCTTAGCTAGAAGTGGGTGGGGCATAGCTATAACTGAAAAGGTCCATTAGGACAATTTTCTCACATGTTTTTCATAGAAATTGTTTGTAGAAACAAGTATTACAGAATACCGCATTTGAGCATTATTCCTTTTGCCAGCCCACTTGTTTGCCTGAGAGGTCTCAAATCATGAAACATAAGTATGAACTATATAGGGGAGAGTGGGCTAAGTTGAGCATACGGGTAAGTTAAGCCACAAAACTGGTTTAACTTACACTACATTTTGTGAATATAAATTTAGCAAGGTATTTACATATATATATACCCATATTCTACACTAAATGACAACTATGCAAAATATGAGACAGCAGTGAATGTCAAATTCATGAACAAACCTAGAGCTTTTACAAGCTATACGTCAATACATAATTAACTGATTACCCATTTCTTGGCTAATTGTTAAAGGCGCACATTCATACCACAATGCTTGAAAATAAAATTATTAAGATTGTAATCTTTTAGAGGATTAAATTGTGTACCTCAATGTAAGGAAATGAAATAATTCTGACTGCGGTATGCTCAATTTTTACGGAATGAAATCGTCATATATTAACACCTCTTGTGTCAACAGCGCCTCAAAGCCCTCAGATAGAAGCATAAATCAATTAACAGTTTTAAACGTCAAGATTTTTCAGGAAAATTAAAAAATGTTTAGGCTAAGGGGAATATATCTTTGTAAATTTACAAAAATAGGTTTTCTGTTCTGAGGCAATTGTAAAAAAATACTCTTCTCTCGGAATGCAAATGGACAAGCATGGCCTCACGATTATTCCAGAGTCCATTTTGAACAGCTTGGTGATTAAAGGGTGAAGTTGAAAGATTGATTTCGCTTCATTACATTGAGATGCAAAATTTCAGGCTTTATAGAGATATACCATTTTCGTGTTGGGCTCGATCAAACCCTGACTTTCCAGAATTCCATTTTCAAGGTAACTAGACAGGTAAGCTGTTGACTATTTTGAAACTAATTTGACTATGTGTAGCGCCCAGTCAAATTACTTTCAAAATATTCAACAGAATGTGTATTAAATATTAAATCCATCAATACAATTCATACACTTGATGGACTTCTCCGGCTTCATGGCGGCGTATTGTCTGTCATTTATGATTGTGACGTCATCTTAAATGTGATGGAGTTGATTTATATATTCAGTACTCAAGTGACAGATTGGATTCATCCATTGATGGTCAACTCTGAGGAAATAAGACATTTGTATAGGCCAAGAAAAATTATTCTTACAAATTTGGCACTGGAGCCAGTAATTTCAGTGGAAGTTTTTCAAAAATATCCTTGACTAACATATATGGCGATCCTCCGAATGGAAAAATAGATTAATAGTCAATTAGCTATCATGTTTTTAGCTATCATGTACAGAGAATTAATTGCGTTGAGTGACAAGCGCAATGACATGCGCTTTATTATGCGCAACTGTGGTAATTATTACCCCAGTTGTTCAGCGCTATCCTGGTTAGCCATAGTGTGATTTGGGCACATGTTCTATGAAATTCAACAGTGTGATGTTATCACGCGTGTGTCATTAATAATGCAATGCACCATGACTGATGGGGAACATATATCTGAAGGATGGATTTGTCAACTTTGGGACCTGCCGAGGACATGACGAGCTAGCCTCTAGGGAATAGACATCATTAATGAGGGATTAGTCCCACTAGACAAGCCGTAACCTGATTAGTCAGTCAGTCTAATAATATTGTTTATGATTGGCACGATCTTCATCTAACTTATAAACTGTGCATATTCCGCTTTATTGGAGACTATGCAGTCATGCCTTAACACTCTCACCGATGAATTCCCAATATCTCATTTTCAAGGGAACCTGGTGAACCTTTTGAAATTAATTTGACTGGGAGCCATTGCTTCATCATGGCTTCTAGTCAAATTAATTTCAAAATATTCAACAGAATATGTGTTATATCGTTAAGAAACTACTTTTTCAGGGATTTGTCAGTGAAATGGTGTTAACTCATTAACTATCAGATTTGTTGAAGAAAATTTCAATTGTATTATAGAAATGTCCAAGCTGAGAGATTATTTTTGAAAATTGATTACTGATATGATTGCCTCAGCTATCGAATGACTGACTCGGTTATCGAGCCAGTCATTCCAGTTATAAATTCAGTTAAAAAATAGTCCACTAATAGACATATATCATCGCCACTGCAGAGGCTGGTTTTAGCCATCTTGACCAAGCGTCCATAAACTTGTCACGGTCGTGATGCCACCGCTTACCTGATCTTCAATCAAAACAGTGACTAAGGATCAGTCCTTCTTTGACCGTACTATGCCGTATACACTTATTGTACACCTGCTGAAAATGAACACCACTTATCAGAGGAAAATTAACCTTTTAATGGTCATACAGGCCTCTGTTATGGTCTTGTGGAATGTCCATTTACAAGCCAAGAGAATACAATTTTAAAATAATTTACAACTGGAATGATTGGCTCGATAACCGAGGTAGTCATTTCAGTAATAAATTTTCAAAAATTGTATTCTCTTGGCCTGTAAATGGAAATAAAATAGGCAGGTATTTAAATTTTCTTGACCAAATTTAACAATTAATGGTGTTATTGGAATATAGGAATCAGAAATGTTAGCGGTTAATAATCAGGATAATATGTTGTTGTTTATTTCAGAAATGTCTGGGAGCTGAAGGACTGTCGCTGGAGTTTCGACACATCTGTAGCTACCTGCTCTGGTACTGTTCACACACCTCATCAGAGGAACTTCTACATGAGCTTATCCTTGCTGTCGGGTATTTCACAGCACTCAATAATGACAATCAGGTATGGAGAATTTTCAGATTGAATATCTCACCGCTGTAAGGTGGACAATGCGGGAAATTGAGCTGTCAGTCGAGTGTCTAATGGCATAATCAAATTCATCAGCTGATGTTATGATCAAAATGATGTAGCTACATTTTGAAAATCGAGACGTCTCTGATGAACTTACAATTTAATAAACATTCTTGTGAATATTTTGAAACTAATTTAACTGGGAGCTGATTCTATTCCCGGATGAGGCGTATGACGTCAGAAGCTGAACTTTTTTCTCGCTGTCCAACGCTATCACAATAAAATTATGAATTGAGTTTTATAAGGGTTTCTCTTCAGCAGTGTTACGAATATATAAAGTATATTTGTGGAAAAGTTGAAGACTATGTAACAGTCCTTTGTCTGATGTCTGAGAGTGCCAATTTTGACATCAAGTTTTGATCTTGAGATAAATGAATGACGCGATAGTATAGGGAAAAGAGTAAAATTGCCACTTTTGAATCAACGCTTACTGGCGCTACAGCAGATAATGGTATTAAAGTTTCATCTATTAATATGAGAGTTTAAATAGTTCTTACAAACGTCCCAATCTTTAGATACTTATGTTTTCATATTAGCTTCAAAACTTCCTGAGATATTGTAATATTCATATAATTGGCAGGCAGCTTCATAGAGAATGGCCATCTAAGGTTCGGCAACTAATGTATGCAAATAACAAATATATTCCATAAATTTGTGATGGTGTGATAAACGTCTTAATCTCTTTGATCTGTACATATATAAATGAGTTCGATAGCATTATCACGGATAGAGATATCGCCATCCAAATGCATGCGCTCTTGTCGTCAGAGTGCAGTTATCATAGTTCTTGTCAGATGGGATTAAACCTATGATGTCATAGGTTTAATTAGCTCGCAGAAAATTATAGTAACATAGCGTTTTTAACACCATTTTTATCGGATTTGTATATAAATAAATATAACAGGAAAGTTTTATACAGTAGCTTAAATATGGGCGCTACGATAGAACTGCACGTTTTATGCAAACGATGGTGACCCTTCTTGTGTTCCACCTTTAAGGCCCTTGGGCCTCTTGTTACCTTCAAATTTAAATTTTGTGAATTTAGGTTTCAACATTTCAAATCGATTACAACATATGTAAAAAGGTGGGCAGAGCTTAGCTGTAAATGGGTGGGGCATAGTTAGAAAGTGATCCCTCTATTGCCACTGCCATAGCATATTTTCAAATTCCAAATTTGTTGTTGTTATTTATATTTGTTTTTGTGTTGGTTGTTGATGGTGTTTGTGTTCACTTGAGCTGCGTCCCACGCCAACATTGATGGTGTGTTGCCATACCTATTTCCATTGTCACAAATCTAGATCTATATTCAATCATAGACATTTAACTCTTGAAATTTTATTGTCTCAAATTCAGGACAACAATGCAGGAAAACTGTTAAATATTTTGAAAATAATTTTACTTGAACATGCTACCCATGGCTAGTTGTATTGTATCATATATAGTAGGACATTAAAAATAAGATGAAAATATATTTTCTTTGTTTGAAATGTCAACTCTTTGTTTTTAGACTCTGGTGCAAGCCGGTCAGGCACCCACAGTGCTTCAGCAACTGTGTACGTTACCGTTCCAATACTTCAGTGACCCGAGACTGACCAATATCCTTCTGCCCACACTGATAGCCTCTAGTTATAGCAATAACCACAATATAAGCATTATCGAGGAGGAGCTCAGTCCAGCACTTCTGGCTAACTTCATTGAGGTAGAGTATTAGCGCTTAACTTTTAGCACTCTGATGTCAAAATTTAAAATTTTCAAATTAAATTAATAGTTAAACTGGTGTTCTTTTTCAACGAATTTGGTGGAAAATGATGCTTTCGTAGACAGCAACATCTTCCAACAAAATTGTTGAAAAATGTACACCAGTTTCTTTGCTACTGGCAGAGTAAAAGATAGAATATTGACACCAGAGTGGTAATGGTTAAAAATGTCTGTTTGGTTAAGTCAGCCAAAATTAGTCTTTGCAGTGCTCTTAGGAAATGTCCATTTTCCAGCCAAGCATTTGCTAGCTGTCCTGGTTCACTGAGATCCATCCATATTCTCTAAAAGTTATCTCCCCTGAACAATTTGTCAGAAATTTTATTTCAAAAGTATAATTTTAGAAAGAATGAGGTCTCCCATCAATTTAATGTTAAAACTGCTTCGAAAAGATAGCTTTGATAGGCCTACATGTAATTCTCATCAAACTTAGGACATGAATAATCTGTAAGAATAGTTAATTTGAAATTGTATTCCGAAGTTATCTCCCTGTAAACGTAAAACTTGTCAAGGATCTTTTTCCCCGCAGGATAACCTTAAAATAAATACATGCATGGATTTAGCACTTTATGACCAGGCCTGGTCCTTGTTTACAAACATTGTGAGATGTAATCTGGATTGTTATATATATATGGTACATAATGTAAATGTTTTTTGGTTTATAAACTGAATGGTATTAATTGGTTTTAGAAATGCTTGTTTTTTCAGGAGAAACAGTTAGAGCAGCAGCATGCAAAATTGATGCCAACATCAGGCAGAAAAGGTATATATAAGTGTACTGGAAACGTGCTTTTAACCATCTTATTGCTGATTCTTTTCAGACAACATATTGCAAGGATTATATCTTTGGACCTGCTAAATATTTTGAAAACAATTTGACTGAAAGTTGTTGGTGGCTAAGCCACCGACAACTTTCAGGCAAATTGTTTCCAAAATATTCAGTAAGTCAAGAGTTTTTGCTCATTGAAATTAGTGTCTAGTGGCAATGCATCAGTGAGATAGTTAATTAGTTGATGGTCAAAATAGGTTCATAAAATATAGTTCTTGTTGGACGAGAAAAAAAATTAATAATGGAATTACTGGATCGGTTACTGAGTCAGTAATTATTCCAGTGGAAAGATTTAAAAATATTGATTTTGTTTCTTTGTTTGCAAATGCAAATTTCACAAAAGTAACTTGCCATTAGATTATTTTTTGCTGTACGACATTGGTCTAACTATGCCACGCCCACTTTTAATGTGTGTTGGAATCGGTTTAAAAATTTGAAAGCTTAATTCCTTGAATCTAAATCTCAATTTAATTTTAGGTTCCATGAATTTAAATCTCAAACTAAGCCATTGAATATTTGAAAGTTCTCATCTATTCTTTAAAGGTTCATATCCTGGCTACCTATAGGACTGTTTATTTCTTTTTGGACACTTCCTTACTTGGACTGTAGCCGCCTTTTTAGTTGGATATTTGCGTGCACCCTTTTTTTTGGCCTCTATTGTCTGCGCCGGTGTGCAGTTGCTCGTATAAAACTATTCTCGTAACGCTAATGCTAGTCATTCTTCTGGTGGCTTTCAAGGTGAGCACATAGTAAGCGTAGCATAGTGTAACACTAGTTCTATATTTAGCTCACCTGGCCTGAAAGGCCAAGTGAGCTTATGCCGTGGCGACCATCCATCAACTTTTCCTTTAAACGACTTCTCAAGAACCCGTAGGCCGATTTCAATTATAATTGGCTTGAAGCATCCTTATGGCATAGGCATCCATGTTTGTTCAAATGAACTCGATCGGCCACTTTGGCTGATGGCCATCTTGGATTTAGGCTGATTTTAGAAATCATCTAAAAATCTTCTCTGAAACCCCTTAGGGGATTGATGCAAATCTCATGAAATATGATCTAGGGCAAGAGCTGAACCAAGTTTATTCAAGGGAACTTGATTGGTCAAATGGTTCGGCGGCCATCTTGGTTGACCTAGTTGTAGCAAAAATTACTTCTCCAGAACCGCTGAAGGGATCGGGCCAAAGTTTGGCAGATATGATTAGGGACCAAGGGCCATTAAAGTTTGTTCAAGTGAAGTTGATCCGTCAAAAAACCTGGACACCATGGGCCAATCAAAATATAGCATGTTTGGCATCCATATTGGATTTTTTATCTTGATGGATTTTGAGGCCAAAATTGGTTTTATGTGTTTTTGGGTATTCTGATCTCAAATTTGCAATTTTCGAAACTGTCGGATAAACGGTTTGGTGGCCATCTTATTGATAAAGAGCATTCTAGTTGAAATGCCTGTGGTCCAGGTGAGTGATACAGGCCCCTTGGGCCTCTTGTTCCTATGGTGCAAATAAAAACTAATATATCTATAACAAGTTACTGAATGCTGTTGCTGCCTATAGCAGCAACATCTTTCCGTCAAATTGTTGTCAAAATAACCAGCTGATGATACAATTGTCACTAGGCAAAGTTTTGATAACTATTTGGCTGAAAATCGTTGATGAAACAGCTTTCAATCAAATTGTTCTCAAAATAATCAGCAGGGCAGTCAATGTTGCAAGACCTGCTGAAGATATTTCGAGCAACTTTATTGACAGTCATTTCTTACTCGGGCAGCAACAGCGTTGTAAAATCTTTCTCAGAATAATCAGGGGGGCTTTCTTGTTTGTTAGCTAACAAATGCATACACAATAAGTTAGGCCTATATGGTATACAGAATAAAGACCCAGTCTTAGATATGCTTGAAAATTTGGTTCATTTCATTGTCAATCGGGAGGTAAGCGTATTATTCTATTCCTGTTAGGCATGTCAGAGGCGATCGAGCATGTGCTGGTGGACTGCTTGAGCTTTGTGACCATATTTCACTCTGAAATAGACCTCTATAGGCCTAACTAATTGTGTATGCACTGCTCGCAAATAAAACAGGAAGTCCGCTGATTATTCTGAGAAAAATTGGACATCGCTGTTGCTTCCTGAGTAAGAAATGATTGTCAATAAAGTTGCGCGAAATATCTTCAGCAAGTCGTGCAACGTTGACTACATTGCTGATTAATTTGAGAACAATTTGATTGAAAGTTGTTGTGCCAATGATTTTCAGCCAAATTGGTATCAAATCTTTATCTAGTGACAATTGTATTATCAGCTGATTATATTGACAACAATTTGATGGAAAGTCATTGCTGCTATAGGCAGCAGCAGTTTTCAGTAAACTTCTTATAAATATATTTGTTGTTACTTGCACCATAGGAAATATACACAACTGTTGTTGAACTATGCTATGCACATCTAGGCGCTCACCTTGAAAGCCAGCATAAGAATGACTAGCATTAGCATTACGAGAATGGTTTTATACGAACAGCTGCTCACTGGCGAAGACAATAGAGTCTGAAATAATGGCGGCCAGCAAATATCTATCTAAAATGGTGGCTACAGTTCTAGTTAGTTAGTGTCCATAAATTAACAAATAGTCATAAATTAAGCTAGGATATGTATCTTTTAAGAATAGATGAGAACTTTAAGACTAATCCCACTCGAAATAGTTTCCAAATATTCAATAGAATATTTATTAGATTATTTAAATCATTAAAGGCATACAATTCGTTGATAAGTGTCAGATTTTCGTGACTGAGATAAACCTCATTGTCATTATAACATCAACTAACTAATGACATATTTGATTATAACATCAGATACTTGAGTGACAGGTCGCAATTAAACATTTTGTGTTTGTCAGTATGATTGTTTCTAGCATATCATGCAATAAATGCAATGTGATCCATTTTGAAAACTTCATTGCTGAATGTTGTTGGTTTTTTGGTACATTAGCAGCCATTACTTTCGGTCGGTGCTAATTAAAAAGCTAAATAAAGAATAATCAGTAATTAAACAGTAACAACATAATTATGATATATATTGTCGCCTCTGGCCAATCAAATTCAAGTTCACTTTATTCTCCCAGACTATTACAATACCTGTAACCAATGACCTGGGTGAAGTTTTAGCCCACTTGGCATTGTGAAAAATGCCAGTATCTCAATTTCAAAGCGGCTACCATATCCGAGAGCTATGATCTTTATGATATTTTGAAAATAATTAAAAAAATTACTTTAAAATCTTCGAGATAATATTTTGTAAGTTATAACGGATGTGTTGTATCTAATTTGTTGTGCTGAAAAGGCTAATGCTATCTGTATAGTATCTAGCCAACTGTTTAATATTGATAATCTAATTTTAGCTTGATAATGTTGCTGCTTAGTAACACCTTCTAGGCGATGTAGTTTCTAAATATTTAACATTTTCACTATATAAAGTTACTTTGAAGTCTAGATGCTGGTATCTCGGTGATTAGTTATTAGGCCATTCATTCTCACAACTCAAGTACCTATTAACCCTTTAACACTAAAATTTGTTCAAGAAAATTTCAATTTTCTGATAAAAAATGACCATTTGCAGACCAAGAGAAGACTATTTTTGAAAATTTAGCACTGGAATGACTGGCTCGATAATCAGTCATTCCAGTGATAAATTTTCAAAAAGTCTTTACTTGGTCAGCAAATGGACATTATCCAAAACCACTACAGAAACCATTTTTGGTCGGTTAAAGGGTTAATAGAGAAATCAGTTTATCCATCAATCATATGATGTCATAATCAACCATGTGACGTGTAGGCTGACATCCTAATAAATTAGATAGATTTAGTCCGTCTTAGATGCTTAATAGTCCATCACATTGTTCACATTGTATATCTTTAGTAAATTTAATGAACATGCTGTTGAATATTTTTTAACTAAGTTGACGCGACGCTATTGCTGCCATAGGCAACAATAGCACCCAGTCAAATTAGTTTCAAAGTATTCAACAGCTTACCTGTATTAAGTTTTCTGTAAATTGAGATTCAGAGTGCAGGGATCAATTGATTCCAACACGGGCAAAACTTGGGTGGAGCTTCTTTATGATGTAAGAAATATTCTGAACATTGACTGTATTGAAACTCATTTGACAGTAAGCTGTTGCTGATTGACACTAAATGGTTACTCGTTTTGCATGGTTCATACAAATTTTAAACGTATTGGAATTTTGATATCAGTCCATGAAGGTGCTGAATAAATCAGTAAGACACAGAAAAGTACTTGAATAAGGCAGTAAGACTCAGAAAACTACTTGAATAAGGCAGTAAGACTCAGAAAAGTACTTGAATAAGGCAGTAAGACTCAGAAAAGTACTCGAATAAGGCAGTAAGACAGAAAAGTACTTGAATAAGGCAGTAAGACACAGAAAATTACTTGAATAAGGCTGTAAGACACAGAAAAGTACTTGAATAAGTCAGTAAGACACAGAAAATTACTTGAATAAGGCTGTAAGACACAGAAAAGTACTTGAATAAGGCTGTAAGACATGGGAAAGTACTAGAACAAGGCAGTAAGACACGGAAAAGTGCTTTTTAACACTCATATCAGCCCAAATCAGCTTCTGCCGTGGTCTTGAGAAGTGTCTATTTGCAGACCAAGAGAAAATAATTTTTGAAAATTTACCACTGGAATGACTAGCTCGATAACCGAGCCAGTCATTCCAGTGATACATTTTCAAAAATAGTCTTCTCTGGGTCTGCAAACGGACATTTTCTATGAGAAGATTGAAAAATTTTAAACAAATTTGAGGGTTAAATGGTTAAGTTGGATACAATATAAGGCTGAAACTGCTGCTCAGTGCATTTAAATAGCAAAATTTCCAGGGAGAAAATGTTTGGCCCCATAATCATGGGATGGCACCAGATGAAAATCATAGACATACATGTAGCTCTTGAAAAGTCCTGCAAAAATGCTTGAATTAATATGTCATGTATTGAAACTTATTTGACAGTAAGCTGTATGGACCATGTTTTGAAAAAATTTTAATTTAAAGTTTTTCCGTATTATTCACCAGGTATATCCTATATGTTTGACATAATATTTAAGTTGATGCCTTGGCAGAGTTAGCGGTTATTTAGTTAGCTATATTTGTTAATTTTTCAGATAAAGAAAAGATAACTCGTGAAGTTGACACACGTATGATGCTTGCTTTGCGCTTTCCACAGCCACACTGGACGGATGCACATACTTATTTTACCAAGGCAGCCCAGTGATCTGAATCATCAGTGAACAAGGATGATTACCGATAGTTACTCTCGCCCCATAACGGGAAGATGGTATTGCATTCGGCTCTGTTTGCCTGCCTGTCTGTCTGTCTGTGTCCAGAGCTCTATATAAAAAACTACTTATACAATTTTGCTCAAATTTTAACACGTCAAAGGTTCTTAACATGAAAGCATATTTCCCACCATTGATTGTGATCTGGATAAAAGAACCTGGATCCGTATTTGATCACGTTCTTGATTTATGGATATCAAGGAGACTAGTACTACTGAACTGATGTGGCTCAAATTTTAACACAAGAAAAGATGGATCTGTACACTAGGATTCAACCACATTAGTCATAAGCCAAGAAATCTGGAGAAAAACTTTATAATTTGTCAAAATTGTCAGAGAGGGTGTTTGCAATCTGTGATTACTCCTGTTTACTCTGGATTATTAGCCAATATTACACTCATGTCAAACGGTTAATTTTTAGAGGATCGATAGAAGGAAGACAGGCATGAATTTCTTTTTTAACATCGCTGCTGAAACCGTTTGCTGTTTATGATAGCAACAGCTTACAGAAAGAGTCATCCAAAATAAACTGTGGGTTATGGGGTAATCTAACTAGCTCTATTGAGGATGAAAATTTAAACGACATAAGGCACCAGTGAACCACTACTTGGGATAAACATGACTCCACATGCCAGGTTCTGTGGTACACTATCTGGACGGGGTACTACTTGACCACGGTACACTATCTGGACGGGGTACTACTTCACCACGGTACACTATGTGGACGGGGTACTACTTCACCACGGTACACTATCTGGACGGGGTACTACTTCACCACGGTACACTATCTGGACGGGGTACTACTTCACCACGGTACACTATCTGGACGGGGTACTACTTCACCACTGCCTGTGCAATTATTATTGCAGCCAACAAAGCAGTAGCAAATGTATTATGTATAGATATTGTCATCAGTACTGTGAATATGAAATGTTTTCACATATTTTAAGCTAAACACATACATGTAGTACAAATTTATAACCATATTTATATAATAATCTAAGCTTGCTGCTGATGGGAATACAGCAAAGTCCCTGTTTATGACATTATTACTAACTTGTTTGTAGACTTGGACTTCCCCCTGCTCGTGGTACGGTACAGCTCATAAATAAGCTAACATGTTTCCAGGACAGACACATGTTAGTTAGTAAGAAATGTTCTGTTGCATATTTTTAACATAATGGGATAGGAAGAAGACATTGCTGCTTTAGGCGGCTATGTCTTCCTATCCCATTATATTCAGAATATTTAACAATACCTTTTATTATGTTTTGGAAACATGGTAGGTTATTTATGAGCTGTATTGTCGGTTCTTTTCCATAATGAGTCAGTAGCAAATGTATAAGACCCTAATGATCACGCCAGCCAAACACGCCTTTTTCCCTGGACTTGATGAATGTCCCTTTGCAGGGGAAAAGATAACTATTTTGAAAACATACCACTGTCATGACTAGGTTAATAACTTAGTCGAGCCAGTCAATCCAGTGGTAAATTTTCAAAAAGTCACCTCCCGGCCTGTAAATGGGAATTCCTGTATGCAAAAATTTGAATATTTATGACTAATATTGAACATGTAAGCAATATTATATTGATTAGTACTGGTATCTTTAAAAAATTAAAAATTTAGTTACACTTATATAATTGTGACAGCATCTGTTACAAGCATCAGTCATGATGCATATTGTAGTTTTTTAAAATTACATTCAGGCCATTTACTTTGTGGGTCCAGCAGGTATTGATTGATTGAGACAGGTGATTAAAATACTAACTATCTTGTGCGATACGAGAGCAGACCCTATCATTCATCACACCCATCTTTTTGGTGCCTCCATAAGGTTGGACATATACATAATGTTATGTGAATTTAAAATGTTGATGCTAGATATTTATACAATGCATGTATATGAGTATGTACATAATTGTCTTCCATCTATAATGACCAATTTATGTAGTTATTTAAGCATTTCTGTCATTAAAGGATCTTAGTCCGATGTCCTATTTACTTAAGATGGTGATTATTTTGAAAGTAATTTGACTGGAAACTGTGCCTGTCATACCTTCCATTCAAATAAGTTTCAGGATATTCAGTACAATATATCGTACAGCAACAAGAAGTTGTGTTTACTATCGGTTTGAAAACTTAAGCTTGATCATTTAACCCTTTAACATTCATATCAGCCAAAAACAGCTTCTGCAGTGGTCTTTAGAAATGTCCATTTGCCGGCCAAAAGAATACTATTTTTGAAAATTTACAACTGGAATGACTGGCTCAATAACCGAGCCAGTCATTCCAGTGGTAAAATTTCAAAAATAGACTTCTCTTGGTCTGCAAATGGAGATTTTCTATGAGAAAAGTGAAATTTTCTTGAATAAATTCAGGGGTTAAAAGGTTGATGACTGTGCTGGCCAAACTGAAATAATGGCCTTCAGAAATGTCCATTTTCAGGCAAAGAGAAGGCTATTTTTTATTTTCCCAATCAAATGAGTGGCAGTATAACCTAGCCAGCCAGTCACTCCAGAGGAACACTCCAAAAGAACAGGTTCTGTGTGATTGGGAAGCAATATTACAGATAGTAGTCGCTATTTCAGACAGCAACAGTCTTTCCCAAATGATTGCCGGGAGAAATTGGTAGTGATGTATTGGGACTTTCAATTAACTGAAATAAAACAAGATAAGGCATAAATGGGACCATATATGAAATTGAATGACCTATATGAGTCTCAGTTTATGAGATGACATGGTCTGTATGTCTACCTGCTAGAGCTGGGCGGTCTGACGGTAGTACCGTGAGGACCGCGGTATACCGTGAACCGATACCGTGACCGTTGACATTTCCAAATACCGTGAATACCGTCCATAATGTTTGAGCAATATTTGAGAAATATATTCATAAAATCTGACTTGACCAAGAGTAAATAAGTGCTAACAGTGCCAAAAATACAGGCATCCCTAACTATTAGCCGAGTTCAGGTGAAAGGGTTGTTGTAAAAACAAACATCAAGACGTCAATTACAAAATAATGACAGGCAGAATTGTATGTCAAACGTACGTCTTGAAAGTCTCACGGTAAAATTGCTTTATTTAAAACATCTAAACTCATTCTCTGGCCGTCCGCCGGTAGTAATTACACTATAATATATTCCCTAGTCCTGTTTCTATTATTTGTAATTTATTACTCCAAGCATTTTGTCACCGAACAAACACGCTAGAATAACAAAATAACATACAAACTGCGTGCTATTCAAACACAGCAGCTATCTCGCAAAGACGTATCTGATTGGTTGTTCATGAACTAGACCGTGGGAAAATACATTACTATGCTGAATTTATCAATGAAAATTTACTAAAACGTATTTGCTCACGCCATTTTGATCACGTGCTAATTTATTAACAACGAGCAGCGTTGAAGTCGTTATTTTTTATTTTTCTGGCTTGTTTTAAGAAATTTCTTTACGGATTAAATCCAGTTTAAGTAACGACACCTAAAAATTATAGTGTTTTAGTTTTTGTAATTCATTTTTCAACTGGCTACACGTCAGAAGTTCGCGGAAATAGCTTTTTACACGCATATTTTCACGTGAAGCATGGTGAGTAACGAGTCTGCACATCGGGTACTCGGTAATTATCAGAAGCTTTGGAATCGGCTATATTCAATGTCGTGTTATATGTGTGTGTATAGGCCTGTTTTCGCGAGTAACAGAATATACGACTCCAACAGAAATAAAAGCGTGCAACACTCGTCCCGTTTAAATACTCGCAGATTTTGTCTGGACTCTGTTTATCAAAGCGCTCGACTGTTCAAATAAAATTTACCGTTTGCTGGTCGCACGCATTAATAGCAAGAACAATCCAGATTGAAAATAGTGCACCCCAATGTCTCAAACAGCGGGTTATAGTTAGCGAGTCGACCACACCCTTTGACCGATATTCCCGTGAATGATATTATGTCAATAAAAATAGTGACCTAATAAAATCGTGAAACTAAACAGTAGAGCCATGTTTTTCTTCTCTAAATCAGGAAGCCGATTTATTTATTTTACCTATATTTACCGTTGATTGGAGATGGAAGTGAAAAGGAAATGGAAAAAATTGTTCTAATTTCGTGGCATGCCTCAAGCTCAGATGACGGTATACCGTGGTACCGCAGTATTTTTTCATGGTACCGGTACCGTCATGTAAATATCAATACCGCCCAGCTCTACTACCTGCCTGCCTGTCTGTGTGTCTCTGCCTGCCTGTCTCTCTGTCAATAAAACAGTACTGTTGTTATTTTTAATGATTCATATGGTTTTAAGAATATTAACTGGAGTTTAATCATACAATGTACAAAGCTGTCATTTCTGGATATGTAAGATAAGATGTGTTAGCTGTACTGTTGTGCATTATTCATCCTCATCTGTGATAAAGAAATGTGTCATCCATTGGTTATTATTATTATTATTATTATTATTATTATTATTATTATTATTATTATTATTATTATATAGAACACTGTTTATTTTTGTTCAATGGTTTATAATTTACAGTATTTGTGATTTGTTTTGTTTTGCTTGTTTCTGTCTCTTTCAAAGCAGAGAGTGAGAGATAGGTATCACTTCTCCGATGATGACACCATCATCAATGTTAACGTTTTACAGTTTAGCTTATCTATCAGTATTGTTTAAGCATAGCTAACTGAAGCTAAATGTGGATACATGATTGTGTATACCATGTTGATACATTATTGTGAAGGTTCAGTGACATAGTCATAGGTCACGGTGACTGGGATACAAGTTGGGTGGGGGTCTTTCAATGCTAAGTTTTCATGTTTACGAAGTCCTCTCGGCTGAAATGTCAGAATTGGTTAAACTTATTGAAACTAGATAAACTTTCATACGTGTTTAACCCTCATGGTCAAAAGAGAATATTTTTGAAAATTTATCACTGGAATGACTGGCTCGATTATCGAGCCAGTCATTCCAGTGATAAATTTTCTAAAATATTCTCTTGGCCCGCATATAGACATTTTCCAAGAGAAAATTAAAATGGACATTTACTAGAACCACTGCAGAGCCTGGTTTTGGCCGGCTTGACCAGTAAAGCGTTACGTATACTGGTGCGAATCTACATCTCATTTTGCAAGCTAAAATCGTTACATATATCTAGTATTGGTCAATGTTGTGGGAATTTGACCCATGGTTTGCACGGAAAATTAAAGTGTCAGCAATTGATTTTGATTTCATTGTTGGACTAGTACCAGGTTCTGATTCATACCTCAGATTTTGCTTACACACCTCACTAGCATACCTCATGTTACCTTTTAGGGGTTGAATCGTCCTTCTGATTTAGTGCTTCAGTGGTCAAGAGAATTCTGAATTTGATGCATAGATAAAGCTTAGGATCATGTTTGCACCATCACCATGACATTGCAAGAAAACTAACGTTGTTTATTCTACCAAGAGAATTTGATGTGAGCTCAGATGTTTAACAGCAATGAGGTAGACATTTAATTCCACAAAATTCTTGTTGATAAATAGTGTGTTCTGTTTCTGGCATTGACTTGATACCCTATTTCTCCATAATGGTGAGCATTGTCAAATCTAGTGTTTATGTGTCTCCCCCTCTACCACGCCTCAGTCTCTTCCCCCCTCCCCTCCCCCCCCCCCCCCCCCTAAATTACAGCCATGTATATACAAAATTGCAATTCTCACTCATGACCCATTCTCAATGCAATTATTTATGCATCATATATACAAAATTACTCTCACTCGCTCGCCCACCCACCCACACTCCATTTGTTCACATCTAAATTACAGACATGTATATACAAAATTACAATTTTCACTCGTGCCCCATTCTCAATGCAATTATTTATGCATCATTTCCCTACATGTACCAGAGGTCTAACTCATTTAATGCATATTGCTAATATTCACTGTTCTAGAAGAGTTTGTTACATGTTAATGAAAATGGCATCATACATGTGAAACAGTGCACCAAACTTTGGTGACCAAAGCACATTTACTGTGGCAAATGATTACTATTAGGAGACCACCTGTCTTTACTGATTAATTTGTCACTCGGTGTAGTTGTTGTTTCACTATTTAATGGACAAGTCGTCAAAAATATCTTCAGCAGTGATCTTGAGAAATATCAATTTACAGTCCAGAAGAAGAATATTTGTGATGAATTCATGACAGAAATGCTGACTTAATTACCAAGTGGTAGTTTTTCAAAATGTTTGCTTGCCCTGATCACTCTCGTGTTGGGATCGATCGACTCAATTTCCAGAAAACTACAGGTAAGCTGTTGAATATTTTGAAACTAATTTGACTGGGTGCTGTTTCTGCCTATGGCAGCAACAGTGCTCAGTCAAATTAGTTTCAAAATATTCAACAAGTTTATTAAATAGCAAAAACATACAATTTGTACGTGTCAGGCTATTAAGCATTTAAGACGGGCTATATCGAGTCATCCTACACGTCACTTAGTTGACATGTGATGTCATATGACTTGTAAAGGTGAATTATGGTGTAATTAATTTGGGTTAATTGTAGCAGCATTTGTTTCGAAGAACTAGTAAATCTGTTAATGACCATAAATGTTTTAAAACCACACCTCTGTTATGTTTTTTGACTTCAATTTTGCTGTCTGCGCTGAAGGCCTGTAATAGATTATATTATGTATTCTTATAAATTAAGTATATTTATTTATTAAGTTACTGTGTGAGTTTTAGTTTGTTTATATGTCAGTTGCCTTCTGTTAGTGTCACAATAAAGCTCATACTCTAATACGCATGTTTGTTTCGCTGTAAATCTGTCAGTCATGCATAACAGCAATAGGGCCTTAATATTGATTTTACTGATGAGGCCCAATGTCAGGTATTCATAGCGGAGAATGGTGTTGTTGAAAGTGGTAGTTCCTTTTGACAAAACATTGATGTGTATGCTGATATGATTGATGGTGTCACATTAGTTTTATGTGTATGTTGATATGATTGATGCTGTCACATTAGTTTTGATGAACTATGATATATTGAATGTCGTGCATCTTTTCATAGATCTCTGACATGAAATTTCTTCTCACCATCATATGTGATAAGTTGAAATACAATTGTCTAATGATAACAATAATTGCACTAGCATGTATATATAACACCAATTATCCACTTGCTCTTTGCTACAGTTTACCATGTCACTTACTCACAGTGGCTCACAAATTTCTAATTTGTCATGGTGAATATGGACATTCCTTAGCAATGCCTATCAGTAGATCTTACACTTGAACAAACCTTAAATGTAGATTCTGCATCCAGATTGACTGGTATATCATCCATGGCAAGCAACTTCAGTGTATGTCTATGAAGCTCAGTTGATGTCTGTGTTGTTGGTGGTATATTGAGGAACACAAGATGCCTTGGCAGCCAGCATTTTTAGCTCGACTTTGTGAGGTAAAATGAAGCTCAACTTTTCTGTTTATCTCTCAACTTTGGTTAATCATACTGGACCCAAACTTGGAGACATGCTTCCTTTTAATGACCCAGCATCACCCAATGAGCTTAGGGTCAAAAGCTCAAGGTCACAGTGACCTTGGTAAAAATCTAGTTTTTTCAACGTCAACATTTTCCGTTTAGCTCAACTTTTCTGTTTATATCATGTTTGCTTGCTTAATCATACTTAACCGAACCTTGGACACATGCTGCCTTATAATGATATGGCTTCACACACTGACCTTGGGATCAAAAGTTCAATGTCACAATGACCGTGGTAAAAGTCTTGGGGTTTTTTTTAACCGTAACATTTTGCCTTGGCAGCCAGCATTTTTAGCTCGACTTTATGAGGTGAAACAAACTATTGTGATACCCATCGAATTTGCGTTTAGCTCAACTCTTCTGTTTATCTCATCTTTGGTTAATCATATTGGACCCAAACTTGGACACATGCATCTTTATAATGGCACAGCATCAGACAATGACTGGTTTGAAAGGTCAATTGGCCAGGTCACTGTAACCTTGCTAAAATCCTTTTTATCAATATTAACATTATATTGTCCATTTGGCTCAACTTACCAGTTCATGTCTCAACTTTGGTTACCGATACTGAACCCTAACTTGGGCACATGCTTCCGTATAATCGCATAATGACCAGGGGATCAAAAGGTCAAGATCACCGTGACATTGGTAAAAACTGCTTTTTAGCTCGCCTGTTCAGCGAACAGAAGAGCTTATGTGATACCGGGCACATCGTCCGGCGGCGGCATTGGCAGCGGTGTTGGCGGCGGCCACGTTGGCAGTGGCCAATTTTTGGTTAAGTTTTGTGTTTATCTCTGCTATGGCAGCAATCCTATCAGGCATACAGCCACCAAACTTGATATACAGCCTTATTACTATATATATATTAATACTACAATCCATTTATAACATTATCCCCTACATTTTCCACTCACAGACTCTGTTATTTCACATTAAGTTTTGCGTTTAGCTGGACTTAGACATTTTAGAGCAGAACAGTTAAGTTTTGTGTTTAGCTCCTTTATGGATAAACTATCAGGCATAGAGCCTTTGGGATGATTATACCTATGGGCAAGGATGTGCATGACACATTTGGAATTTTGTTCTGATCCCCCGGGGCTGGGCCCAGGGGTCAAAATTGGGCATTAATTACCGATTGTAATGCAACTCCTACACCAATTCAGATAGAAACTCGAAACTTTAAGGATGATTACATATATGGACAGGGATTTGCATGACACTTGGAATTTTGCTATGCCCCCCCCCCCCCTGGGATGGGGAATATGGGGTAAAAAATTAAAATTTTTAAGGTGGTCATGGTTTCATATCATTTTCAAGCCAATGATTAGTAGTCTAGAGTACAAGGAAGTATTTTGATCTTGGGTCAAACTGAGGGTAGGAGGGGGGGGGGGGTGGGAGGGGGGGGGGGGGGTCAAAATATCAAAAGTGGGCACCAATTGATTGTACTGTAATTCCTAGACCATTTCAGATACAAATTTGAAACTTTGGAGATGATTGCACATATGGCCAGGGATGTGCATGACACTGTTGGAATTTTGGTCTATTCCCCCTTCGCCCCCCCTCCCCCAGCGGGAGAGGGTGTGTGGGGGGGGGGGTGCGGGGCGGTGGTCCAAAGTAAGTTTTCCCAAAGGTAGTCATGTCGCATATCATTTTTAGCTCACCTGGCCAAGTGAGCTTATGCCGTGACGACTGTCCGTCGTCAACTTTTCCTTTAAACGACTTCTTCTCAAGAACCACTGGTCCGATTTCAATTGTATTTGGCAGGAAGCATCCTTAGGGGATAGGGATCCAACTTTGTTCAAATAGAGCCAATCGGGCAATTTGGCCGGTGGCCATCTTGGATTTCGGCCGATTTTAGGAAATGTGTTTAAAAATCTTTTCCGAAATCGCTTGGGGAATCGATTCAAGACTTATGAAACCTCATCTAGGGAAAGACGTAAGCCAAGTTTGCTCAAGATGACTTGATTGACAGAATGGTTCGGTGGCCATCTTGGATGACCTAGTTTTCCCAAAAGCGACCTCCAGAACCGCTGAAGGGATCAGGCCGAAATTTGGGAGATATGATCAGGGACTAAGCGCCGTTAAGGTTTGTTGAAGGGAAGTTGCTCCGTCATAAAACATGGCCGCCGTGGGCCAATCAAAATGTAGCCTGTTTGGTGGCCATATTGGATTTTTTATTTGATGGATTTTGAGGCCAAAATTGGTTCTGTATATGTTTTGGGGTATTCTGAGCTCAAATTGGAATTTTCGAAATTGTTGGATAAACAGTTTGACGACCATCTTGGATAATTTTCTCGTCAAAAGCTCCCATGCTAAAGCAATGGGAAATTTAAAATGTCTTCTCGAGAACAACTAGGCCGATTTCAATTATGTTTGGCAGGAAGCATATTTTTAGGGTATAGGGATCCTAGTTTGTTCAAATGAACCTGATCGGCCAATTTGCCCGGCGGCCATTTTAGATTTTGGCCGATTTTAGGAAATGTCTTTAAAAATCTTCTCAAAACTGCTTGGGGAATCTTCATCTAGGCCAAGAGGTAAGCCAAGTTTGTGCAAGAGGTTTTGATTGACCAAATGGTTCGGCGACCATCTTGGATCACCTAGTTTTCCCGAAAACGACTCCTCCAGAATGGCTGAGGGATCAGGCCAAAATTTTGGCCATTAAAATTTATTCAAGGGAAGATGATACATCGAAAAAACATAGGCGCTGTTGTCCAATAAAAATGTAGTGTGTGGCAGCCATATTGTGCTTGCAAAAATGTCCACAAACTCACAATTTTGGTATGCGCAACACCCACCCCCCCCCCCCCCCCCCCCCTCAAAGGGCCAGTGTGTGTGTGTGTGTGTCAAAAATGAATTATCAATAGGCGAGCTCCGTGGTTGCAAAACCACAATTCTGGTTAAACATTTACATTTTGCATTTGGCTCAACTTAACAGTTCATCTTACATATCCTGGAGCCAACCTTGGACATACTTCCTTGTAATTGGAGGTCAGCATACAATGATGTTGGGGTTAAAAGGGCAACGGTCAGGGTCATTATGACATTTGTATAAACTTAGCTTTTTTCAACATTAACATTTTGTTTGCCTCAACTTAGCGGTTCATATCTCATGTTTGCTTAACCTTCTTGGACACAAACTTGCACACATTTTATTATAAGGAGAGTGCATGTCATTCAGTGAGGTGGTGAATGTGCGCTAGATAAGGAGCTTTCGTGAGGATTTTATAACATCGTGGTGGGTGGGGCAGCAGAGGCCAAGGGGTTGGGGTGGGAGGTGGGGTTGTTGAGACAGTTTACTAGCTAATGCATCTTTAGCCCTATCGCTGGTACCTAGAGACTCTCTGGTGTGGAGATGGTAACTCCTGTACGCTTTTTTTCTCTCCTGATTTGAGTGTTTTTGTTGGCACCTGTGCCCGCTCTTAGAACCTGGGTAGTACAGTAAGAAGCATGCTCCATCCTAAGGTTAGGCAGTGCTTATAGATAGAGAGATAGCTCAAGCTCAATTACACTATTACGTACAAGCGGTTTGATGACTGCTATCTATAGGAGTGACTACAGTGACAATGAAAATCCATCTCTTAAGTGTCACATTCCTGGCATTAAGGGGCTATGTACCCCACAATACCCTCCCCCCCCCCCCCTCCAATTATTCAATTGCACTTTGGCGTACATCTCTAAAAATCCGTTTTATGCAAACTCATATTATCAGTGATTTGAAAAAATGCAATTTAAGAAATGAAATTGTCTGACGTTTTTCTTTAAAAAGGGCCCTTTTAAGGTCTCAAAACTGGTTTCAATTACACTTTTGCGTAGAAAGAAAATTTGTGGCTGTAGTTACTTTATCCAATGAAATATAAACAAAAAGTCACTTAAGAAATTTCATTGCAGGCACTTTCAGATAAGATGGGTCAAATAGCCGTTAAGGGTCCAAAGGGGCTTCATTTACACTTTCGCATACAAGGGAAATTTTAGCAATGATTTTTCGATTTAATGTCATTCAAATAAAACTCACTCTGAAGAAATGTTAATTTCTGTCATTTTGTGATAAAAAGGGAACAGATTGTGTTTCAATTACATTTTCGTGTCCAAGAAATATTTTGCCAGAAGTTGTCAAATCATATGTAACGCATATAAAACGTTAGTAAGTTTTTATTCGTAACATTACGTTTTTTTCATCACATTTTCCTATTAGAAGGGTCAAACAGCCTTTATAAATGGCTCAAAGTGGTTGCAAATACATATTCGCTTATAAGGAAAATTTTCGTCGCAAATTGTTACATCCAATGCAAGGCGAACTAAAAATTATTCTCAAGAAATAGTCATTCCTGTGGTTTTCAGATACGAAGGGTTAAGTACCTCTTGACTTAATTGTTAGTACGGTAACACTGTAAATTATGCTCAGAATGATGTCCAATATGATTTACAGCACAGCATGCCCCAACCCCACCCAAACACACATCTCAGGAATGTGATAATAAAAAATAATCACCTACATGTACTAATTCCTAAAGGTTGCCGAGTATACGCATATCCGCTATTGCCTCACATAGCTACGCAGACCTGTGATTTCTCGCTATGGTGAAGTAACATTACGCCAGTGGGCTGGAGGTAGCCAATCAGATTTCTCCCTACTTCACGCGATAGGCGAGACTTCGTCTGCTGACCTAATTTACAATCACAAAAACAACGGCGATCGCGACGCTGTTGAACTGGAAAGAGACATTTGCAAATATTTGCAATAGTTTTTGCTCTAAACAAGTTATCTGAGGAACAGAAAATGTGTGATTGGTTTTCGGTAACAAAAACCGCTAGTTTGGTTTATGCACATGTGTAAATTTGTCTTCCTCCTGATCTCTTATCGAGCAATCTCATTGGCGCATGTTGACTGATCCCAGCTCATTAATATGTATGAAACTTCGTAAACTTAGCACAAACATCAAAGGTGTGCAAGCACGGTACTCTATACGGGAACATAGTGGGATGGTGAGGGTCGTGCAATAGGACGATGCCACACATCCTGATCTCAAGGAGATGCTAGCTGCTGGCCTGTTCAGCATCCGTCGCACACACACTCAGTTCAATAGACAACCAGTGAATCGTACACTAGAATAAACCATTCATGCTAATGCTGCATCTTGGCTGACTTGATTGACTGCAGTTGCAAACAAAGGCAGACTTTTACAGTGCCCCTCTCTGATGGAGGGTCACAAATGGTAGCAGAGCGGCGCTCATCAGTACTGCACTTAAAACAACAGGGATACAAAGAAGCAGTGATACTCAGGATGACTAACAGGCGTATCCGACGTGACAATGATCCTGAGAAACATATAAAAAGCACTAAAACCTCTATTAATCCCTACCAAATGGAGACATAATTACTTGTAAATATACATACAGCAAAAAGTTCCATACCTGAGATATCTGATTCTTTCGGCATCGGGCAGAATGGGAGTGAAAGACACATTGGATTAGTTCATGAATGTGGCGATCTCCCAGGTCAATTTGAGCGACCAATTTCATGAAATAACCTAAAGAAGACCTTTGCAGATCTGGGAGCCAAAATATTGTCAAAGAGTTTCGATGTACTAGGGACATGTTTGGTTGGATTGCAATGATAGCCACAAAGCAAACAGTTGATCTCGAGTTCCTACTTACATACCCTTTACGATCTTGCCATTGATGGTGCACATAGACAACATACGTCTCTCTTTCTCTCTCTCTCTCTCTCTCTCTCTCTCTCTCTCTCTCTCTCCTCTACTTGATGACAATGCGAATCAATATTCAAAAATACCGAAAGGAGATGACAGTCCTCCTGATCGACAGGAAATTCCCATTGCATTTCCTTCCACTAAATCTGCCTCTGATGGATGGGAGACTGTCACACGCAGTATTGCACGATATTCTGACCCACCAATCAAAAGGGGTGGACATTGGTTTTTTAAACTTGCGAGGAACCTTGGATAAAGGATTATGAACGATAGCAACAATGTATGTGATATCTGGTCCTGAACAAGTCCGACAGAAAGACATGGCAAAATCCCTCAAATCGCCAACTTTCAAACAACAGCTACCTCAGTTTTATCTAGCAGAGAAGATTAGATTGATGAATGATGATGAAAATTTTACTAAGTTCTCTCTTCTCAAAGGTAAAATGGAGGCAAAATTGATTGCACCCATGGATTCTAACCATCCTGAAGCAGATACCATATGGTGTCTTCATCTGATCGATGTTGATCATATCATGCCAAGTAGTGACATCATTGCAAGGGCAGCTGATGCAGAGAATTTTATAATTTCCATCAACCACATCAAATATTTAGATTGTGATTAGTACTTAAGGACATGGAAATTAACACCAACTTTGGGCCCAATTACTGTTTTGTACTGCCTAGATGCCATGCATATACAGGGTGCGACTATTCTGCTTGCTGCATTTGCACAAAAACGCAAAGATCGTCCATTCACCAGGACAACTAGATGCGAGATTCCTAAGGGCATTCAGCGTTATAACCAATGGACCAGCAGATGAGGCTACTTCCAAACCAATTGAGAATTACACATGTGTGGTCATGGTACACGCAAAATACTTTCAATCAGCAAACATCGATTCAAAGTTTTCGACAAAGACGAATCAAAACCTCTTGGAACATTGAAAAGCGTGGACGCAAGTGGCACACCGACTCTAAGAAGCTGTAGTAAGACAATTGTTTGCAAGAAGCAAGGATGTATCAGGCAGCAGGTGACACCATCATACCAAAATAACTCGGTCTTGATTGGGAGTGGTCGATGATTCCTGAAGAATGATTTATGTTTGTATTACTTTGAATATGATAAGTATACAGCCAAACATTACCTTGTATGCTAAAAAGTGTAATTGAAGCTCCTTTTGTGCACTCAAGGGCTATTTAACCCTTCTTATCTGAAAATCTCAGGAATGAAAATTTCTTGAGATTTTTTGTTTATATTACATTGGATGAAATAATTTAGCAAGAAATTTTCCTCGTGTGCAAAAGTGTAATTGAAACCACTTTTGTCAACGTCACATATTTTAGCTTTCTTAAGTTGCATTTTTAATATCTCTGGTAGTATGCATATTCATAAACTGATTTTCAGAGATGTACGCCAAAGTGTAATTGAAACCCCTTTTAGGACCTGTAAGGACTATTTGACTCTTCTGAAATTGCCAGGAATCAGGATTTGTTACGTGTGATTTTTGTTTATATTTCATCGGATTCATGAAGTAAGTACGGCTAAAAACTTCCCTTGTAAGCACAAGTGTAATTGAAACCATTTTGACCCCTTAAAAGGACCCTTCTTAAATGCAAACGCCAGACAATTTAGTTGCATTTTTAACATCACTGTTAGTATGCATATTCCTAAACTGATTTTCAGAGATGTGCGCCAAAGTGTAATTAAACGTGATTTGGGAGTGGGGTATTGTGGGGTACATACCCCCTTAGCGTCAGGAATGTGGCACTTAAGAAATGGGGTTTCTTAGTTACTGTGTCCACTCCTATAGATAGCAGTCATCAAACCTTTTGTACGCAATCGTGTAATTTAGCTTGAGCTAGCTCTGTAGCTATTACTGCTTTTGAATCTTCAGTCTGACGAGTCCTTTCGTTTCCCTTACATAGGTATTGGTATTTGGAAAGTAACGTGCTGAGCTATGGGATGTATGTGTGTCTTTTTCGGACATCCCTGTAGTGTAGTGAAATGTTTAGTGTGAAGAGTCTTTTTTGTTTCCCTTACATAAATATTGGTAGGGAGAATGGAGCGAGGTACCTATCGTCCCCTTCCTTTGGTACTTTTGTGAGAAGCTTTGAAATGGAGGGCAGGATTATGTCTGGTTGGAGATTTCCTTATTGGATCCTGCCATGTTTTGCTTATTAATTTAAACTAATAGAGACGTGATAAGCCACGACGCCGAGGTATACCTGACGCTTGTCTTCGGTTGGAAGACGAAAGTCAGATGCCTGACACTGGTGCAGTGTCTGTCCCCTATTTCTAGGCCACATGGGCCCGGCAAGATCCCTACCATTGAGCGTGTGCATGTACATGCTCACTGATTGTTCTTGGCCGGATCCATGCCATTGGCATGCTCATTGACTGTTCTTGGTTGGACTTTGGAGGCAAGGTTTATATCACTGAGCATGTGCATATATGCAGTGTGTACCGTTCTGGTATAAACTGGGATTCGGTGGCAGGGATGAGTGGCTCTTACTATAAATATTATGACAGTGCGAGAGGAGTTTCCAAACCCATTATAAGATCTAACTTTATGGCGTTTCATTCACTGTGGAAAGCTCATTTACATACATGTTTGCGTGCGAGGTTTTACAGCTAGAGGTAGTCTATAAGGTTTATTATATTTTTCGCAATCTGTGGTATGAGGTAACGGGGAAAATGTGCAGGCTGTCATACTGTTTATCACTATGGTAACGTGGTATTGTGCGTGAGAAATGCAGGTGCATATATCATACCTGTCAGGAGAGATCATGCCACGTATAGGCAGCTGCAGTGGGGTGCATGTGCGGAAGTGCAGTTTGAGTTTTAGACCATTGCGTACCGACTTAGGTGCTCTGAACGGTTGTTTTCGTGTGTAACCATCATGCAAAAGCTAAAAATGGAAAGGTCCATTGAACATTATCCATACCGTCATCAGTTATTTGATTACAAAACATACGCAAACTCGTGATGCCAATGATATCAGAAGATCTGGACGACCGGGCAAGACTAAATGTCCGTGTACACTGAAGACTAGTAGACCTTGCCAGACGATCACCATTGACCAACAACGGAGTGCTAAGACTGCGTCTTACTGGAATGGGAGATCAGGAACCAATCAGACGTTCTCTTAGTACTACTTACTCCACATCATAAACAGAGGCGCCTGCGGTGGCATACCACAAGAGCTCACTGGAACATGATATCCCAGAGATGGGTTCCCTGTCAGAAGAAGTTGGTTCCTGCTTCACACAACGGACAGTCGAACTCGAGTATGGATGTGTAGAGGCACAACCTATGACCAGCGTACCATTCTGGAAGAAGTTCCCTTTGGTAGAGGTTCAGTTGTAGTCTAAGGCTGCATCTCATTTGACTGTTAGCTAGATCTGGTGAGTGTACCTGGAACATACAATGGGTTTAGATATCAGGATGCTATATTGAATAGAGTTCTCGTTCCTCATTTTGACAACCATGCACTTGCAAGCCACCCTATCTTCATGGATGAAAATATTCAATCTCATCTTGCCATAGCAGTACGCAACATTCTGCGGCGGAGTGCCATTGAAACTCTACCACGGCCTACGAGGAGCCCTCATATGAATCCTATAGAGCACATCTGAGATGTTTTGAGGCACATGGTGATGGAGAGGGATTGTCCTGTGCATAATTTAGAGGTATTGACTCCGGCACTGCACGAGGAATGGCAGAGATTACCATGTTGGAAGATTCGCTGACGTGTTCAGTCATAGGGTGGATACCCGATAATAATCAGTGACAGACTCCGGGCCGTATTCAGCTGTTGGATGACATTTACAGAATACAATACGACCAGGTTATTTATGCTAGCTGTAGCGCAATAGTTATATGCTATATGGCACAGTTTTGTTCAAGCGGTAATAACATGCTTCAGCGTCTCCATGACATCATCATTAGCATTTCTTTTCTTGAATTATTATCTATTGTAATCAGATCAAGTGTACAGAATGTTAGATATTATTGGTGCGTGCGTGCGTGCGTGCGTGCGTGCGTGCGTGCGTGCGTGCGTGCGTGCGTGCGTGCGTGCGTGCGTGCGTGCGTGCGTGCGTGCGTGCGTGCGTGCATTTGTGTGGTAAGCATGAGGAGACACTAGTGTACATTCTGTGCAGATTTAGAATCCCATTCAGATATGGCTAAATCAATCTTGATAGTGATTCCGATAAGATATGTCTCTGCTTTCCGCAGCCACACTTTTGTGGTAAGCATGAACAGACACTAGCATAGATTCCGTGTGGATTTAAATTAGCATCTTCAGATATGACTAAATCGACTCCGATTGTGATTGCGACTAGATATGTCAATAGAATACCAGGATAGATATATGACTGACGAAGCTTTAGAGTCTAAGGTACTGTGCCTCGGATGTGCGGAGAAGCCGAGTTGTTTATGGTGACTAGTAGAGAGAAAGGTTTGAATTGTTAGCTTAGAACAAAGCATAGGCCTAGCGGTTGAAAATCTGGTGAAGCAAGGATCACTAGTATAATTTGGAGTATGCTAAGATATCGTATTTTGCGAATTATGGTAATCTCACCACACCAAGCTTCCTTTCTCCGTTTTACATTGAGCAATCCTTCCCAACCTGGTTTTTTAATTCTGCATATATGGAGGGACGTTGATGCAAAAAATTTAAAACCGCAAAAACCCCAAAATCTCAAATAAAAAATTCAGCCCAGGAAACTCTAATACCGTTTTGAACATGGCGTGAATGGGACCTGTTTAACAGGGATCTGGACTGTATGCCATCCAAACCAATCAATTATCATTACAATCGGTCTGATTCTAGTGGCCCACTCGTTGCTATCATTGTTCCGTTTAGCCCGTCTTCATCCTAGGGTCGGCAGCCGATGTCTGGTATGGATGTTAGTGATGGCCTCACATTAGTTATAAGTGAAAGTTATGTGGCGGGAATGATCTTATTGGTTGTGTCTAGAACCGTTTATTGAGTTCGTTTGTACTGGTGATGATAACTACATCTAGTAACGTACACGCAGTTTGTGCCGGCGTTAATGGAGTCCTCACAATGCTGATTGTATGATCTGTCAAACAGAACCGATACATGGCCATTGGTGCAAGGTTCAGGTTCGTCTGTACAATTACCGAACTGAGAGGCCTACCTGGATGGAGTCACTTGTATGGCATATAGTGGAGCGAGCCATTGAAAATCAAAATTATGGAATTCCTTAAAAGTATCACTACGAACTGCCCCTGCCTTGACTGCTTTCAAATCCCAATATATGGCTGTCAAATTAGGTAAATAATCACTACATGTACATTTATATGCTATTGATATGGTGTAGGTACTCATATCTAAATCTTTATGTTTTGTCTTGGATGAGTCCTGTCTGCTAGCACTCGGGATTGGATCCGGATTGGTATGGCTTAAAACATTTTGAGAAAATTGGACCATAAAACTTAAAGGTTTTTGCACAGGAGGAAGCTGTTTGCGGAGTCCAGGCATCTTTTTCTCTCTCTCTCTCTTTTTTTCAAAATGTTTTTGGATTGTACCGGTTTGGATCCGATCTTGAGTGTTGGCAGATGGGGGTTGTCTAAGACATACAATGTAAATGTGTACAGTATATTATATGTACATATTGTATATAGAAAACCATGTATTATATGTAAATATGTGAATAATAGTAGAATAGATTGAAGGCCCCGGGGAACACCAGCTATTCATAACTGATTGGTTTACCTTCATAAAATAAAGCTTATTATTATTATTATTATTATTATTATTATTATTATTATTATTATTATTATTATAAACAACTCCTAAAGGAGCTGTATCTTGAATAGGCATTTTTTCAGAACACCATCATGGGTGTCCGCAAGGGTGGGGTCAGGGGGCACTAGTCAACCCCACCCCTCATCTAGATCTGATAAAAAAGTTTACATTCACCTTACATAGATGCGGACCCGATTTCACAGCCTAGCGAAGATTCATATTTTTAGATATTTACCTCCAGACATGCACTAGATGGCCTCAGAACGTGTCTAGATTTCAAAGATTTCACGCGATGGATGATGCATTGGAGTTTAAATACGCATAGACAGCTGTTGAACTGGAGCTGGCTACTAAGCAGATTGCTAGTGATCGAGATTGATAATGACCAGTGATCATCAGCAGGTCAGTCCCATATACTGGGACTACCCCATGTATGATTACTGTATTCTGCGGCTGTAGTAGTAGAAACATTCTACAGCTGCAATTAGTCCTCACTTTTGACCACTGTGTCTTGTCCTCAGCAGAAATCCTTAGTTTCCTCAGGTCCATTCTTGATTTGACTGTACAGAGTCTTGTTTTCTTGAGGTCTCCTCGAAGCACGCTTAGCAGATTTATGCAATGACGTCCTCTCCTGGCTTTGTATTTGTTAGCTCCCAGTAGGTCGAATTGGTGACGTATTACACATCTTGTATAGTGGAAATTATGCTGCCTGGCCATCGGTGTCCAGTAATGGTGCATAGGTGTTTGCAGTGTCAGGCATAATTTTTGTCTATAGCTGCCTTTGGAGCTGCCCAGCTGTTACAGTTATACAGCATCAAGGATACGCCGGTTGCATTATACAAAATGAATGTAGCCTTTTTGCCAATGGCATCTTTGGTCTACGAACCCATAGCGTGCAGTAATGTCAGCAGTACTGCAAAGCAGTGAACCCAGGGTTTTACTTTTTCTCCATGTTTTGCCGCCATGAAGTGGATCATAATTTTATTTTATTTGATACTTTGTATCTTTTGGTAGAAGTTCATCAAGGGGTTTCGTTTCCTCGTCTATGCAACATATTCTATCTCTAGTGGCATACCCAGTATAAATACCTGGGGTTGGTTTTGTGCAATGTTCACGCACGGATTTCAATGCAGCAGCAAGGTAACAGGTGAAAAGCACAGGGGATAGACCATCTCCCTGTGGGAGACGATTGATCTCTCAAGCCTTATAGACTTCACTGACTTGACTCGTACTCTCAACTTGGCGTCTACAAGTAGTAGTCTTACTAGTCGTAGCGCATCTGCATTGCATACTGGTGGGGAATGGTACAGGTCAACTTCCATTTGGGTGCAGAACCCTTCTTAGCTACTCTGACTTCACTATGGCACTTCCCAACCAAAGCCACTTCGATGCCTTCTCAGCTATACACATGTCACTGACTTCACTGCTGTTTTTCTTTTGACCCTACCGCCCCTAATGTTCCCGTTTTCGTGAAATGAACCACTAATATGTAAAGAGCTTTAAAATCTATTTGTGCTATTAAAAGAAAGCTGACATTGATAATTTTGAAAGATTCGACTGTGAGAAGCAATATCCCATCTAAAGTGCTGAAGACATAATTTTATCCTTTAAATAATGCCATACATACACGCAGACCCGCCGACCGCACCATCGCACATATGCACCCCATGCACGCACGCACACACACACACACACACACACCTATAACGCGCACGCACGCACTCACCACACACACACCTATACACGCGCGCGCACGTACGCACGCACACATTCTAATTTTCTTTGCATGTTTGGATGTTTACTAAAAACCTCCACAGGGATGACCATGGTGGGGAGACGCCCCCACCACCACCAACCCTTTCGTCGACTTGGCGCCGCCGCTGATGTTTAGGCCCATGAGACGTTAACCTGACGATTATTGACGTTGATTTAGAATAGGGGCTTTAACAATTTTACCAAACTCAATGATTTATACACCGAAACCTAATAACTAACCACGCCCTTTATTCTAGCGGAAACGCCCTTTATTCTAGCGGAACTAACTTGCGAGCTAATTAAGTATTCAGTGGGTCGCGTGGATTGATTATTAGCGATATTGCACGCGTTAGCACGCGCGGTCATGTATTAACCGTGTCTTGAGGAGAACGCCAAAGATTGTCTGGAGATGCTGTCGACACGCCCGCCCCCCTCGCACAGGATACAAGTGGGTGTGACATTCACCGTACGTCAAGCCTTGGCAACAGATAATTCCATATTGGAAGCTTTTTGACTTCTGACTGCAAATTACTGCTCGAAAACAGATGCCCAGTAGAGCGTCATTTTGGCACCATTATCTCTCTCATCCCTGACACCCACATAACATTAATTTCACGATTGGCAACAGAAATCGGTAGCTATTAAACTGAAAAATAATTTTGCTGACAGTATTTGCAAAAACACGGCTTAAACGGAACCATAACGTGTATTCTACCGACCATTTTGAAAATAGTTTTACTGTGTTTTTGCAAAAGCTGTCCGCAAAATAATTTTCCAGTCAGCTACCGATTTAACTTATGATTACTTCATCCCTCACCTCATCACATCTGGCTTGATCTTGCTTGGTTACGAAAATAGTTTAACGCTTTGAAAATTGAGTCCCCAGGTTTCAAACTGAGTATATAGGTAAGCTGTTTCATCCGTTGACTTTAATTTAACTGGAACATGTTCAACAGCTTCCAGTGAAATTACTTTCAAATTATTCAGCAGAATAAGTGTTAAAATCGTAAAGGATATTTAGTATTTGGTCCGCTCGGGTTCAAAGGGTTAATATTGGCTCGTAGTTCAGAGCTGTAATGCGGGTTAAAAGCAACCCCTATAAGGAAGGGTCTCCGTTATGGGCGTGTTGACGCGAGCGCTTCGTGAAAACTGGTGTCCAAAGAACCGAGGAAAACTTAATTAATACCTTCGCGTTTAAAGATGGCAGTGTAAGGATCGAATGTCGGAAAGGATGACAAAAGCTTTATTATTATAATCATAAAGATACTTTATTCCGCGTGTTGTAGTTGAATGGACCTTTTCATTCTTAGCTAAGCCCCGCCCATCTCTAGCTAAACTCCATCCACATCTCGCTCCTGTTTGGATCGATCGATATCTGAATTCCCTGACTATCAAATTCCAGAAAACTATACAGGTAAGCTGTTGAAACTAATTTGACTGGGTGCTGTTGCTGCCATAGCCCAGTCAAATTAGTTTCAAAATATTCAACAGCATGTTTAGTAAATAGGAGAGACATACAATTCGTACAACGTGTCGGACTATTAAGACTTAAAGACGGGCCGAATAGAATCATTTATGACGTAACGATTATGACATCATCCTACACACTGCTTAGCTTATTATTACGTCATATGACGTCAAATCATCGATGGCTACTCTGGAAAGGTGAATGCCACTAATATAATGATCGTTGTTCAATACTACAGACTACTACAGCCCAACCCAGACAACTTAACATGTTTCCAAAAAAGTAAAACGCACTGTTTAATATTTTGAACTTAATTTGATTGTATTAACTAACAGATTTGTGTTTTTGCTTAGGAACCATTTTAACTTATATATTGGCATGTAATCAGGCTTGCCACAAAGTAGATATATTAACATAACAAATTTGACACTAATCCACAGAGATGGTCTCTGGGAACACAAGCAAAGCGTAATTCTTATTTCTTATGTGCTAAAACAACCTTTTAGACTATCAACAAATTGTAAAATCTGTCATTATTTTTAAGGAGGAATCCGATGGAAGAATTGAAAATTGGTTAATTTCATTGAAGGTGAGATCTAATAAAATAAGCAATACTCATTATTTTTAAGATTTTAATGGTAAGATTTGTCATGAAAATTTAAATCTTTGCTTAGTAATTGTCCATTGGCAGCTCAAGAGATTCTTTACAAATTTACCTGACTGGCTCAATTACTGGCAGTAGGCCTGTAATTGAAATTCCAGTGGTAAAATTAAAAAATATCGAGTTTTCTCTTGGTCTGCAAATGGGTATTTCCCAAGACAACTGCACAGGCTGGTTTTGTCCGGGTTGAACACTAAAGAGTTAACAAATTACTGGCTGTTATTCAAATCATTTTCAGAGCATTCAACAGCTTCCAAGCATGTAACACTTTAATTGTCAGCATTTGTCAAGAATATTTAATTTTTGCTTAGAGAATGTCTATTTGCCAACATGGGCAATAAGGCTATTTTTGAAATTTACTCGTGGAATGACTGTCTCATGTGTTGACCCAGTCACCCAGTCCAGTGGTAATCTTTAAAAGATAAATAGCATTGATCTCATCCTGCAAATGCAGACTTTCCATGGAGAAGTCAGCCAAAACAGCCTCTGCAGTATGCTTGAATGTTCATAAATTTGCAAAGCAAGACTGTTTTTTTAAAATTCACCACTGGAATGACTAGTTCGATAAGCAAGCCAGCCATTCCAGTGGTAAATTTTCAAAAATACATCTTGGCCTGCAAATGGTCATTAAATAAGAAAATTAGTTTATATTTTTTACCTAATTTAGCCATTAAAGGGTTAACTTGCTTAAATCCTTGAAATCATAACCTACATCTAACCCTAAATGCTAAAACTGAAAAATAATCAACTATCATGACTATATATACTTACTTTATTACTTTCATTTAATAAAATTCACATTTACAGTAGCATTTATGTGTAAAAAACATAGAATGCAGTACAAACAGGTTTTTATCATCTGTGCTGAATGTAAATTGATTAGGCTGTCATGGTTGTGTTAATGGTGTGATGTGATAAGTGTCCTGTACATTATCATCCATATCAATATGTATGTGGCTCTATCTGTCTACACATGGAGTATCTATCTGTTCATTTTGTCATAGAACACACACTGATTTGACATAGTCTGCAGATTTCTACATTGAGAATGCTTCTTGGAAATTTGGTAATTTGAGAAGGCACATGTATTCATTTTAATCGACACAGTCTTTTAAAAGTGCTGCTCTTTCTAAACCATGAACAATTGTTCAGTCCATCTTGCATCTCATCATGCTCATTGTAACAGTGACTCTGCTTCAGTAGGCTTTGGCTCACAATGGCATCTGCAAAATAAAAGACAGTTGTTTTGAATGATCAAGTCAATCAGAAACTGCTTTTGTAGTGGTCCTGAAAATGCCTATGCATGTCAAGAGGATATTTTAGAAAATTTACCGCTGGAATGGCTGGCTCGATAACAGCCAGTCAGTCCAGTGGACTATTTTCTAAAATACTATTCTCTTTAAAATAACCTTTACCACTCTGATGTCAATATTCTATCATTTGCCATGTCACTAGCACAGAAACTGCTGTAGGCTACAATTTTCAACCACAGCAACATATTCTATCAAATTTGTTGAAAAATTAACCACCATTTTTTAATTTAATTTGAAAACTGTAAATTTTGACATTAGAGGGGTAAAGGTTAATCTTGGTCTGCAAAGTGAAAATTGGCATTCAATAATCACTCTGATTTTCTAACCCATTCTTGACCATTAATGACTAACCCTTTAAGACTTAAATTTCTTCAAGAAAAGTTAAAAAATTTCAAGAAAATTTTAATTTGCGGACCTAGTGAATATTTTGAAGGTTTACCACCGGAATGACTGACTTGTAAATTTTCAAAAATTGCCTTGACTTGGTCTGCAAATGGGCATTTCTCAAGACAACTGCAAACACCATTTTGGGCTGATATGTGTGTTAAAAAGTTAAGCTGTTGAATAATTTAATTCAGCTGGAAACCTGAGTGATATAATTTGTATCAACATATTTAAATTAATCAAAGATTATGTTGAATATTTTGAGGCTAAATGCACCTGGAACTGTTGCTTTCTAAGGAAAACTTGTCCAAGAAAGGTTTCCTATGTGACCAAAAGCTCCCAGCCTGGCTTCAGAACATTCCACAATTTACCTACATGTATACAAATTACTTTAAAATTTAGAAACAGTGATGAGACAATGACAAATTTAGCCAGATAATACCAGTCATGTCAGTAAGGATAATCATTCCATATAAAATCATGCATTTATATGGATCTTATGTTTTTCAGCTGTCATTAAATTCATCATAAATCTCTTGAAACAATATTAGAAATTAGAAAACTGTTTGACATGCCTTTATTGTTGAAACATTGAAGCAACAAATTGCAAATTATCAACACCTAAATAAAAGATATTCCACAGGAGGGTCAGGAGCACCTAATTATAGTGGTCTTGTGATATAATAATCCATATTCAGAGCAAGCGAAACCTATTTTTGAATACTTGCCACTGGAGTGACTGGCTCAACCCAGTCATTCCAATCGCAAATTTTCAAAAAGTAATCTCATCTGCAAACAGACATATTTTCTTTTCATAAAAATGAAATTAAAGTAATTTAAGCATTAAAGGGTTATGCATAGGCTCATAAGTGCATATATTATATGCTTTTATAAGTCATGGAACGTCATGTAAAAGTCATGGAATTTCACAGAGTGACATAGATGATATCTGTAAACTAGAAACCTTCGAAATCTAGATGCGCTCAGATAGCATCTCATCTTTCATTTTCTTTGTCATAGAAATTAAATTGTTATAGCTCAATAGCATACTCTTTCACAGAAATGTTTTTGTAATTTTCATGACTTTTCGTGATGTTGGGTGGGGGAAGGGGGAATAGCCCACCCATGTTCTGCATCTCCCATAGTGTATCCCTACAGCTACCACCCAGGTTTTTTTCGCCCCACCCATATTTCAGCACACACACCCGGGGCCAAGTACCTTCCTAAGTTCCTACATCCTGATTAGTCTAAATCATAAATGTGAAGCAATCAATATGCTTTCTGCGAAATGAATAGATATTCTTGAATGCTCACATGGTCAAATACCATAGCAAACATTATTCTTCTATGATCGATTAATTTTCAGTTCATTTCTGAACTGTTCGCTTCATAAAAAAGGGCAAGCCTCCGCAACAGCTGACAGGCAATAGCAAAGTACGAAAACAGGTGATGTAGCTTGAATATTGGCAGTCATTTATTATATACACACCTTTCTGCACCTTTCTGAAAGCTCTTTGTTAATGTTAGTTGCACAGTTGTCCAAGACGTGTAAAATCCTCAGACGAAATTATTAGAGATAACTATAGAGACTTGAAAATAAAATGCTTTCGTTAATCTCGCAGAATCTCGCAAGTGCTCGCTACTGTAAACGTGACTTTGAACGAGAATTTCGGGGCTTACGCCCTTTCGCCTAACTTAGGCGTGGGTGTTAGGTGGCGTAAGTTACGACAATATTTAGGCACCCGCCTAAGTTACGCACCTTTCGTGAATACGGATTTACGTACATGTTTGGACTTATGTATAGTTTACGCACATTTTTGGTCGTAAGTACCCTTCGTGAATACGGCCCCTGGTTAGTTGCGGTTCTCGGGGTTGCGGATACCGTATCTCTCCGGAAGGTACAAAGATCGGCCTCTAGAGCCGATGGAACGTTCACGTTCCAGTGGGGCCGCGCGACCATTGACGCCGAGGTTGAACCTCACTGTCTCGTAAATCCGCAGAGGTATACTCGCAAGGGAGCATCGCTACGAGGCTTAATAGTTTAATATGAACCAATTATATCCCTAACAAACACACACACAAAATATTGTTGTTGCGAGAGGAAAGTGCCTCGCGCGGGCCTCCGCCAGGAAAATGCCTTCAATGCCGAAGCGGATGAAAAGAGCTGGTAAAAAGGGCCACTCTTTTGTTCAAACAAAAAGCTAAGTGCTGGTCAATCCTAGTGAAGCTATAATTAATGTGATGCACACTGGTTTACATGGAGACGGGTCGAATGATTTCCGAAGAATTCACAGGTCCCCGTCGTATGTAGATCCAAAAATACTGCATTGGTAGTTGCCGCTTTATTGATGCGGGCCTTCTGCTACATTCTAACCTACCATTTGGTTATTAGATACGATTCCAAGCTTTGGCCGCAAGTGGCAAGGATTCCTACCTATCTTTAGACACATATATCTAACTAGCCAAGATGCCTAGCTTCCCGAAGTTCACCCCGCATAGCATCTACCACAGAAAGACAGCGTGTTTACATGTTACGGAGCAATAGCTCCCGAATCATATGACGATCCAGTTACCACCGTCCCGCAACCACATATAACATCACTAGAACGAGTTTACAGTTCACAAAGGCGATTTAGAAAGCGCAATATCATTTATGGTGGGAGTAAGAGACAGATATCCATCGCTAGTGACCTTCCCGTACGGGCGTAGTGGGTTCTAAGACCTCACCCGGACACTACAACGAGTTGGATGGAAATCTGCGTCTCATCCGTCACCCGTGTGTTACGGAATTAACATATTACCTGTCATTAGGGTTAGGTTCCAGAATGCCCAGAGATGCACTGCAGGCCAGTGTTACAATAAAATTTATTTTCGCAATGCTTCCTACATTGGTGGGGAAATCTAAATTAACTGGTATCCGAAGAGACAGGGGGAGTGTATGTAAATCGGCACTTTAGTTATCACCACTCGGAAACCCCAATAGTTTCCCAGAATCGGATCCTGCTAACGTGCTGATAGGGAGTCCAGACAATTAGTAAGCCATGAGGCTGGAGGAGCGTAGAAAGAGGCAATAACTCAATATTAATAAGAGGCCCTAAGGTAATTGGTCAATTTTACACAACCTAGCAGGTGCGTCGTGTTACATAGCCACTACAGCCGGAAAAGAGGCGTATACATGTGTCTCTTACGGAGAGATTGTCCCTAACTACTTTAAACCTATCCTATCGAGCTGAAATAGCCATGTTTAGTCGGTAACATGGCAGGCTCGAGCAATTGGAGCATGATCAGCGACATCAGTGTAAAATTGATGTTGGGGGAATATAGTGATGCGGATATAATGTTGCTGTATAGTATTACCCAGCGTACTGCGTCCTAGAGTTTTTATATAGAAACAAAATATAATAACTAGGATGGCTACTTGCCATATACACAACTAACTAATACAGTGCGAATGATATATCAGGTCATAGGACCTAACGGTGCTGTTAGTTGAGAGCACACGGAAATAAAGATAATATGTACAGTATGAAACAGAGAGTATAACAATGCGGTCGGAAAGACCGGGTAGGTACCTATTAGTTATCAGTACAATTTGCGGAAATAATTAAATGCACAATAGTATAGTTACTTGAGTACCTATTGGCCATCGGTACAGTAAGAGTTCATAAATCACGGAAATTGATACGCTACCGTTGAGTAGCGCGAGATGGCACGATATTTAATTCAGGGCAGATTTCTTCAGGCAGACTGTTGATGCGGCTCACTCTCCTGACGGTGAGAAGAACGGGTAATGAGGATGTCCATTAGATAGTCAGATTAACTGATACATAATTTTAACAGTTGTTTTAAATTTTCCGTCTGGCGATGGTGGGTTGAAAGTTGCCCATTAACAAGGAGGGCTATGGTTAGGATTAAATATGCATACGTGTACAATAATTGGGTACACGGTGCGGGATATGTCACATAGCCCTTGCGGCGCACCGAGCAGAGTTCTACCAGACTGTGGTCTAAAAGTCAATTAACACACGCGACATACTGCGCGTAAGTTTGATACCACTTTTCAGCATGGTCGGAAGATCCGGCGAGTTATCCACCAAGAATCACCATCAGCTCTACATCCTGTAGAATCACATCGGACCCGCAAGGCCCATCCACAAGAAACACCTCTAAGAAAGTTCGAAAGCAGGAGTCCTTATTTTAATTTATTTTGCCCCCGGATGGCCGTCCGGGAGCGTCCAAAATTCGTATGGCGGATGTCTTTAAGACTGCCCACCGGAGATCTCAAATCCGAAAGGCACTGCTGTGATGTAGGAACCACAGTCAGTTAGCAGTTCTCCTGCGTCTAGCACTGCGCTGGTCCAGCAGTCTTCTTGACACGTCGGCTTCCACGCCGATGACGCTCTCGATTCCCGTTTTCTCGTCCCTTTTATACTACTCGTGACGTCACTGGCAGGACGCTCCAGCCAATCAGTGGGCGAGCAGTAGCCAACCAGCGTGCGGCTAGAAGTGGTGACGTGGCTATCACGTGAACAGAACATTCCCCATTCTTTAATGCATACACGCGATTACGACGTCAAAGCAATATTTTAAAGATAATTTAAACGAGACTTTTAATGATAACTCGGCCATTTCTGGTCCGATTTTAAGAAAAGTTCTGTAATCCTCGTTTCATTCTGGTCCTGATCGGTACCATGAACGACGAGAATATTGCAATTTGAGAAAATCACACGTACCAACTCGGTGGTAGCAGTAGCAGTGGTAGCAGCATCAGCGGCAGCAGCGGCACTAGTAGCAGCAGCAGTAGTAGTAGTAGTAGTAGTAGTAGTAGTAGTAGTAGCAGTAGTAGTAGTAGTAGTAGTAGTAGTAGTAGTAGTAGCAGCAGCAGCAGCACCAGCACTAGCAGTAGTAGTAGTAGTAGCAGTAGTAGTAGTAGTAGTAGTAGTAGTAGTAGTAGTAGTAGCAGCAGCAGCAGCAGCAGCAGCAGCAGCAGCAGCAGCAGCAGCAGTAGTAGTAGTAGTAGTAGTAGTAGTAGTAGCAGCAGTAGTGGTAGCAGCAGCAGCACCAGCACCAGCACTAGCAGTAGTAGTATTAGTAGTAGTAGTAGTAGTAGTAGTGGTGGTGGTGGTGGTGGTGGTGGTGGTGGTGGTGGTGGTGGTAGTAGTAGTAGTAGTAGTAGTAGTAGTAGTAGTAGTAGTAGCAGCAGCAGCAGCAGCAGCAGCAGCAGCAGCAGCAGCAGTAGTAGTAGTAGTAGTATTAGTAGTAGTAGTGGTAGCAGCAGCAGTAGTAGTAGTAGTAGTAGTAGTGGTAGCAGCAGCAGCAGCAGCAGCAGCAGCAGCAGCAGCAGTAGTAGTAGTAGTAGTATTAGTAGTAGTAGTGGTAGCAGCAGTAGTAGTAGTAGTAGTAGTAGTAGTAGTAGTAGTAGTAGCAGCAGCAGCAGCAGCAGCAGCAGCAGCAGCAGTAGTAGTAGTAGTAGTATTAGTAGTAGTAGTGGTAGCAGCAGCAGTAGTAGTAGTAGTAGTAGTAGTAGTAGTAGTAGTAGTAGTAGTAGTAGTAGTAGTAGTAGTAGTAGTAGTGGTAGCAGCAGCAGCAGCAGCAGTAGTAGTAGTAGTAGTATTAGTAGTAGTAGTGGTAGCAGCAGCAGTAGTAGTAGTAGTAGTAGTAGTAGTAGTAGTAGTAGTAGTAGTAGTAGTAGTAGTAGTAGTAGTAGTAGTAGTAGTGGTAGCAGCAGCAGCAGCAGCAGTAGTAGTAGTAGTAGTATTAGTAGTAGTAGTGGTAGCAGCAGCAGTAGTAGTAGTAGTAGTAGTAGTAGTAGTAGTAGTAGTAGTAGTAGTAGTAGTGGTAGCAGCAGCAGCAGCAGCAGTAGTAGTAGTAGTATTAGTAGTAGTAGTGGTAGCAGCAGCAGTAGTAGTAGTAGTGGTAGCAGCAGCAGTAGTAGTAGTAGTAGTAGTAGTAGTGGTAGCAGCAGCAGCAGCAGTAGTAGTAGTAGTAGTAGTAGTGGTAGCAGCAGCAGCAGCAGCAGTAGCAGTACCTGTGTCCGTTCATATAGGCTATATAAACGGTTGCATTCTTTGTTCTAAATAATTCGTTCTGCGCATGCTTAATTATCTCTGTGCGGTCCGTCTGATTGGCGATATTTACTCATCAATTTCCAGCGCGCCGGTGGTACAATGTATATTTGCCTATGCGCATTCAGGCGCGCGTCAAAGGCAAAATGCAAACAATGTCCTTTCGACGAATATTTAGTTATTAAATATTTAATGATATAAATCGCGGTCGGGATTTGTATACATAGATGAGAAAGTGGTTGTATTTGTTATCAACAAAGCGTGATGGGAACTACCATTTTTACACTTATACGTGCCTATAACGTCAACGGTGGTGGTTCGAATTCGTCTGGCTATATGTTGCTATTAAATATGGACGGTGTTTCGCTTTCCGGAGATAAATACTGTCACACGTACATGTCTATAAAGACCATCTGCCTGGCTATTGCGAACCAAATGTGTCTTCAGCGTGACTTGTGGATAAAGGGTCCACCTGTCTATTAACTGACTAATAGGCCTATGCTGCTATTTTACACACCCAGACTCTCTTAGGAAATGTCCCATTGTAGGACGATTAACTAGTAAAGAGAATCCCCCAGTGACAGGCGCCGATCTTCCAGTTCATCCTCACTACATCATATGCCGTCATAATCAACTACGCGACGTGTATGTTGACGTCATAATCATGATGACATATTGATTCGATTAAGCCCGTCTTTAACACTTAATAGTTCGACATGTTGTACGAATTGTATGTTTTTGCTATTTAAGAAACATGCTGTTGAATATTTTGAAAGTAATTTGACTTGGCGCTGTTGCTGCCTATGGCAGCAACAGCACCCAGTCACATTACTTTCAAAATATTCAACAGCTCACCTGTATAGTTTTCTGGAAATTGATAGTCAGAAAGTTCAGAGATCGATCGATCCCAACACGAGCGAAGTGTGGGCGGAGCTTAGATACAGATGGGCGGGGCATGCATGGCTAAAAATGGAAAGGTCCATTGGCGCCCATGTCTCTGGTACATGGAACTTAAGGCATCGTATGACTAAAACGCGTGATTTCAATTGGGAGGATGCGTGTAAAACGATCATGTTGACAGGAAGTTTTGACAATGTACAAGTCGAAGCTACATACTCACTACCTTCCAGGATGGTGATAATTGCAAACTCATGTTACCAAATAGATACATGGAAGAAGTCATTTCCACATTTAAATTCACAACAATCAATTGCAAACTAATGCATAGGCCTATGCGTGGATCTTTAATTTCATGTACAAACAAGAGTGAACTTAGCCATGTACTTGAAAGTGTAATGGAAGCTGGAACAAACAGATGACAGGTTTGATATCAGCAATCCAGACACACACATAGCCATTGATGGCATTAGGCTTGCGCGGTTACTTGATTAAATCGAAAATCTCGATTATGTTTTAAATCGTCAATTTATATGATTAAAAATGAAATAATCGAATAATCGTGAATGTTTTCGATTGCATTGACTATTTCAAAATTTCCCATTTAATTACCTAGTATTTAATGCGATGGGTCATGAAAATCGACACTTTCCTCAATGAATGTATGCCCATTTGCAGGGCAAGAGAAGACTATTTTAGAAAATGTATCTCTGGAATGACTGGCTCACGAATCGAGCGGAAATTCCAGTGATATATTTCAAAAATAATCTTCTCTTGGCCTGTAAATGAACTTTTCTAAACACTAATACAGCTTTCATCATTGATATTCTTTTGTTGTTATATCTTAGTAATTTGTACCCAATGTGGTTTATTGAGTAATAACGATTATTTTTTATTTTTTAATCGATCGTGATCACTCAAAGCAATAATCGCACACACCTAGATGGTATGAGACTATGCCCATGTCAGTCAAGCAATTTAAGACTTGTAGAAACATAAGAGGAACGTTTACTTCACTTAGGCATACTGACGTTAAGTGTAATAATTATGCAAGTGGTCGTGTAAATCTTTGATGGTTGCCACACGCACGCACGCACGCACGCACGCACGCACGCACGCACGCACGCACGCACGCACGCACGCACGCACGCACGCACGCACGCACGCACGCACGCACGCACGCACGCACGCACGCACGCACGCACGCACGCACGCACGCACGCACGCACGCACGCACGCAGGTTACTGGCTTACGTTTAGCCACAAAATTAGTTCACGTTATCTACACAGCACCAGTAACAGGCACAAGAAGTTTCCTAGCAAGCAGGAAAAACTAACACACTTCCTTCCTGGTAACGTGAATAAATTGTCTAATAGTAACAGCAACACGCGTGTTTAGCGTAACAAAATATCCATAACTACAACTGGTGTAATTACATAGGCGTAGCCAGACTTATCCCGCTTCGTAACAATATGTTTTGTAACACAAAATCAAGAAACAGAGTGTATATTCTAACATAGGACACTGATGTGATGTTGATCGCGTCGCGCAGATTCCAGACACAGCTCCTCCGCATGGATATGACCATGGGCACAGAAGACCAGCGGACGAAGAATGATGATACTGCAACCAATCGACAATGTTCTTGGTCATGAAAAAACAACAGTTTTACCTGGATTTCACGGTCTCATATGGTGTGACACAACGGGTTGCAAACGGGGAAGTGGGGAAAACAGCCTTCAAGATCTTTCATCAATTTAGCCCCATTCGTTCTCCCAGCATTGTCACAATTGAGGAAGGACCAATTCCATCTTCAGATGTGATGATCGATTGGGGAAAATTTTTGTGTCGACCCATGAGTACCAGCAATATCTTTGCATCAACCGCAAGTACTGTTAGGTGGACACAGTTTAAGAAACCTCCTACCGCTCAGTGAATAGATAGAATCCCACCTAATGTCGGTGCATAGCACAAATACATCCTACGTGCCCATATACAGATATTTCTGTGTGCTCAGGATCTTGTACAGTAGTGCTTACAATGTCAGACCCTGGCAGACTAGGGTTCTGTTCTGCAGCAGATGGGAAACTTGTTCAGCTATTATATAAAGTTAAACCAGTACCTGAGTAAGTAGTTAAATAAGCCAAGTGTGGGTGTAGTGAGAACAAATCGCCAGGACACATGTGTAAGCAAAATAACCCTATACATGTAGTAGCCCCCCCAGAATGCAGTGGCCCTGCAGGTGAAGAAACAAGATTGTCTGGAGTACAAGGAAAA
Organism: Chaetoderma sp. LZ-2023a; assembly: GCA_034401795.1. Lineage (NCBI taxonomy): Eukaryota > Metazoa > Mollusca > Caudofoveata > Chaetodermatida > Chaetodermatidae > Chaetoderma > Chaetoderma sp. LZ-2023a. Next base: position 84,640,488 of record CM067360.1, read on the forward strand.
CCGCTCAGGCATTTTTCATTATACTACGCAGATAGGATATATGCAAGCTAAAAATGCAAAATGACAAATTTTTCTCTGAGAGTTTATTTGATGACAGATATTTTTTGCAAATCTTATCCCCAGAATCGTCAATAGAAACAGCTGTATCTCTTCAGCACGTCAGTGAAAATGGACAAGCGGGTGGCGGGGCGTGGTGGGGTGGGTGTGTGTGTGTAATTTCTATTGGAACTTTACTTAGCTATCGGATGGTAGTTAAAATGAATGGCAATTTGTATGTTCGATCACGTGGTAGTTCCTTGTTTGGGGTGCAGTATTAACCTCTGTTATTGTTCTCAATGCAATGCAATAATACACGCCGTCACTTAGCTATACTGTATTTTCTATGTATCTGTTGCTGAAGCATTCTATAATTGACACGTGAGCGATTGCACCGTACATTATGTATAAGTGTCATGCTAAAATTTAATGTTGTCTTCATTTTGAACTTACCTGAAAATTCTTTTAAACTGCGGTTAAGACTTACCTGTAAAAGGAAAAATCTAACATTTTGTTGTTTGTTGGTTCATATTGCTCTTTTACACTCTTTTTGAAATACACCTTTGCATAAATTTGCTCCAATTTGGCTATGGAATGAGACAAAAGACATAATTCTTATTGTAAAGAAACATATGTTGTCTTGATATGTTTTTGGGGAGACGGTGTTCTGAGGGGCGGTACAATTGTATTTTGGGAACATCAATAGAAGGCGTTAAGAAATAGAATAATTTTTGGTTTTGACTTGAAGAGAATTTCAAAATATTGAGCCATGCTAAATTTTGGACTGATTTGTTACGTTTCCTCAACAGTATTATCTAAATTGTCAACCAACATTTCGAGGGGCGCAAACATTTTTATGTGTCGCAGTCGACCTTTAAAGGAAATAACAAAAGAAACTGTATTTTCATGTCAAACCCACCCCTCTTCCAATCTAAGTTAATAAATAACCTTCAGCACAGTCAAAAAATGTATTGCTAACATCTATCTGCTGAGCTCCATGTGATTTTAAAAAAGCACCAGAATTCTGATGGGTGCCTACCTGTATATCAAATGAACCTTTTCATTTTAGCCCATCCCTAGCTAAGCTCCACCCACACGTCGCTCTTGTTGGGATCGATCGATTTCTGAACTCCCTGACTATAAATTATCAGAAAACTCTACAGGTAAGCTATTGAATATTTTGGAACTAATTTGACCGGGCGCTGATGCTGCCTATGACAGCAACAGCGTCCAGTTAAATTAGTTTCAAAATATTCAACAGCATGTTTATTAAATAGTAGAGACATACGATTCGTACAACGTGTCGGACTATTAAGAGTTAAAGACGGGCCAAATAGAATAATTTATGACGCAATGATTATGACGTCATCCTACACGCCGCTTAGCTGATAATGACGTCCTATGACGTCAGACGATAGATGGATTCTCTGGATAGGTAAATTGTGTTACCTGTGAAGCTGACTAAGAATGCTGCAATACAACGGTTGTTCAATCAAGCGATATAGATGCAGATTTGGATGATGATCAGTACGAATGAAATATCCATTTCCAGGTATTGATTATTTGTAATGGATAGATCCGATCTGCAACTCAAGTATGATTCGTCATAATCAATTAAGTCTATTGTAGACTGACGTCACAATTAAAATGCTTAATGAATGGCGTATTTAGCTCCACCGGGAATATGGAATAGTCCGTCAAGTGTAGGAATTGTATGTCTTTACTATTTAATAAACAGTGTGTTGAATATTTTGCAACTAATTTAACTGGGCGTTGTTTTTGCCTTTCGCTGTTGCTGTCTAGCACAGGCGAATTAGTTTCAAAATATTACACAGCTTACCTGCATAGTTACGTTGATATTGGTTTCTGGGAATTCAGGGATCGATCAATGCCAGCGTAGGTGGAACTTAGCTAGTTATCCCTAGAATCGATCCTAAAGATTTATAGCGATCCGTTCATCAATAGCGCAGGAGTAACGATTTTAAAATTAATGTGGGGTGCGGGTGGACCGGGTGGGTGTTCCTTTAAAACCTATCGAGGTGCTGAATCGGAAATTGGGCGTGGCAATGATGTCAAAAGTTATACCCTCACGCTCTAGTAAGATCCATTCGCCAGTTACAAATTAGTAGTGCATTGAATCGATTTCGGTAATTATCCCTAGAATACGTATGTGAAGATTCAGCGAGATTAGATGATAACTTTATGAGGTGTAAAAACAGAAACGCAAAGCCTACTCAAACAAGAATAAGAACACAAGTAGGCTAGGTGTGATACACATACATATCGGGCCATTGCATATTGACTTTTATATAGCAAAACTGGGGATTTCGTTATTTTGATTTAATAAGTAATATAGTGGCATGTATTTGCTTCGCTCTATGCCCCATAACTCACCGTTAAAGAGAAAATGATGTTCATCTTATTTTGTATCGCATCTGGCCCCCGTGTATCTCCGCATAGGCATACCGGTCTGTAATTGTGTATGGCCTGTCATGTCACCTCATATGCCTTTATAAGGCCTGGGTGAATAAAAAGTGAACTTGAACTTGGCCTTCAAAAGATGTTCGCATTGAAAAATCATGTTGTTTAAGATGGACATCAGGCCTTCTCCCGTTAGATCCGGCTACTGCGCTACCATACTATGTTTATGATGGCTTCAAGCTTTTATGTATTACGATGCATCACGAGTTATCTCCCTTGGGTCACAAATCGCAAGAGATCCGAAATGTGTAGATGTACGCTCTATCTTACTCTGACGGAATTAATAGAGGTTTGGTTTCATAATAAACAAGCTAAATGTTTAAAAAATCTATTGATTGAAATTCTCAGCTGTCATCGCAGACAACAATGACTTTCAGCTAAATTGTTTTAAAAATAATCCGTACGCTTATGCTTACGCTTAGCTCTTTTAGCTTTCGGGGAGTCCATGTTATCCGACTCTTCCCTATATGCGGGCCGATCAATATCGGTGTAAGGAAGAGTCTGGGAACTCGGAACTATTATTCAACTAGGGCCACAACAAGAGAGCCAGATTACTTGACTCTACCAAACTCACACTTAAATCGGTGATTTCTAATTAGTGATTTCAATATTAGATAAAAATAGTTCAAATAATACAAATTGTACTGGCTAAATGTTTTATTACCGCGGTATTGGTTCTAATAAGACGCGTAGACTTTGACCTATATTCTCAATAAAGTACATGTATGCCAAATCGATTTTGTTCCTTTATATACATTACGTTCTTGGTGAAGATATTAGATGTCTATGGGACCATCGTGACCGGATTTGTTATAAATATAAAAATATGGCCAAAACTAGAAAGTCAGCAAATGATTTTATGGAAACATTACACCCCTTTGACTCATATTACGGCGCACTTGCTTAACCCTTACTACTCTGGTGTCGAAAATTTGAATATTCAAATTAAATTAAATGGATGAACTGGTGTTCGTTTTTCAACAGATTTGGTGGAAGATGTTGCTGTCGTAGACAGCAACATCTTCCACCAAATCTGTTGAAAAATGCACATCGGTTTCTTTGCTTATTGACGCAGTAAAAGATAGAATATTGACATCAGCCTGGTACGGGTGAAAGATTATTAACAGGTTTGTTTTTCTATTCAGCATGTAAGACAGACATCGTCTTGACGTAGATCAAAACAAAATCATGTTTATGTTGGAGAGTAAGGGAATGTTCTACTTAATCGTTTAACCATTGTGTTTTAGGAAACCTGTTGGGTATTTTGAAACTAATTTGGCTGCAATCCATTGCTGGCTATAGCAATAACAGCTCGGCTCCCGATTTTGTCGATTCTGCCCTCTACGCGATAAGGGGTTAAAATAACAATGGCCGGGTGATATATATTCCCCAGACGATGAGAGTGGGCAATGTAGCACACTTTGGCACCGCCCCTAATACCATAACCCACCTCCCTAAACAGCCACGTATTGACGTCGGTTGTTGTTTTGGGCGCCATGACAATCTCGTACTGGCGGATTTGTAAGTTCGTGTTGTGATAGTGGCGCGAGGTTGATGCAGAACATTTGCCGCCATAATAAGTTATTCTTGAACCGGTTTAATTTAACCATTTAACACTCATATGCAGACCAAGAGAAGACTATTTTTGAAAAATTACCACTGGAATGAATGGCTCGATAACTGAATCAGTCATTCCAGTGTTAAATTTTCAATAATAATCTTCTCTTGGTCTGCAAATGGACATTTTCTCTGAAGAAATTTGAGGGCTAAATGCTTAAAGGGGATGATATCTACACACTGCATCTATCCTTCTCAGCTCTGATATTGCTTACTGCCTATGTGTATAGTCCACTAGATGCCATCTGTCACTCAAGTATCTGATGTCATGATTAAGTACGTCACACGTTAGGTGACGTCATATTCAAAATAAGATCTCCGTCACGGAGTCGAAGCGTCCATCACAAAAGTGTACGAATTGTTTGTCTTTGAAGAATTAACGATTTAATAAACATTTTGTTAACTATTTTGAAACTAATTTGACCGGGAGCTGTTGCTGCCATAGGCAGCAACAGTCCCAATTCAAATTAGTTTCGAAATATTAAACAGTAACTGTATAGTTACGTTGAAATTTCGATTCTGAAAATTCAGTTTTCAAAGTGTCAGATCGATTCCAAGACGCGTAAGAGGTTGGCGAAGTTTAGCTAGAAATGGCAAAGGCATGGCTAGAACTGAGTCCCTCTATTGCCCTTACACGGGTTAACACGTTAACACTCAAATTTGTTTTTTTAAAGTTCAATTTTCTCATGAAATATGTTCATTTGCAGACAAAGAGAAGACTATTTTTGAAAATTTCCCACTGGAATGAATGGCTCGGTTATCGAGCCAGTCATTCCACTGGTAAATTTTCAAAAAAAATCTCTTGGTCTGCAGATGGACATTTCTCAAGACCACTGCAGAAGCTGATTTTGGCTGATATGAGGGCTAAAGGATTAACTACAACAAAAGCAGTTTGTGACAAAACCATTGCAAGGATGGTCAATTCTTCCTAATAGTTAACTAAGATTTGATGGTGCAACATCAATTAAAATGTTAAGACTATATGAAAATACCATGTGTCTTAAGATCAAAACATTGCTACATCTCTGTTTTCATCATATTATAGCACCTCATTGTGCTATTTTATGCACGATTCTTTAATTTATAATGTATAGTGGCCAAACAGCACATTCGACAACAATATGCAGCACGAGATATTAAAAAATCTTTAGGTCTATATGACATATATGTGTCTTAAGGTCAAATCATTGCTAAATCTCTTTTTTCATCATCATTATCATGAAAATTAAACTACTCACCAGTTAGTCTTTTCAATGCGCCAGCCCAAATACAGCAAGTAATTCTTGAACATATTCAGAGAGAGAGAGAGAGAGAGAGAGAGAGAGAGAGAGAGAGGGGGGGGGGGGAGGGAGAGAGAGAGAGAGGGAGAGGGGAGGGCGGGAGGGAGGGAGAGAGGGAGGGAGGGAGGGAGAGAGAGAGAGGGAGGGAGAGAGAGAGAGAGAGAGAGAGAGAGAGAGAGAGCACCATCATACAATACACACATTATTTTCCTTTGACCATTCACATTGTTATCGTTTCTTTATCTTCAGATCTGTACCCACCATACGGTGTCTTGTCTCTATCAACGCAGTAGTGGGCCTGTCAGAAAACACGCTCATGTTGCCAATAGCGTGTTTTCATAAAGATCTTCATGTACCTATCCTGTACTTGCGCGTTAACGAGGCGGGAGAGGAACCACTGGGCTGCCACTAGACACCAGAAATCGTGCATCGGGGAATTACAGAGGATACTGTGACTATATTTACACTGATCATGTCGAGTCAACGTTTGTTCAAGACTTCGGTTGCTGCTTCAAGAATTATCAACAAATCCTTCCAATGTAAGGGAAGAATGCAATATACACGATGCTAGATTATCATTTATTTAACCAATTCCAGTTCCATACACCTGTTCAGATTTGTTCAGTTGTTTGGATCATTGTTAAACTAATAACGCCAGTTACTGGCCAAGTATTAGCCGACTACCGGCCCAGTAACCTGCGTTAACAGGTTAAGTATACTGTAACTGTCACCAGCACGGTTCTCAATAGGATCACACCTACCTGTATAGTATACCTGTCCTGCCGTGAATGGCTACATGTCACGAAGATGTTGGCTATGTGCATAGCAAGTGGCCTTTCGACCACGTGTCCTAATGAACCACAAGCACTGGGTGAATCCATTTCTAGCTATATCCCGCCTATCTCTAGCTCAGCTCCATCCGTGCTTTGCGCGTGTGGGATCGATTTTTATACTTTGAATCTTGAATTTGAAACTAATTTGACTGAGTGCTGTTGCTACCTAACTGAGCCCAGTCAAATTAGTTTCAAAATATTCAACAGTATGTTTATTACGTAGTAAATCCATCAAAGACATACAATTCGTACACATTCGGGACTATTCTAGCTCCATGATGGAGTATTCTTTGTCAGTTATAATTGTGACGTAAACCTACACGCGACATAATTGAGTATGACGTCAATACTTGAGTGACAGATTGGATTCGTTCATTGACATCAGTAAATGCTATCTTCTATGACTACTAACGTACATGCATTAGTGATAGCATGTGGCCCTACATATGGTGGCAGCTTTGAGCATGCTTGTTTGCGTGTACGAGAGGCGTTCATCTTTTATTATGGAACGTTTTTTGCAACCTTTTATAAAATTATGTTACAAAGTTGTTCCCAGGTACAAAAATGAAGGGTACGTTTTGATAAGACAACGCACCCCCCCCCCCCCCCCCCCCACCCCCCGCCCACCACCACCACCTCACCCCCAACTCCCACCCAGACACCACCACCAACCCCAACCCCACCACTCCATCCTAACCCATGCTACAGAAAAGAACGTAACATACTTAAAGGAACATTGTGTTAAATTCAGTACCGCTGGAGAGTGGGTGGCCAAAACACATGATGTCGCCTCGATGGACTTTAACATTTGCGGAATTCTCATGCGGCGTCTACAGAAGTGTCGAGTTAAGAGGCTGAACAGTCTAAAGCATGCTCTAAAACAGAATGGAAAACATTATGTCAAAACATGATCAATAAAGCCCTTTCTTATTGACATAAGCACTACATGATGATATGCCATGCACAACTGTCGCACGTCTATCATCTGCCAAACAATTATTATGTTGTAACATTATGTTAAACTCTTTAATCCTCGAATTTCTTTTTAAAATTTCAGTTTCCTCATAGAAAATGTCCATTTGCACACCAAGAGAAGACTATTTTAAAAATTTACCACTGGAATGACTGGCTCGGCTATCAAGCCAGGCATTCCAGTGGTAAATTTTCAAAAATAGTCTTCTCTTGTCTGCAAATGGAAACTTCTCAAGACGATTTTGGCTGATATGAGAGTTAAAGGGTAAAAACCCCATCTCCGGTAGTAGTTTTGTAGCGGTGTGCGCCTACATTACAACACATAAATAAGTTAGATTGTTTTCAAAACATAAGCAGAAACCAGTTAATTACTATGGCATATTCTGTTGAATATCTTGAAGATACTCGGATTGGAAAACATTGTTGCTTTAGAAGTTAGACATCCAGCAATGTCTTCCAATCCAATTATGTTAAAAAAACGAATTCAGCAGTGCGTTTGATTTTGTTTTGGAACCGCTTAGTTGTTTCTGATCTGTACTATGCAGATGTTACACATAATTGCTTTATATTGCTTTACAAGGGCCATGGACAAAAATATAATCTAAAGATTTTAATTCTCATATTTTTACAATACACACTATGGAATAATTCGAATGTCTAGATATGTGGACTTTTGTCAAGAGGCATGGATGTTGGCCATATCAATTTATAGTGACACCACCCGCTTTTCGAACTATTAGCATCTTCGAATATATTCCCCAAAAATTAGTTTCTCATCGAATTTTTTTGCCATTTGGCTATTTTGAGATTTTATACAGGTCAGAACAGACGATGATCGTGTTATTATTATGATTTTATAGCGGATCTCGACAATAGCATCTCGCTGACAGCATCAAGAGCCGGCCATGATGGATGGTGAAAGCGTGACAGGGCATGCGCACGCGGCAAGTAGTTCAACACATTATATTTGCCTAATTAACCCATTCCAATGTGGAACCCAATGATATTTCAATTCCATGTTAATTCTGTTAGAAAGTTATTGGATATTTTGGAAATAATTTAATCAATTGCTAATGCTGTCTTAGAAGGCGGCGGCAGCATTTAATCGCACTCTTTTAAAAATCTGCAACATATATTCATTAATGCATAATATGTTTATCTTTTAGCGAGTGGGCCTAGTCTTAAAACGGTTAATTAATCACAAGGGTATGGAACTTATAAACTCATGGTCTTGAATATTTGCTAAAAAATTGCCATTATTTGCGAATAACTTCTATGAAAAACTGAGAATATTGTCGGGTTTGTTTGCTTTGTCGTCAAGTTTATTTTTGCTCCAAGTGGATTGTCTTTAACATTGTCGCCACGCCGCTATCGAGAGGTTCGCAATAAATTTCTATTCAGAATCTGATTGGTTAAAACATTAATAGATGATTGTTGTTGGCGTGATTTATACTATTGCACGTGTTATTCTAAAGAAGACGGCATTAAAGCGGCAGAAGTTAAATAAATATAGAGATAAATTCTGATAGTCATTAAAGCTATTATTATTATTATTATTATTATTATTATTATTATTATTATTATTATTATTATTATTATTATTATTATTATTTTTATTTTTATTATTATTATTCCCAAGTTTAAAAAAAACCCGTTGGGGATATAGTAATCGCCTCCGTCCGTCTGTCCGCCTGTCCGTCACGTTATCACCACCCAAAGCATTGGGTGGAATGAAATCAAATTTGGTATGTGGGTTACCCATATGATTCCGCTTTGCAAAACGATAGTTAGATTTGGCTCCGCCACCAGGGGGCGTGGCATGGGACAAAAGGTCAAATCAGTTGTAATGCAACTCCTCTGAAGTCGTTAGACGGAACTCAACCAACTTTGATATCTGAGTGACCCATATGATTGTGACGTGAAAGAAGCCATTTAGATTTGGCCCCGCCACCAGTTGGTGGGGGAGGGGTCAAAAGGTCAAACTTAGCCCCGCGAAAATTGATTGTAACGAATCTCCTCCAAAACCGTTGGACAGAATTCAACCAAATTTGGTGTGTATTAGTATATTTGGTTTGGTATGTGTATGTGTATGAGCACATGAGCACATTTACATTTGGCACCGACCCCCCCCCCCCCCTAAGGGGTGGGGGGTGGGGGTGGGTGGGGGGGATCAAAAGGTAAAAAAATTGATTGCAATGCATCTCCTCTGACACTGTTGGACGGAATTCAACCAAATCTAGTATGTCAGTTACCCATATGAATGTGGAGTGGATGAGCACATTTACATTTGGCCCTGGGGGCGGGGGTCAAAAGGTCATGAAATTGATTGTAATGAACTTCTCTGACACTATTGGGCGAAATTCACCAAATTTGGTATGTGGGTTACCCATATGATTGCAGAGTGCAAAGGGGCGTTTAGATTTGGCTCCGCCTCAGAGGGTGGGTTGTGGGGTGTGTCAAATGTTCAAATCGTCGAACGTGGGTAATTACGACGACGCGTTATCGACCGATCAATCTAGTTATTATTATTATTATTATTATTATTATTATTATTATTATTATTATTATTATTATTATTATTATTATTATTAATTATAGCGGCCGCAGTAGCAGTAGCAGCAGTAGTAGTAGTAGTAGTAGTAGTAGTAGTAGTAGTAGTAGTAGTAGTAGTAGTAGTAGTAGTAGTAGTAGTAGCAGCAGCAGCAGTAGCAGTAGCAGCAGTAACAGCAGCAGCAGCAGCAGCAGTAGTAGTAGCAGCAGTAGCGGCAGTAGCGGCATCAGCGGTAGTAGTAGTAGTAGTAGTAGTAGTAGTAGTAGTAGTAGTAGTAGAAGTAGTAGTAGTAGTAGTAGTAGTAGTAGTAGTAGTAGTAGTAGTAGTAGGAGCAGCAGTAGCAGCAGCAGCAGCAGCAGCAGTAGTGGTAGTAGTAGTAGTAGTAGTAGTAGTAGTAGTAGTAGTAGTAGTAGTAGTAGTAGTCGAAGTGAACGCACACGTTTATTTAGCTCTGCAATTGCTGCCCGAATTTGCTAGTTTCTAGCGCGATTTTGTAGATAAATTTTATACATATATTTCGTATTAGTATTTCCTTTCAAACTTTATGTTTAATTTGTAAATTCTTGTCTTGGTTGGAGCGCATTTTGTGTCTCCATTTTCTAAAGGCACTCCTCTTAGCTGGCGGTTTCAGCCATTTAATAGGGCTCCTCTTACTGTGGTCAATGCAATACTTTTCTCCCCGCGCCAGTATGCTATTTCTATAGTTCGTTGGCTAGCGCATTGTATTTGGCAAGATCGCTTGAGTGAGTGGATTTAATTCCTTTGTCATTTGTAAGCGCAAGCCTAGTACTTTGATTATATAAATCTTTATAGTCAGTTGGCTGTCCCGGTCAACTCGAACAGACTAACAAATATATGTCTGCAATATGTTAGTATGCATTAAGAAACCACTTTAATCGGTTAGGTGTTAGTGAACCACTTAGAAAGTGGTTCAGACTAACAAATATACGACTGTACTCTCTATTCGTATATTTGTTGGTAGACGTCAGGGTTTCAAAAGGGGACACTAATTATTTAGTGCATAGCTCTTTCCCAGACGTCTTGGTGTTACATTTTTGTATTATATATTGTAGTAGTATGGGTTTCCTCTTTTTATAAAACACCATGGCAACCTATAAGCGTAATCTAAGCCGTAAGATAACAACTAATGGGCGGGGTGTCACGGCTATCGACGTGTATCATGGGTTAAAGGATGTCATTGGCGCGGGACCTGCTCCTTTGCAGGGGCTTATCAATGTTTCTAAAACTGTATGGAATGTAACAGTGTCAAATGAGGGGGTCAAGGAAAAGCTTCTAGAAGATGTTCTTATTGTAAAAGGCGAAGTTTGTAACGTAGAGGAAATCGAGTCAGATAGGTTGCTAGTGAAGATGAAAGTTCCACTAGAAATTCCAGATGACAGAATCATGAATGAACTCAAGAAGTATGTCAAAGTGCAAAAGATTGAACGGGAAACGTATCCCTTTGACAGAACGCTAGAAAACGGTGTAAGACGTATCTGGTTTGATAAAGTGGATAGGCCGTTACCCAGCGATTGACGCTTGATGACAGCTTTGTCCTGCCCTTATGGTATAGAGGGCAAATTAAAGATTGCCGGATCTTCCTAAGTACTGACCATTTGGCAACAGATTGTCCCAATCGAAACAAATGTTTGCTCTGTGGTTCAGCTGACTATTTTAAATGGCGCTGTCCAAAAAATCAAGATAAGTCCTCAGTATCAGTATCAGGAGATAATCGGCCATTAAAGGATGCAACTTAAAGGATGCCTTATCATAGCGACAAATCAACAACGCAGCAAAATCGGCACTACGGAAGTTCAGTTAGTTGACAGCGTGATCCCGGCAACTACATCCGCTAGGAACTTGGGCGTGTATCTAGACCAGGTTATGAATATGGATGCACATGTAAGCTCTGTGTGCAAATCTGCGACTTACCATTTGCGTAACATTAATTCCATCAGAAATGTGCTGACATATCAGACCACAGAGACACTTGTTCACGCGTTTATCACATCACGATTGGACAATGGAAACAGTCTCTTATATGGCATCACCGAAAAATCCCTTGATAAACTGCAATATGTGCAAAATGCTGCGGCTCGTCTGGTAGTCAAGGTCGAAAAGCGTCATCACATAACACCAATTTTGAAAGATCTTCATTGGCTCCCCATCCGGAAACGGATTGAGTTCAAGATTCTGCTCTTGACTTGGAAATGTCTAAACAACAACGCTCCCGACTATTTGCAGGAACTTCTCTTGACATATGATCCATGTCGCAGACTTCGTTCTGTGGATAAGCTATTGCTCCAAATTCCGCGATCGAATTTACGCTCCTGTGGGGACAGAGCCTTCAGTGTTGTGGCTCCGAGACTATGGAACCAGCTACCTGTCCACATCAAATCCATCCAATCAATTAATGATTTCAAACAAAAATTAAAAACACATCTCTTCACAAGCGCCTTTGAAAATTGACATTGACACATGGCGCTTTACAAATGCTGTATTATTATTATTATTATTATTATTATTATTATTATTAACTGAGTCAAATGCTTCTGAAGCAATAACTACGGAAGCTGTTGTTGTGGTTCATGCCACTGACAATGACACAAACAAATCATCAAATCCTGTTAAAGTAACTACAGTTGATGAAATTCAAGTATTAGAGGAGGGTATAACCTTAAGTCAAGAAAATAATCAAAATGCAGTGGAGCCAAACGTGGCTGTAAAAGACACGGTGGAAAAAGATGCTCTTACAGAAGAGCCAGTTTACAATTCCTTAGATGATGAATTAAAATTAGGACAGGATAAGTTTAGGACTCAGAAGACGAAGTTCAGTCGATTTTCCGCCAAGCCCACTTGATTTAAGTCAGCTTGAAGATATGGTAAATGACGCTCCTGCCAAATGTTACTTAAGTAGCAATAAGCGTCATAAAGAAGACAATAGCTCAGAATCTGAGATTGAAGTAAATGATATGGATGATGATACAATGTCAGTTGCGGAATCAGATGTGTCCATTCAAAAACAGAGTTCACAGATGAAAGATGAAATGGTAATGTACCGATCAGAAGTGGGTGAAGTGTTAGTGCCATATGTAACGGCGAGAGGCGTGAAATATCGTCTACTGCGCCATGATTCTGATATTTCCAAATATGAATATTTGTCTGTGGTAGAACTAGGAAATATTGAATTCGCAGGAAAATTAGGTAAATGGTCTAAGAAACGAGCTAAAAAACCCAAATCTAGTTAATCTAATGATGGCGGTTGTAAACATCATTTTACAAATTATGATTATCTGCACCCTCAATTGCAGAGGATTAAATACCGAATTCAAGCAGCGCCACTTGCTTGAAGAATTAGCAAATGAGAGAATTGATATTGCTTTTCTACAAGAGACCAAAATTCAAAAAGCTGAAGTGTATGAATCGCTCAAAGATATTTCAAAAGGGCAGATCTTTTATTCTTTATCACAAGATAATAGCGCGGGAGTGGCCATTCTTATCCTGCCCCACTGTCTCAACTATGTTGATGTTATATCGTCGTCATCAGATACAAATGGACGATGGATTTGTGTATCAATTGATGTACTAAACACAAGTTTAAATTTGATGTAGGCTACCTTTATGCGCCAACCTCTCATCAATTGCGTCGTGAATTTCTAAATGATGTTTCCACAATAATTCAAGACAGAACGCCTGGAAACCTAATTATGGGCGGTGACTTTAATTGCATATTAGATGAAGTTAAAGACAGAAACGCTAGGTCTAATTTTAATGACACATCTCATAATATTTTGAAACACATCTGTGAATATAAAAGCTTGTTAGACACTTACCGGATTGAAAATCCAGAGGGCAGGGACTTTACTTGGTTTTCAACCGATGGAAAGAAAGTATCCAGACTCGACATGATCTATGTAGAACGATCATTGAAAGGTTACATGTGTAACACTAACATAAAACCAGTAACTTTCTCTGATCACAATATGTTTTCCATCACATTATACAATGCTGACTGGATCAAACGAGGAGATGGATTTTGGAAACTCAATGTAGCGTTGTTACGAGATAGTTGCTATCGCAAATGTGTAGACAGTTGTTGGAGGCATTGGGATGAAAAGAGAAGTTTGTATGAATGTATAACAGACTTGTGGGAGGATGTTAAATCCGACCTGAAACATATTTCAAGGCAGTATTCCATCAGGAAAGCACGAGAAATGCGAAAGCGTAAAAAGGCGCTTCAGCGGTCGGTGTGTAAAATTAATAAGAAAATTAATGATGGAGAATATAATTATTACGAACTATTAGTTAAATTAAAAGGTAGACTAAATGAAATAGAGCAATATCAGTTTGACGGGGCCAAAATAAGGTCAAGAGCACAAATGCACACCGAGGGTGAAAAGCCTACACGTTACTTCTTTTGTAACTTGGAAAAAGCAAGAGGTATAGAGAAATTAATGCGCTCACTGAAGACTAATGATGGTGTATCAGTGTCCTCAAATGCAGAGATGATGGAAACAGTATCCAAATTTTACAAATCATTGTATAAATCCGAGGGCAGTGATGTAGCTGCAACTAAAGATATTTTAGCTAATATAGCGCAAAGACTTCCAGGTGCATTTCGCGAAAGTTGTGACCAATCACTAACAATTGATGATTTGACAACATCCCTCAAAGGTATGAAGTTAGAAAAGTCTCCTGTTTGCGACGGACTTCCAGTCGAATTTTATCAAACATTCTGGCACATATTTGGTCCAGTATTAGAAGAAATAGCAGCTAGCATTTTTAAGCAAGGGCATCTCCCTCCATCGATGGCCCAAGCATATGCTCGGCTTATATACAAGAGGGGTGACAGAAATAAAATACAGAATTATAGACCAATCTCTCTACTCTGTGTAGACTATAAGATTATTACTTGGGCACTAACATTAAAACTTGACGCAGTCCTAGGCGAAGTAATTGATGATGATCAAACGTGCTCTGTACCAGGAAGAACGATATTAAACAACACATTGCTTATACGAGACCTTATTCAGTTAGTTGAACAGGATTGCATCCCAGCAGCAATAATAGCACTTGATAACGAGAAGGCGTTTGACAGACTTGAATGGGATTTCTTGTTTAAGTCTTTAGACCATATTGGCTTTGGTTCC